>PYHW01010789.1:8041011-8145783 GCA_013186435.1 Turdus rufiventris | reverse complement strand
ATGGGGGTGGACTCCTGGGAAGCACAGACTGTAGCTTTGCTTTATTTTAAGTATTTCTTGATGTGTTTAACTTAGGTTAAGAAACTGTTTTGCAGCCTACTCTGCTTTAAATCCTTTTGTGGATGATAGCTCAGGGATACGAGACAGAAGAAAGCTTTTCTTATCAAAATTCTGTTTCTGAAAGAAACACTTTAGAAGGAGGAGAGGTATTTGGCTTGACAGACAATGAGTTCGTGCTGTTTAAGGGGTAGAGGTCAGTGTAGTCTAGAGCACAAAGACAAGAGTGTGACAGGAAGAGGCAAAAGTGATTGTAAAGAGTATGGAAGAGAGGCAGGGAGATCAAATTTGTTCCGTATATCTTTGTCAGTGTGGCACTGGAGGGGCTACTGTTAAGTTCTGTATTTATGCAAAATAACTTCTGTTGTTTAGTAGCTAAGAAATTTCACATGCTTAAAAGAATTCTAGAAATGAAAACTGGGAAAATTGTTGTAAAACTTTTAATATCAGTACAATTGCTACAAAACACTTCCCTTCCACATCCTGTCAGTCTGATATTATCTGGTGACTGAAATGGTGATTAAGCAAAATGCTTAATGCTGACTAGTGTATCCAAATTAGTGTCAAATAGCTTTCTTTCACACTGTTGAAAGGTCTAATGGTATTTCAGTGGTTAGAGAACTGAGGATTCAGTGGCATGTTTTGGCCATATGTAAAACACTTGAGTATTCTTATCAGTAATGGATGTGCCTGTCAATAAAACTGTGTTAAGAATATTTTCCATACAGTCAGTAAAAACACTCCTGTTAGTTTGTATAAGCTTTATCACATTCATTATCTATATCTTTTGTTTAATCATGCCTTTCTGTATTTTTAAAATTTCACTTTTTAAATATGTAACTATTCTATATTATATATAGAAATTAATGTATACTTGATATATAGTAGTAAATATATTATGATACAGTAGATCTATATATAGATATATATAACAAATTTATACAGAACTTTTGAATAATAAAACTGAATGTTGGATAGATTCTTTTTTATGTAGAGAGCTGTGTATTAAACATGGAATCTGCTTTCAGTATGAGCTAAATGGAAATTTCATGGAATGCTTTCCAATATGCTCAGTTACTGCACATAACTTAGTGACATTTACTGTGAATTTAACTGTCTGCTGACTAGATTAACTCTCAACTTTAAAAAGCACAGCAAACTACTTTGAATTGATCTCACACTTTTCTTTACCTACAGATTTAGACTGGCTTAGTAACCCAAGCTTCTCTGCAGAAGATGCACTATTACTGCACCAGCGCACTACAGAAGCTGCCAATCTCATTCCTGAAAAATCACCATTAATAAGGTAGAGTGTACTTCAGTGTCTTTTGAAATAGCCTTTTTCTTTTGTCCTGCTCATCTTTTGTTATATGAGGCCAAATTCAGAAGCTAAAAGCTGCTTTTCATTCTACTGTTCAGTATTTAAAAATGCCTGAACTGAGTCATGTGTAAAAGAATTAATAACGCTTCCATGCCTTTTAACTTAAAATAATGAGGAATTGTATGTATGCAATTACATTCCCATTTTCTTTTTCTCAGAAAATTTTCTGCATTTAAATGATTGTTGTTTTGGAATGGAGAGGGAACTGAGCAATCATGATTCTTCATTAGCTTTTAAATGTCTAAAGTGACCCTTGAAATAATGTAAAGATTAAGCATCATCTTTATGATTTCTTTGTGGAAATCAGAGAAATCAACTGTTTCACAGTTGAATTTTTTACTTTTTGGAAAACAGTTGCTGATGTGAACTGCTAGTTCACTAGCAGTTTATTATTTATTTATTTTTATTTAATTGCTACTATTAGTAATTAAATACTGCATGTATCAAGTTGAGTGTGGCTGTAGAACATACTGGTCAGCTGAATTTGGTGATTATATCCTTTTGCAGAAATGAGCTTTAAGCAGCCAGATTTGCTGAAGAAATGGTTTTTATATGTTCACTGGATTAGGTGCTGTACTTGGCTTATCTACACTGTAACTCACAGTCAGTAGTGAATGCAGTCAGGTTGTAGTTGCCAAGTTCAAACTTCAGTCGCTTTTAATTTGATACAAGCTCCTGTGTGTATGATGATTGTTGGTGGTCATGATAGAGAATGTCTTTATTACACCAAGCACACCTGAGTACACCTTTTTCTGTAGTCTTGCATTTACATGCATTGTGTGTTTGAAATGCAATCTATGTTTTGTTTATCAGTCATATATTCTGCTATGTTTCTTCAAATCTTTTTGGGACTTTAATGTCATAAACCTAAGGATTTTGCAAGTTAACATCAGATAGAATGACATAATAAACCCACCATATTAATTTTATCTTTGAAAAGGATTTTGTCAAAGAGTAGTGTGCAGAAAAATGTTTGGGTATTTGTTGGTTTTTTTGCCTATTACTTGGGTACTTGATTTAATAAAAGTTAATTAATTTTATCTCAATTCAGTAAAAAACTAATTGATCCAATCTAGTTAGTGGTTTTGAGCAAACTTAGTTGAGGTTTGCTTTGTTTGTTTTGCAGAAGTGTATGTGTTTGTTTTAAACATCTGCTGATGGTTCTTCTTTGGTTTCTATTTCCTAAGTGTCATTAAAAAATTGTGTCAAGGCTGTTGCTTGAGATGCCTTGTTTCTGAAATGCAGTATTTTCTTTTATTGACATATTAGGAATACTGAGAGTTGTCACTCCTTTCCTTCATTGAAAGATTGCAGAAAAAAAAAGTTTAAAAAGGGCTTGTGCTTTAATTAAGGGTTAGAGAAGACCTTCATTATTCATTTGATTATTAAATGTGAGGGTTTTTGTAGTATATACAGTAATATACATGTGTTTTCCCAAAACTGTGTCCTTTGTGTGATTTCTCAATATCTTGGTTGTCTGTTGTACGTAGTGTTATTTATTACATTATACTCTATTATATGATAACATTAGTCATCAAAAATAGTTGCTTGATTGGTGGATTTAATTTTTTTAATCTGGAAATAATTTTAAAAGTGTGATTTTGATACTTCTTATATAAGTCATAAAAAACAAGGGGAAAATTCAGACTTTTTTCTTTTGCAGGTCACAGTGAAAGATTTTTCAGTCTTTTAGCTTGATCTAAGTTGTTTAGCAAAGTTATGAAATTTTACCATGTTGGTCATCTTCTTTAATTTGACAATGTTAACAGATGGATATTTGTACAGATCACCATCAAAATGCCTTGACAACTGAAGACTGGTTGTCAGTAATTCCAGCAGCTGAAAAATGTAGTTGTGATTTAATGCAGATTTGTATAAACTTTTGCTGTGTATGTTACTGCTATCTTCTCAAAAAATGCAGGGAGAATAAAGATAAAATGTTCTGAACTTTCTTACAGTGGTATTCCTTAACAGTTCTACTGCTTAGCTATATAGGTGTATATATATAAATTTATATACTTTTTTCCAAGCAGGACTTCTTCAAGGTCTGAGTTGTCAGAGAAGAGTGATACCGATGAGAGTCTGAAACAGACAGGTAAGAAAAGAAAAAAGAAAAAGAAGCATCATCATCACAGTAAGAAGACAAAAAAGAAAACCAAAGGGGATTCCAGCAGCAGTGAATCGGATGTGGACACTAAGCACATCAAGGACAAAGGAAGTGGCAAAAGTAGTGGAAAGGAAACAGCAGCAAGGTATGTATTTATTAATACTATGCAAGATATAAATTCTTTGTCTTCTTGTAATTGTCTCTTCAACTGATTTTTACCCCTGATAGATCATCTTTTTCTAAGCTTTTGTATGACTAAATCTGCATTCAAAGCAAGGGAAATAGATTTAGAACCACTTGTTTAATTGTATCAAAAAACTGTGACTAAAATACTCACTGAAGTGCTGTTGTACAGAGCAAAGCATGGTATGGTGGTTATGAAATAGAGTTTTAAAGTCATGTAGAGGCTTATGTTCAGTTTTTGTAAGCGTCTTGTTTCACGGATCTTTTGTGAGGTTTTGTAGAATGATTGCATTAAAAATTCTTAATCAGTGCAAAAATATTAATATGTGGTTGGGTTTGCCTTTTAATGTAAAATCCTCACAGAGTTGACATTTCCTTTTTTTTTCATTTTAAGACAAAATTTGTTATATGATTTAATATTTCTTTTATATCCATATGTTTTGCTTCATACTTTCTGCTTGTAATATTTTTATATTAGTATTTGAACAATTGAAATTGTTTTATTAAATCTTCTTCATTAATTCCTGGAGCTCTAAAGTACTGTGTAATTAGTGGAGATGTCATTTTTTATGGAACAAGAAAATAGGCTTGTAGTGACTATCATGATCTTTGAGCTGCAGAAGAGGTTCTGTGAATGCAGTGAGCCTGCAGGTTTGGCATACCTAGCTGTGCTTTCCTCAGGCTGTTGGGTTTTCAGCATTTCAGGGTGGCCCCTGTCCAGTTGGCTGTGAGTCACCTTCTCTTTGTTCTCACCATGTTTGCTAGTTTGAGCAGCCATTTTGCCTCTCTGATTCCCTGGTTCCTGTGTTTTCTTTAGCAACAGCAGCTCTGGATCTAATTCACCACACTGCAGCTGTGCATAGAGTGAGGATTTGGTGACATTAAGGAATTGTTGTTACAATTAATGTAGTTTGGGTAGTTTTTGAATTTTCCCCAGTTGACTACTTCTCTCAATGGGCTTTAATCAGGAGCTGAAAGCAGGTTTGTGCAATGTGTCCATGCCAAGGTAGCATTGTTTCCCTGTGGAAGAGTGACAGAGGTATTGCAGATATTCTCTGATACCTTTAGCCACATGTGGTTCCTCCTTTATGTGAACTTTTTGGCTTGTGCTGGCTAAGGCTTCCATGACTGTGAGGAAGGACAGTAAAAGTTACTTGGGTGCTAAACCCATTCTGCTCAGCCCCATCATTCATTGTGCTGGAAGGGTGCCTGTTTACTAGTTTGGGCCAGCCAGCCAGTGCTTTGCCCCAGTAGAAGTGTTGAAGTTCTTTCATGGTGACTTTTTATACTACTTTCCATAAATTGTTGATGCTAAGAGAATATTGAATTTTCTAAAGACTAGTTTTGAAACCTGAACCACAAAATTGCTTTGAATGTGAAAAGTGTTGTGAAAATTCAGAAAACTTTTCAAGACTGTAAAACTCACATATTTGTACCATGAATTCAGGTTGGAAATTCATAGTTATCTACAGTTCAGAGGCAGGTGGTGATTTCCACTCAAGTTCATTTCTATAACTGTAATCTATAAGCCACTTTGATACACACTGTTTTATCAAATGCATGGGTAAATTGCAGCTAATCAATCCTCTTAGGGATTATCTTCTTTTTCTTGGTTGTAACATCTTACCAAGAAAAAAGTAAATTTTGAAAGTAGTAATATGTGGCTTCTGCATTATAGTGTGCCAAGCAATTGATTGGTTAAATCTGGTTATTACCTTTCATAATTGTAAATTCAGTTTTTGGAAGTACAAGGACTTTTGGTGTTTTGATTTGATGGTTCTATTAGTATATTTTTAATTGTTTTTTTCAAATTGTGGGACTGGCTTTGCAAGAGTGGATCATGTACAGTGACTTTGAGTAAGGTAAACTGTTATGAGCTACAGAAATGTAACATTTCTTGGGTTATGTAAATGCTGAATATTTGCACAAATGCTTAGAATATATCCTTCTTCTCCTTGTCTACAGTCTAGGTAAGAAAGCATCAAATGTTACCAGCAGTCGCTCTATTTGGCTGGATGATATCCAGGCCCCCATAGCAGACACCTTCCGGATAGACAAGAAGCCAGACCCTGCAAACTGGGCCTACAAATCCTTGTATCGTGGGGACATTGCGAGGTACAAAACTTCTCTATTGGTATCCCATCTGTCAGAGTCGCTGGAGTCTGTCTGCAATGTTTTTATACAGAGGATGAGAAAAGATAACTGGGTAGCTTATTTCAAATTTGGCTAGGTGTTGGGCCAGTATCAGCGGTAAATGATATCCCTGGGAGGTCTGTACTGGGACAAGTGCTATCTAATGTGTTCATCAATGACAGGGACAGCAGGATCAAGGGCACACTCAGTAAGTTTCACAACACTAAGCTGAGTAGTGCAGTTAATGCTCCTGAAGGATGGGAATGACATCCAGAGGGAGCTGGGATAGCTCAGCAAGGGGACCCTTATGAGATTTAACAAGTGCAAGGTGTTGCACCTGGGTCATTGCATGTCACTATATCTGAAATTACATTCTTGTTAATATTTGAAGATGGCCTTTCCCTGTCTTAATCCATAGGATTATTGTGGCCTTTATGAACATGACCTCTTTTTTTCCTCTTCACACCCCTCTCCACTTTTTGGCTTAGAAAATGGACACAGGTTTAGGGATGCAGAAGGAAATTACTGGACTGGACAACTGGTGTCTCATTTTCAGTTTAAAATAATCTAATCTAAGTAACCTAAATAATGTTTGTTGTTCTTTCTCCAGATTTGCCTACATGGCTTAAAATGATGGGAAAAAAAAAAAGGGATTTTCTTCTGCTTGAGTATGAAATATATTGTTGAACTCGGAGGAGGCTTAGTATGATAGTAAAAGTGTGATGGCACTGAAAGAATTTATAAGTTGAAGTCTTAAATAAGCAGAAAGTTACCAGATTCTTAAACAAAAGGTCTATGCATACATTATTTGGGTTAATTTGAATGAAAGTACTTCTTTCAAAAAGGAGTTACCTTTTCTAATCTGTATTTTAGAAGATGTTTAATTGTATTTTCCCTTCCAAGGTATAAAAGGAAAGGAGAGTCCTGTCTTGGCATAGATGCCAAGAAACAGTGTATAACTTGGGAGAGTTCTGCATCAAAAAGGAAGCAAGCACAGAGTCGACCTGAACGCTACTTTACAAAGAACAATGTGAAGATGCTGAACACAGACGGGGTTCTTGTTTGTAATAAAAATTCTCCATCTGATCCACCTGCTTTTATACCAGTTTCCCAAGTGGAAACTGATGATTCTTCTGACACAACAGAAGTAAATCCTCTCGGGATTTATGATGCATCAACCACAGTGTGGCTACAAGGGAAAGGGTGCAAGAGTGCAGACAGTGAGTCTGTAAATACACAGCAAACAATTCAAGAGCCTGGGATAAACATGAACTCTATTTTAATGACAAAAGTGGAAGAATATAACAAGAAAGTCAGAGAAAACCCAAGAGATATTAATGCTTGGATGGAATTTATTTCCTTTCAGGTATGTATTCTAATGGACCTTGTTGCTTATTATAAGTAATAAATACATGACTATTATATTGTAATTTCATTTGTTTAGAACTGTATATCTTTTGTTGGTGAAGAATGAGCTGTTAACTCATCTTTGCAAATGTCAGCATTCTTCTGATTCTAGTGATCATTATTCCTAAGGTTGTAATGATGTTTCTTTTTGTTTTAGGATGAATTAATGAGAGGACCTGGTCCTTATACCAGTAAGGGAGAGCAGGAATCAAAGAGAAAATCACTCAAGTTAATCTTGGAAAAGAAACTGGCCATTTTAGAGAAAGCAATTGAAAGCAATCCAAGTAACGTTGATCTGAAACTCGCCAGGCTGAAGCTTTGTGCAGAATTCTGGGAGCCACCAGCTTTGATCAAAGAATGGCAGAAGCTAATTTTTTTACATCCCAATAACCCAGAGATGTGGAAGAAATACCTTCTGTTCTGCCAAAGTCAGTTCACTACTTTTTCCGTTTCAAAGATCAACAGTCTCTATGGAAAATGTTTGACAACACTGGCAGCTGTACAGGATGGCAGCATGGTATCCCATCCTCTGCTGCCTGGCACAGAAGAAGCCATGCTGGGTAAGGTTCTTTCTGCATGTTATGGTCAGATTGGTCTTCATGGGAGCTAACTGCATTGAGAACAGATTTTCCTATGTATTGCATGAAGCTTTTCTTCTCTTCAAAATGCCTGGCATCTTGGTTTCTTAACTGAGAATTAAAGCAGATATTCCAACCAAATATGGATATAGCAGATCCTTCTCTTCCCCAGGACAGTTTATGATACATCATCTATTAAAGTCTAATGTACTGAGTGGTTTATAATACAATGTCAAGACTGGAGAATCATAGCCAACAGCCAGGAGATGTGCTTTTATAAAAGGGAGACTTGGGAAAAAAATACCTCTATTTCAGAAGTTTTACAATTGATTTCTTTAATCCAGAAAAGAGGCGGAACATGAAGAGTCTGATGTGAAGTTTTGTTGAGAATCCCAGTCTGTAGATGGAGAATTCTAAGCTGTAATATCATGTGATCATGCCTGTTGTATTTCTTCTGTGGATACATCTACCACTTTATAATTTATTATATAATTATCCCTGGAAGGAAAATAAGTCAGATAGTTAGGATGCTGGAATGGATTCAGGGAAGAAATGAGTTCATGCTCGGTTCTGGCATGGTCTTTAAATTTACTTGGAGCTAAATGACTTAACCTATCCATTTCAATTTTACTTCACCACCTTGGTGTGTCGTTGTGATTATTAATCTGTGAATACATTGAGGTGGGGAAATATTAGTGTCACCATGAATATTTTTGACTTTTAAATTTTTAAAAAAATTGTTTTTAATGTAAAAGAGACTGTTATGGAGGAGTCCATTTTTTTTCATGTACATCATAATCCAAGAAACCTCTTGGTTTTTTTCACTCCTGTAATTCCCGTTGGAGGAATGATGTTATGCAATATCCCGTTTGGACTTATAGATTGAGATGCGGGGTTACCAAATTAGTTTCAGGTGTTCAGATCTCATACTGTCTTTGGCTGATTCATCTTGGATCAAGCACTGGAAAAAGTGCTGCAAAGGAAAAATGCTCTACTGACCCGTGGATATTGTACAGCCTGATAGCTTCTAATTGGTTCTGCTGTCTCTGATTTCCAATATTTCAGTCACTTTGTACACTAACCACAATGTATGATTCTCGGGACAAAAGTTTTAATCAGAAACTGTTTTTGGAAACAAGAAAATTTTTCTTTAATTTTGTTTTCCTGCACATATTTGAACATATGTGAGTCACAAAATACAAACTCATGAAGCAGATTTTTTTTTTAATAGTTCCTTTAGCAAGTTTAGCAAAAGATTGATCTTTTTCTAAATACTTTTTTGCTGGAAGTATCCATAGATATGAAATGAAAATGAACTCAAATTCATGAGTGAAACAGAAACACAAGTAACTTCTTGTTGTTCTGTCCTAAGCCTATAGTGATTTGTTTATGAACACTCTCAAGTATTTTATTTTTCCTCTTTAGAATTAAAATTATAGGATTAGAGAAATTTCCACTGTGAGACTTCTTGATTTGAGATTTCTTTATAAGTGACTCAACTATAATTCTTGGGATGAGTTTTAATTGACAATGTACTTACTAGAAAGGTTATCAAATTGGTCATTGAGATAAATATACAGAATATTTCACAAACTTAATTGGGAGGTGAGTAGCACTGTAGATGTACATTAGGCTTATATCTTCAACCTTTGACCTTGCTAAGGACAAAGTTTAAGAGCTCTAATTTTAAATAATGGGGGACTGTGCCATCTAGTGTTCAGTTCAGAATGCAGTATTATCTGCTTGTAAATAGGTGGGTTTTTTTTTTTTCAATATTGAAACATTTTAAAAAGGTAAAGCTGAATTTAAAATGGTAGGTCAGCCTTTACGTAAATTTTGAAATAAGAATTTATGATACTTTAAATTTACCAGGAATACTTAATATAAAGCAGATTAATATAAAGTATTCTTAATTTTTGCTATGTAAAGGGAGTCCTGTTTTTCAAACTATACCTGCTGTTCGGGGAGGAACATCCTTATCTTCTAGGTCAGTTCAGCTGCAGAAGTGTCTTAGCATCATGGACTGAATTAAGTATGTATTCATGCTCCTTTCAGTTTTTGCCACAAAGAAAATGCTGATCTTTGCATTTCTTCAAATACATTTTTGTTTTTTAAAATGCAGATTTTACACTGTAATTTATTTTTGGCACCAGTTTGGTCGCAAATCCTGATGAGGGATTTTCTACATTGAGTATTTTAATCTAAGTTCATCTCTGAAGCTGGGAGAGTAGGAAAGGGCAATTTTTCAGTGTCAGTTTGATGCAGTGCCTAAATTAGTTAAAATACTTGGGAAGACTATATTATAAACTTAATAATAGTTGTTTAAAGATCTTCAGAAATCTTGGAGTCTTTGTTAGCAGGAATAATCATTGACCTTGCAGAAAAAAATTTATTAAATGCCTAGTTTGTATATACTAGCTGAATTCAAGTTTCTATATGTCTACTTCTGATCTATGTCTAAATTGAGATGAAAGGAGTAAATAATTTCCTGTGTTTTAAATAGAAGATGATGATTAAGAGCAGTTGCTGCTAACCTATGTTGTTACATGTGTGTATGTAGACATCTAAATATTTGGATTGTTTGAAGCCTTCCAAAGCCAATGTGTTTAGTGAAGGAACAGTAGTTTTTAAAGTACTATTTTCCAAGCTGTTAAGTGATTTAAGTCTTTATGGGATTGGAGTTTTTTGCAAGTTGATTATGATTTAAAGCAATTTGAACAGCTTCTATATCATAATGGAGGTGTTTATAATACCTGTTACTTCTCCAGCTCTTTTGTTGAAGACTCTCATGTCAAAATAGGAAGAGAAACACTGGGACTTTGCTTCCTTTTTTAATCTGAGACTGAGGCTCAGTGTGCAGTAGGCATATGGCAGTGGTTAGATAAATAATTTGTTGAAGAGCAAGGAATAGGGCTTTTCCCTACTTGTAGGCAGTAATATTTTGACCAGAAGACTGGACTTCTCTTAACTCAGGTCTTACATACAGAAAAAGTGAATGACAATTGGAATGAAGATGATACATTGCCAACATATTACCAATGTAAATATCTCATGCAAAACTGAGGCAAAAAGGATTTTTCTTGCTATCACCTTCTGTGTGCATTGTGATAATCCCTAGCATCTTTAGAGAGGGCTGTGACACACTGGCAGATGTTGGATACAGTGAAGTTCAGACCGTTGTGTCTAACTTTCCATTGGTAAGGATAGTGCATGTATGGCATAAATGAAAGGTGATTTCTTTGGCACATTTAAAATGAGCAGTCATAAAATTAATTAAACTGTGACGTTTTGACATGCATTTATGCTAGTTACACTTCATGTTTTGAATTTTGATACTATTCCAAAATTATGTTCTACAACATGTCGTATATGTATTTTTATATTTGTGGGCTGTAATAAAATTCTTTGCAACAAAATTTGAAATACTAAAATTTTTTCTTCTTTTCTTTATAGCTATATTTATTCAGCAATGCCACTTTCTGAGACAGGCTGGCCATTCTGAGAAGGCAGTGTCTTTGTTTCAGGCTCTGATTGACTTCACCTTCTTTAAACCTGACAGTGTAAAAGATCTGCCAACAAGGGGACAGGTAGCAATTTCCATTTAAATGGGTGTGTGTCTTTATGTATTACAGAAAATGCTGTACCAGAAAAATGTTGATCAATTTTTCAGGACATAGAGAAATATTTTAGATAACAGCTTACTTAGAGGTTCTTCAAGGTGATGCTTGCATTGAAAAAATGCTTGTGGGTCCTCTGGAACTACAGGCCAAATGGCTGCTTTTACTATATATAACAAGTGTGATAACCAGTCATTTCATATCTATTTTAATAATTAAAAATGGAAAAGAGGGAGCTAGCTGACTGATGTCTGTGTCTAGTTAGCACTTGCCCTACTTCTTTTCCCCAAAATGCTGTTGTTTTGTTACTGGTGATGGAGAGAGCTGATAGGACATAAAATCTTTCTGTTCAGACAGTTTGTGCAGAAGTTTCTCTGTTACCTATTTCTGTTAATTTGATGGCTACATTAGGAACACTGTCATGCTTTCAAGTGCCTTTTATTTGACTCATGAGATTCTATTCAGCTTATAATGGTAAATGATGAAGTACTAAATCACTTTCTCTCAATTGCTTTAGGAGAATGTTGCTAAAGCACGCCACTGATAATAAGGAAGTTAATATTTAAATGCAAGTAGCATCATCCCACTGAACTGTTAGGAACTGTTTCCTTTTTAATGAGTGGTAGAGACGCCACCATTTAGGTAGCTGGGCTACTATAGAGGGTAGAAATTGAATTTGTTTCTGTTACTTCACTGTCTTCCCCAGAAACTCAGACTCCAGTTCTTGTTCTCTCAATTAATGCTGTCATCCACAAATGGAGCAATCTTACAGGTTAAAATGTAGTGGTGTCTTCTTAAAGAGCTAAAATTTAGACTTCAGTCATAGCTGTCATGGAAGATTGGTGTAGTTGCACAGATACATGTAGTTGCAGTTCCAGTCCTTTGAAAAACTGCATGATTATCTGTTGTATTTTAAAAATCTTGCAGCAGGATGAATAGGAACCTTGATTTAAAAGGACCATGTTTAGGTTGGAAAGTACAGTTCTTGAAAATAGGAAAATGCCAGATTTACAGCTGATCTCACATTCTGCTGTTTTGCAGAAGTGTTATGACTCAGTCTGGAATTACTTGTTTCCGTACTGTTTTCACAGTTCACTTTCTCACTTGCAGCAGAGAATAAATCCATGAGGAGCAGAATTATATTTTGCATTTTGCTGTAAGCCTGGAATTTTCTCATGTGTTGATGCTTAGTTTTTCTTGGAGTACATTTTATTGTTAGTATTTGTATTAACAGTCACATCTCAATATCCAAGCCAAGGGTTAGTACATAGCAGAAGCATTTAATAGGCAAGAGATTGTCATTAGAGCTTAGAATACACAAAGCAGAGGAGGAATTGATGAATCTAGAGATGACTGCATACAGGCAGTGACAAAGTCACTAAGTCTAGAACCCTGAACTTCTAATTCACTGGAAAATGCCCTGACCTTTTTGGCCATCCTTAAACCTGAAAGATTAAAGTTCTTATGGATCTCTTTCCTCTTGTCTTTAGTCTGGTCATATTTATGTGCAACTGTAACATTTTGATTTGACCATAGATGGAATTATCATTCCATTAGCCAAATTCTTCATGGTCCCATAAAAGTTAGAAGGAGAGGAGTTTTGGTTTATGAAAGCCATACCTTGGGGACTTTGGATCTTTATCCTTGAAAGATCTGTAAAAGATTGTAGGCACAAAAGTATTTTGCTTTCTTTAAAGCCTGTTACTTTTTAAAACTATTTTCATTAGAAGTGCTGATGACAGTCCCTGTGTGCCACAGCCATAACTGAAGTACTCAGTTGTTCCTGCTGAATCTGAAGCAGTGTCTAACAAAGGCTTCAGATACAGAAACTGTATCCAGATATGTGCTTGCAGAGTCTGGGAAACCTAAGTTGACAGAGATGATGTTTGTACAGCAGCAAAAATTATTTTTCCATATGTTTTGTTTTGGTTGGTCCTGTCGAAAACAATAGGTGGAATTTTTTGAACCCTTTTGGGATAGTGGAGAACCACGAATTGGAGAAAAAGGAGCAAGAGGCTGGAAAGCATGGATGCACCAACAAGAAAAGGGTGGCTGGGTTGTTAAGCCTGGTATGTTTGTCTCATTACGTGTAATTGTATGTCTGTGTTCTTCTAAACATTTTGATTAGAATGATATCATTAGATTCTTGTCATGTTTTTGTATACAAGTTTTAAAAAGTATTTACTGATACCAAGATAATGTGTATCATACTTCACAGGAAATAGCATGTGTTGAATGTTCTATGCACAATATTGTTTATGGAACATTATTACCCTTCCTACAATGAGAATTAGTGGTGAGAATGGCATGTCCTCCATGTTGACAAAGCTAGAGGTGTGAGCACTTGGTGGGGATTCACGCCAGTCAAAAGTGAAAGGAAGCTACTTCCCTTAAGACCCTTTCACCATATTAGTAAGGTGAGGTGGGATTATATTATTAGATGAAAGTTACCTCAAGGATACCTAGATTTGTGATTCTATTTCTAGAATCAGATTTTAGTTTCTCAAGCAAAAGTATAGCTAAAATAGGAGGAAAACATTTCCTTTCTCTTTGTGATGCAGAAAACAAAGGAATTGTGTCTTCACTTGGCTGGAGTGCTAGATGAGCAGAGATGCAGAAAACATTCCCTCCTGCTTAGCCTCACCTTGTCTTGTGGTCTATAGCACTTCCTTTCATGTCATATTTCTGAAGCAGATATAGCTTGCAAGGAAGCAGGAGGCTGGAATGTGTCTGACGAAAGAGGAGCAGTCTTTGCTTTTGCTGCTCCTGCTGTAGCAACTCTGATGAAGCAAGTTTGGGCCTGCTTTTAGTAAACAAGGGAACAAAAGATGATTATGTGCCTTCCTTGTCTCTGGATTAAGATGAAATTTCCTTGGCCTCTCACTGAGGTCAGCAGTTTTACTTTTGATGGCTCTAGACATTTCGTTCACAAATTGAGAAGACTCAACATAGAGAAGAGGACTGCTGCCAGTCTTGGGCAGCTCCAGTGTATGCCAGTGCTTTCCTCATATGTGTCAACCCCTAAAGTTTAGGTGCAATTTGCAATTGAATGTGCTCATAAAAAGGTTTCCTCAAACCTTGATTAGATTGTGGAAATGCTGTCTTTTTTCATAGAGTTGCTGACTAAAGGAGATACTATTGATCACAATAATATGGAGAGAGTAAAAATGTTGCAACCACCTGTTTTTTTTCCCTGATATTTAAGAAGAACTGGGATTGGGACTGTTTCACCTGGCTAATGGCAGATGTCAGGATGAAGAATTTGGAGATGGTGTAGAAATGATTTGATTTTTATAATGCAAGCAACCATTACACTTTGAGGGCTATTTTTTTCCTCAGCAGTAACAAAGAAACATCTCTACAAGCTTTCCCTTTGCCTATAGGTGCTCACCAGTTTCTGCACAGAATGAATGTAATAATGTTGGAGGAAAAATATGGCAGTTTTATCCAATAGTCCAGAAAGATTATCATAGAAGTGGGATATGGTTAAGCACATCCTTTTTTTTTTTTTGTGTGTGTGTAAATACGTGGGTTGTTTCAACTGCACATTAATTAAAATGCTAAAAATACCACTTAATGTAAAGCAGCATGGCCAAACTTCTTTTGCAGTGTTTGATGTTAAAGTACCATTTTTTATGTACAGTGGTTTTCCCAAAATGTTTTATGCACACTAGTATTCATAGAGCATACTTGAAATTTTATGCCCAGATATGAAGAATCTGAATTTCTGAAGAGGATGACTGACTCTTGGCTGTTGCTTGCAAATTGCTAAAAGTGGTAATTGATAAAAGTGGTCCACAGCCTATCAGTGTTTTCTTCTCTCCTTTGTGAAAAAGTTTGAGTGCTGACACTGATTCACAGCTTCTAAAAGTTAGGAAGCTTCTTACCTTCCTATTCTTACAGAGTTGGTGTCAAAATCCAGAGCTGTGATATCTCAGCTATGTCTTGTGTGGTTTTTATATTAACATGATATATATTTGCATTGTAGTTAAAGTGTATATCATGCCTGGCCTTTGGATTTGATGGGATAACTTTTCTTTAATAATTTTGTGTGTGTATATATTGGTTTGATTTTAGATGATGAGGATGATGAAGAGATAGATGAGGATGAAGAAATAAAAGATAAAACTCTTCCCAAGTGGCGTATTTGGTTGGATATTGAATATTCCCGTGAGGCAAGGCACTGGTTACCTTGGAGGCCAGACAAAACCAAAAAGGAAACTGAAGAAGATTGTGAAGATCCAGAAAGACAGGTCACTGTGATGTAATAGAACAAGGGGAGATAAGACTAGTTATCCTTTAATTTGAATTCATTGCCATATTTGTGAATATTTTAGAAGTGTAATACTTTTCTTTGTTGGGAAAGAAGATTTTTTTCTTTGAAATTCAAAATTTGCCAGAGGTTTTGTGCTGAGACTTCTGAAAACTATGGGAAGCTCATGGTAAACTTTAAAAAGTCTGCAGGCAAATAATCTGTCTTGCTGTTCAGTGATTCCTGTCATCTGTGTGGAGAAATCTCACAGAAATGTGTTTAAGAAGAGATATGCATTAAATAAACAAAGGTTTCATTGCCTTCAAGTCAGATAGTTGGATATTTTTTATTCCTTGGGAGATAAGTCAGACATTGATTTTCAAATTAGAATGTTAAAAGGCCTGTGAATAAAGCCTTCCAGACCTTCATTTTTGTACGTTTTCTATGAAGGTCTTCATTGTTCACAGACAAAGAAATCTCCTGATAGCAAATTTGCAGTCTGACTGGAAAAACAGATTGCTTGTTTAACTTTTCCATTTTTAATTTGAATGATTTTGATACTGTTTAATGGTAATTCTAAATCCTGTTGATTTGAAGAGGTTCTTTAATTACATAAATTACAGATTTTCTGCTTTTATTTGATTGCATAAATTAATGGAGTTTGTTTTAATTTGGATTTTTTTAGGTGTTATTTGACGATCTTGGACCATCTTTGATCCGTCTTTCTAATCCAAAGCTTCAACATCAACTATTGTACTCTTTTTTGCAATTCCTGGGAGTTCCATGTACAAGTAAACTCTTTCCTTCCAGTCTCTATATTGCCATGGATGAAAATAACGTCTTTGACAGTGTGCTTTATGATGATAAACCACTGACTTCTGTTGATTTTCCACTTTCTGGATTCAACAGTATTGGTCACATGGATACGATGTCACGAGGCAGACATCAGATAGGCCACTATAAAGAAGGAGAGGAGTTCATACAGAATGTCTTCCATGTTCTGTCCCAGATATTTACAGGAAAGGAAAAATCTAACCTGGCCATTTGTTGGCTACAATATGAAATATCAAAGGTAATAAGGAGTCTGCATATAATCAATTTTGTGATGTGTGGCTTTCTTCTGTATTAATGTTTATATTGAATTTTTAAAAATGTTGATGAAAGTTGTTTTGCAGAACTAGGTATTCAAATTAGGAAATGCCAGTTAAGATTGCACAAGGGGAAAAAAAAGAAAACCAAAACCCCTTCTCCTCAGTAGTACATGTTAAAGAGTGGTATACCTGTAGCAAACTATTTTTTTAAGTTTTATGTAAATGTTATTATATGATAATATATAATTTTATAATTATAAATTTAACAATTTCTGTGAGGGTTTTCTTCTCCCTTCTGTTTCCATCTCTTTCAGAACATACTCTTTTTATTTTCCTCTGCAGGTAATTCAGTGTCTCCAAGCAAAAAAGAAAAAGAAGCTAAAAGCACAAGGCAGGAAGAGTAAAAAGTTGGCCAAGAATTTCCTTAAAGCAACTGACAACCGAAACAACCTTTCTCTCTGGAAACTCTATGCCTACCTAGAATGGCTGCTTGGTAACACAGATGATTCCAGGAAGGTGTTTGACACAGCCCTGAGCACAGCAGGGACAGGAGGATTGAGGAGTGCCCAGCTCTGCAGCCTCAGCCTGCTTTATGCTCAGCTGGAAGTAGAACTGCTAGAAAGCATAGAAGGAGCTGTTATGTCACGTGCTGTTCATATATTGACCAAACTGACTGAAAATGGACCGTATGTGCCCTACAGTGGACAAGTGTTACCTGTGAATGTCTTGAAAGCTCGTAAAACATATGAGCATGCACTGCAGGATTATTTAAGCAGAACACCAGTTTCTGATCAGGATCAGGTCAATGATACTGATCAGTTGGTTAACCTGGTTGGTTGTTATGCACTCTTCCAGTATCTGACTGTTGGGATTGATGCTGCAGTATTAATATATACACAGGCTTCAGAAAAACTTGAAGTTTCTGGTTCAAAGAAATGTGAAAATACTGGAGAGAATTCTGGCATTCTAAATTTTCCCACTGCTCATGAAGCTGTCACACTGCTGCATACAAATTTACTGAGATTCCATATGAAAATTAGTGTTTATCCTTTGAATCCCCTGCGAGAGGCACTAACGGAGGCTCTGAAACAGTATCCTAGCAACCAATCTCTTTGGAGGTCATACATCCACATCCAAAGGAAGTCTCACAGTGCGAGCAAAGCACGAAGATTTTTTGATAGTGTCACAAGGTCTACTAACTCTTTAGAGCCATGGCTGTTTGCAATCCAAGCAGAGCAGATGAGGAAAAAACTCACAGAGAAGGTCCAGAGGTAACGCCTTGCAGCTCCTTACAGTTATGCTTTTTTGAATCTGTCTAGTCACTCAGCAGAGGAGAGAAAATGCTATCACACTTCTCATTTTGCAGATGAAGAAGCTGTTGCTGGAGGTTTTTTGTTCAAGGCTGAACAGGGAGTCAGTGGAAGAATCTTGAACAGAAATAAAAGCCCTGGGTGATAGCCTTATGTCCTTTCTACTGAGCCAGATTGTGTTTTAATTTGTTTGATTACTTGCTACGAGCATCAGGATGATACACATTTCTTCAAGGAATTTTTAAATAACTAAGCCTGCTTAGATGGCCAAGATAGATGCTGGGAGCTTAGAAATGGCTGCATTTTAGCACTACAGCAATAAAGAGCATAATACAGAGTAATGCTGCAGTTTCTGCCTGAGCTGGCTGCCCTACTTTACTCCTGAATCACAGAATACAGTTCTGGCAGATCTGTTTCCATAGTGAGTCCTTGAGAGTTCAGTTTTCATATGGAGCTGTTAATAGGTAGAAGAGGCTGGAAATTCCATGAATTCACAGTGGTCTGGGCTCAGATTTTTTGCCCCTGAGAAAGGAGGAAAGGGTAGGCGATAGGGGAACAATGTACATGCTCATTCTTAGAGCTTAGTCTCTAAACTGTTGTCGTCTTATTGTTTGGAGCTACTTATCCACTGCTACCTACATACCAGTGGCATCAACAGCTTGGTTGTTAGTGTTTGCACATGGCAATTCATTTCTAGGAAACAGTTACCTGGAAGTTTTACAGAGCTGAAGCTCGCAATATTCACACTTGATGAAGTTACACAATTACCAGTATACTTAGAAATAATGGTGCATCCACTTCTTTGATTGCTGCAGGCTGGCAACAAGCATTCAGTCATGATAGTGACATTTCTGAGCTATTAGTCTGTGTCATCCTAAATTGTTATAAGAATTTTATGGCCACCAAATGTAAAGGAGGATTGTAATTTGATGTACTGTTAATTTCAGATTAACACTGTGATAGGTTTTCATTATTGTTACTTGGAACTGAAAATTTCAGAATTATTTTCTCTGTGACACTGAGTTCCTTTCCAGATTGTTCACTGCTAGCAAAGCCTTTCCTATAGATTATATCTATAAGGGACAAGTTGGGTGTTGCAAGAGCATAGCTGAACTACTGCAACAGGGAGATAAGTGACCTCTCTGTCATGCATAAAACTAATGTTTTGTGTTGTTGTGACAAAATAAGAAAATATCTGTGCTATGTCTGGCTATTTCATATTCTGGTTTGTATTTCTGCTTAAGTGCATGGAATTCAGATGGAAAAATTAACACAAAGGGTAAACAGGAATGTTTTTAGGTCACTGTTAGGTACAAGGCTTCAAATGTACTCTGTGCAGAGTAAGTTACATTATTTTCCCTCATGGCAAAGGTTAAGATGAGAGGGAAAATTACTTCAAAGACACATGAAAAAAAGAGTTTAGGAGCCAAATGTTAATGGTGAGTAGAACAAGCTGGCAGAGAACATGCACAGACAAGTGATGTTGCCGTCCATGCTCCAGTCTGTTTCTGCAAGCTCAAGCATCAAAAGTAAGCCAGTCTGTATCAGCTGTCAAAGGAAATCAGTGCTTTGGTGAAAACTACGTACCTGCTTTTGTGTTCTCTCTTGAACTTAGGGGATTTGAATCTCTGGGTGAAAATTACTATTGTAATTTGGTTGAAATCCAGAGTTGTAATTTTGACCTTGATCTAAGACCAGTGTATGGCCTTACAAAAGTGGGGGGTAAATTTGAACAAACTTGCCTGGCCAGCAGAAGTAGTGCTGATCCAGACTTGATTTTCTTTTGAGCTGCTTAGACTGATAAATAATCTTGGAGGTAGGCTAAGGACTTTTAAGATCCTGATAGTGAATTATCATGTTCAAAGAGAAATTATTTTTGAACATACTACATGAATTCTCACAAAAAATACTTAATTTATGTTTTCTCCTAATTTTACTATTTAGAAATGCATTGATTACATTAGCAAGTGCTAAAAATCTGGTGTATAACACTGAGTTTATAGCATGAATTACAAAAACATAGCTATGTATGGTGCTGTGAACAGACACAGCACATTGTTCTTTACCTTCTTACCTGGATGTGGTCCCTTGGCTTGGGTTTAAAGGACTGTTGTTTCTTCTCTCCTCTGTGTTTCAGGGCAGATGTTGGTGAAATACATTGTACTATTCCTGAAACTGGATTAACAAATCGGATTATAGCTCTATTTGAACATGCAGTTCAGAGTGAAAATGGTACCCATTGTCCACTCCTATGGAGAATGTATTTGAACTTTATGGTAAGAGCAGTATTTGTTTTACCGTATTTGGAATTCTCATAAACACAGCTGGAATACTGCTTAGAAAAACGAATACTAAATGCTGCCATGCCTCTGTGATTTGCAAGGTGATATATTTGACTTGTACTGCTTCTTATTGTTGGGAACATTAACGAAAAGACAATTCACATGGATTAGGATTAATAGCTTCTGATAGTGCAGTCCTAATATAGATGCAGACATTATGTCTGTCATCTTACTTAGATAAAAAGTATGTCCTAAGGTACCAGTAGATGACAAGCTGCCTTCCAGTGGAGTAGACCCCAGCATATACTAGTGCAGGAATTTGCACTTGCTGTTGAATTTTGAGGTTCCTGGCAGCTGAATTCTTCATCCTATTGTGATCTCTTTGGATGGCAACATGACCCAGGGGTGTATCAGCCACTCCTCTCAGTTTTGTGTTTTCTGCAGGCTTGCTAAGGGTGTACTCTGCACCATTAACCAGATCATGAACAAAGATGTTAAATGAGATTGGTCCCAATAGTGTCCCCAGGAGTGCCACTAGTAACTGACCTGTAACTAGACTTGTTCCACAGATGCTTATTTAGGTGGCTCTTACAGGAGACAGTATCAAAGGCCTTACTGAAGTCCAGATAGACAATGTCCACTGCTCTCCCCTTATCCACCAGGCCAGTAATTTCATCATGGCAATTTATTAACTTGGTCAGTCATGACTTTTAGTAAATTCACACTGTCTGCTGCTGTTTTTCTTTTCACTCATGTGCCTGGAAATGGCTAGCTGCTGGTCCAGGGTTAGCTGCTCTGTCACCTTCTCAAGGTACAAGGTGAGGCCAACCAGCCTGTGAACTACATCATCTTCCCCTTCTTGAAAGCAGGAGTGATGTTTTACTTTCTTCAGTCTTTGGGTCCTTCTCCCAGTTGCTGTGATCAATCAAAGATCGCCAAGAGTGACCTCTCAGTGCCATCTGCCAGCTCCCTCAACACTTGAAGGTGCAGTTCATATGCAAAATAAATGCACAGTAGGCAAAACATAACTATAGCTTCTCTAACTTGCCTTCAATTTTGACAGTCCTTTGAGTCTTAAAAGCTGCAGTTTAATGCTAAAAAGCAATAATGTTTGTTTCTTCCACAGTTCCCCATGGATATACATAAATAAAATCAACTTCATATAGTCAGCTTTGCCATCTTGGTTTTCTTGCTTCTCCAAAGTACAATATGGAAGATGAAAATACTCAAGTAATAACTTTCATTCCCCAGTGTTACTCTTCTCTTCATGTCCCCTGGTATAATAAGTTTTCAGGGGAGGATCAGCAATCAGAAGGCTATGAAATAGAGAGGAGGCAGGGGAAGGAGAGATCTTCTTTTGTGTTTGAGAAGATCTTTTGTGTGGGACTGTTAATTGTGACCATGTCTACACAAATACATGTTTGTCAATATTTTATACAACGTTGTATGTAGGAATGTACAACTGAATTCTTTACAAACTAATAATGGTAGCCCAGTATGCACAAATGCTAAAGATCACTCATTGTGTATTTTATTACTAGTGCCTCGTTAATGGAAGATACCTTTTTCACAAGGAGTATTTCCTAGATGCTAATAGGAGGGAGTAAAACACTGTTACAGTAATAGCTTGGAATAACATTATTTAGAGAAGCAAAATCAATTAGAAACATTAAAATTTTCAGATACAGTTGTAGAAGAAGTTGTGATTTTTCAGTATTACCCTAAGTTCTGTAGATGCCTCTGTTTTCTCTTTGCTGATGAAACATGGGTGTGGTAAGTGGACAGGGATGTGGGCTGGAAACGGGCTGAACTTCCAGGCTCAAAGACTTGTAGTCAGCAGCATGAACTCCTGCTGCAGCCAGCCACTGGATTGATACTGGGACCAGTGCCCTTTAACATCTTTGATGGATGAATCATCTTTTGATGATCTGGATGATGAGAATCTGTACCATCAGCCAGTTTGCAGCTTGGTGCAAAATCAAGAGGCGTGGCCAAAGCACCATATTCTGCCCTTGGTCTGTCCAGGTGTTTTTGAATAGCTGAGAGTCCTTGTTCTCTTACTTATCTTACAAAAAAAGCCCTAAAACTCCTTTAAGACATCTGAAGAGTGTAACCTCAAATTACATAGCTACCCCAATGTATAACAAAAAGGATTTCTCAAAAGAATAACATTGAGCTTTTCAGCAATCGTTTCTTTGCCACAGAATTATTTCAGCTATTACTGCACTGAAGCATGAACATTTTTTTATCACACAGGCATCACTAGGAAAAAAAGAAAAAAGTAAAGGATTGTTTTATAAAGCCCTTCAAAACTGTCCTTGGGCAAAGGTAAGCACAGAAAGCAGGTAAACTTGTCATCATACTTTAATTTTTGAAGTTCTGTATTTGAAAAAAAGTTGATCTTTAGGAGTTGTTGTGAGGAGTTACATGCAAATGAAAGGAGAGGTTTCTGAGGAAGTAATGTTAGGATTTTCTGCAAATAAGAGATGCATCTTAAATGGAAACATGGTCAGTAGTCAGTGCTGGGTTTTTTTTCAGGACAGAAGAGTGTTGGCATTGAGGCACAGCAGTAAGAAATCCTGTGTGATCTATAAATAATTGAGTCTTTCAGACTTTTATCATTAACATGGTAGTATCAGAAATACATAGCCAAATAAAAATTTATTAATATATTAATATAGAAAAATAATTGAGGAGAATGTGCAACTCCTCAGGTAATGTCTGTATAAGCTGCAAATGTTCCAATGCCTCTTGACCTCCATTTTGTCTTTTTTGAATAAAGTTACTCAGTAAGAGCTGGAAAAGACTTGATTAAACATCTACTTCGCTGTCACTGTATGAGTACTAATTCCATTTGTATTGCTTTAAAAATACATGGTGTTTCTTACATTCTTGCTACAGAGTTTTGCTGTCTACTTACTTCTTTATACTGTGTTTCTTGCTAGAAAGGTAGCACAAAATGTTCTTGTTGTCTTTCCAGGTACTCTATATGGATGCAGTAGAGTATTTCCCCGATGATCTGCAAGAGACACTCGATCTAATGACTGAAAAAGAGCTGAGAGTGCGGGTACCTATGGAAGAGCTGGATCTACTACTGGAGATTTAAAAGAAAACTGTAGCAGGGTGGATGAAGTACAGAAGCTGCTTCCAAAGCTAACAATTAGATCCATGTCTTTTCATACAGGAACTCTGTTGGGACTTGGGTACTATGTACTTGATATATTTTGTTATTAAATGTTTTATATAAAATCCTATCAAAATGGAGTTCTACTATCTGCAAGTATTCTGGAATCAAGGACTGCATTTTGTTGACAATAATGGATCCATTTCTCTGAAGTATTGCTGGCTCCCACAGAAGGATACCCTCTTTAAATAGCCTCCAGTTGGAAGTTGCCTGCACTTCTTATTCTATTGTTTGAAATTACATTCCCTAGGGTTCAGTAGAGGTTCAGTACATGCCAACTATGGCTTGGTGAGCAGCACAGGAAATAAACATCTGCCAAATGGATGCTCCACTGTCCTCCACTTGGCAGACTTCAATAATTTCCTTCAGTGTGGTATGCCTGTGTATATGTAACTGCCAAGTCAAACAGCCATTACATCTGTACATATACTGTGAATAAAAGCTAAATTTTTGTTTGACCAGGCACCTGTTTTGGTATGCTTTGACAGATGACCATTTTAATATAAATATTTCTGAAAAATATACCTGAATATTTGACAATTCAAAAGTAACTTGTTTTATTTATTGATTTTATAGAACTCAAGTGTATTAAAAATTAAAACGTGTCCATAATGCATCTCTAAGCACCTCACTTCTAAACAAATTTTTGTAATTGATTACTTGCTTTGACTCAAATTGTTGTAAGAGAAGTAGAGGTTTGATCTGTATTTGATTCTCATCAAGAGGGCATAGTATTCTATGATTATTTAAAAAGTAGCTTATATTCCAAGAGACTTTTAGCAAACTCCTACAGAAGTAATATGAAATATGGTAACAGTTTAAAGATACAGTTATGTTACATATTTATTTTGTAAAACAGAACATGCTGAAACATGGAAAGAATTGTTTAGCATCCCTACTCTTGAGACCCAAGGACTTAGAAACTGGGATTTTCATCTGAAGCAGGTATACCTGTAGCCAGAGAATACCCAAAACTGCTTCAGACATTTTTAATGAGAAAACTAATTGTCACTAGCAGCACTAAAGCAATTGGGATCATCCAGCTGGTGAGATCCTATTACACATGAAACCAAGATGACTGGACCAACTTCTAGCTCAGATCTGCCACCATGGTACAAGATAGAATGCACTTTAGTTCAGGCTGCATTTCATTTATTCCTTTCTAAGAATTATTTTAAATATTGCAGGAAATAGGTATAATTTTTAATGGCATTACAGCACTTCTCAAGAGCCTTATAATGCCGATATAGTTGCAAGTGATGCTGGTTTGGTTGTATCAATTTGTCTTTGTGAAAAATATGGTTTATTTTTTAAATCTTTACTGTCTACAAAAATGACAGAGCTCCTGAGTTACTCTGTACTGTGAAGTAACATGACAAATTATGCTCATGTTTGTTAATGCTTTCCCATCTCACAGCAGAATGCCTTTTCCTCTAAAGACCTGAAAAGGCTGTGGGGAGGGGAGAAGCTTGATTGTGCCTCCTGCTTAGAGTTACAGAGGAACCCAGGTTGAGAAGGGCCTTGAAAGATCATCGTCCAGCCTTTTGTGGGACAGGGAGCCTAGATGAGATTAACAAGCTCTCTCTGCAGTCACATTTGAAATCTTCCAAGTGACGGCAGCTATGACTTCTGTATCCGTCTCTTTTCTTCCGTGCGTCCTGTCCTAAGTCCTGTCCTTTGCAGTTTCTCCCAAAGCAGCACTTGGGCTGCTTCCTTGCTTTGGATGGTCAGAGGCTTCCTGGAGCAAGTCCTGCCTTTTAATTCAGACCCCATTAGCTTTACTGTCCTTGTGGGGAATTACGTGCTGTTCACTTTCTTTTGATATTTATTACTTCTGTCTTGATCGCCGAGTTCAGAAACTCTGGCAAAAGTGGCAGCAGTTAAATTCTGCTGCAAAAGCTCAAAACTGAATTTCCAAACGTGTGTTTTTCAGTTCCTGTGGTGGCAGACAGGGTACTGGAACTGAGTCCTTGGGTTCATTTAATGCAATGCAGCTGTTCTTGAGGGAGCTGAACCCATCTCTTTGTGGCTGTTGCTTTGAGCCAGCAGTAACAGCCATGTCCCAAATAGAAAGTGCCTTGCTTGCCACACATGTCAGAAAGCGCTTCAGCCCCTCAAGCAACAGTGAGATCAACTGCCATGATTAGAAAGTGCTAAAAAACCCCTAGCTTTTTATGACCTTTTCAAGGAGACAGATCTCCTAAGGATTATAAGAATGGGCAATAAAACTTGTTTTTCTAGCTCCAGATGAAAAACAATTCTATTTCAGGATTACTGTCATCCAGATTAAACAAAGGACTCCATTCATCTGTAGGGTTCATTTTTAACAATGAGCCACATAATTTTTACATAGAAAAATAAAATCTCTTGGCCCTGCTGCTGCCATTGTTGTTGCAGCACTGACAGTGAGCAAAGGCCTGGCTCTGGTAATTCTCCACTGTCTGTTACTGGCCTGCATTTGCTCCCACAGAAAGGTCCCAGAAAAAAGACTGTACATTGCATAACTGGTTTGCATGTGGAACTTTTATATAAACCTTAATGATCAGGTGTACAACATTTGGAAATTAATTACTTAGAACTTAACAAGCCCTTCTCAGAAGCATACTACAGAGGATCCTTTGTAAGTCGTATATGCATGGCTACAACTGAGCCAACACACACACATAGCCCCTGTGGGAATGGAGCAGTAGCAACAGAACCATGTAGAGGGGACTAAGTCAGGGTTCTGCTGTAGAACACCAAGCACGGGACCATGTAGTTAGAATTCCAGACCTTGCACCTCTAGCACTGGGGCTGGTGCCTCATGAGTGTGCATATCCTGCCATGGGCAGCATGAGGCCCTTGAACATGTAACTACTGTGTTGGCTCTTTTCATTCTGGAGCTTGGATGTTTATCTAATGAACTGAAATGTATAAACTCTAATTTTTCAAGTACCCTATCCAAACATGTTTAGATGTTTAAGGTAAGATTACTAATGAGCATCCATCTTGCTGTTTAATAAGCTGCAAGTGCTAGAGATGGGTACCTTTAAAGTGTATCTCAGTGTTACTCGGGGTTGCATACTTGTAACTGATTTTCTTGTATAAATGACTGACGACACAGGTTGCTCAAAAGTGACACTAGTCCTAGTAAGCCCCTAAAAAAAGATATAAGAAGGTAATCAAGAACAACAGCAGTGCTAAAGGTAGTTGTAAGAGACTGCCATGCCTAAGGAGGACTGAAGAGTTGGAGCACCTGCATGGCTCCCTTCCCACATGGTGTAGGTCACTGAGACAAGCACTTGGGTAACCAGCACTTTTTCTTGAAAGTCAGAGAAGGCAAGAGACAGTTCCATGTAAAGAGCAGGGCTTTGCCACCAAAACAATTCAATTCAAATAAATGTTTTATTGGGAAATGAAGAATTACGTTGACTGAAAACCCACAACCCACCAGCTTTTAACCTGTTCATGAATGCAAACTGGCTCTGTGGTTTTACACAAGACTCATCAACACAGAAAGTTCTGTATAGTTCCCAAAGAGATGACTTAAAGATACAATCCCTCAGGGGTTCCCTCTTGCTTTTTATAGAGAACATTCTCTTTAGACTTTTTGAAATCTTCATTTGTTACTTTCATTCTCCGTTCCCTCAAAGCCATCAATCCAGCTTCTGTACAAATTGCCTGCAACACAGGAAGCAAGAACAGTTACACTTTCTGTGCAATCCCTTCAAACCACACCGTGAGACAGCTGCATCTTCCTACTGCTCCAGTAGCTGTGTAAGTGAGAGGTGTGTTAACAAAATCTACATTCTTAAGTTTGATACTGTTCTTTAGCACTGAAGCAGGCTGGATAGAGCCAGATGAGTGTGTCCAAAAGGACAGAAGTAGTCAAGAGTTAACACTTCCCTGATAGGCAGCTTTATAACAAGAGTAATTTCCTTCATGCAAGGACAGACACATGCAGCTGCATGATCCTTCTGCACGGAGGTGACAGCAGTGTCGCATCGGTTTAAGCTCATGATTGTGAAATGTGGTAATTGTAGCAAGGGCTCTGCTTTAAAAAAGCAGACAGGATATGGCTGAAGTTTCCTAATACACAATTGCATTTTTATGTGTTGCAACATGGTCCCTAAAAATCCTGCTTATCCTGTACCACCTTAAATCGTGTTTAATACCTTGCATCTGTTTCCACGTTTTCCTTTTAGTTTCTACTTTGCTACTTTAAAATTTCAAATTCAGGTAACAAAGGTACATACTGTTGCCAACACAAGCTACCTCACAATTATGATTCTGTTAATTTCCCATTTGTAAAGCAGAGTACCTGGCACTCATATAAGGCATTTTAAACCATCCCACTGTCTCTCAGTGATGTAAACACAGAAAATGAGTGAACAGTTCAAATGACAATAGTTTTGGATGCAGCAAAAATGAGACTTGATTTTTGCTTTGAAGTATAAACAATGGTGATGTGCACTGACCTTAATATCCGCACCACTGAGATCATCTTTTGCCATAATCAGTTCATCCAAAGTCACATCATCTGCCAACGTCATCCTGCTTGTGTGAATCTGAAAGATTCGTTTCTTCGTCTTTTCATCAGGTAGAGGGAACTCTATTTTCCTATCAATACGTCCTGTGAAAAAGAAAAGTTCCGTCTTAGTTTTTTTGCATGCAGCTGTTGGAAAGAGCAGGAAGAACACCTGAAGGGTTTGACTGACAGTAATTCTTCAGCTGGAGCATATCCAGAGAAGGCAATGGAGCTGGTGAAGAGTCTGGAGCACAAGTCCTATGAGGAACATCTGAAAGAACATCTGGGGGTGTTTCATCTGGAGAACAGAAGGCTCAGGGATGATCTTATCGCCCTCTGTAACTGCAAGGAGGTTGTAGCCAGGTGGGGGTTGGTCTCTTTACCCAGGTAACAGGTCAAGAGAAAATGGCCTAAAGTTCACATGGGGAAGTTTAGATTGGATTTAAGAAAAAAAATTCTTCATGGCAAGGGTTGTCAAGTATTGGAATACGTCGTTCAGGGAAGTGGTGAAGTCACCATCCCTGGAAGTGCTCGAAAGAGGTGACGAAGTGGCAGCTGGGGATGTGGCTTGGTGGTGGACTTGGCTATGTTAGCTTAATGGTTCGACTCAATGACCTGAAAGGTTCTTTGCAACCTAAAGAGTTCCATGATCCTTCCTGCCACAATGACTTGTGTCTTGGACTAGAAAGAAAGGTCAGACTATCTCTTTCAATCCTGGCATAGTATTATCTCCTCTGTACTCTTAACAGCACTGGGTTTGAGCTGCAGGGTCTAAACCTAAATGATGACAAACACATACCTCAGCAATTTCATACTGTGGAGGTATTTAAGCTTATTA
Source organism: Turdus rufiventris (assembly GCA_013186435.1). NCBI lineage: Eukaryota > Metazoa > Chordata > Aves > Passeriformes > Turdidae > Turdus > Turdus rufiventris. The sequence continues at coordinate 8,116,856 of PYHW01010789.1, read as the reverse complement.
TTTTGATCTCTGTATTGTTTTCTACCTTCTACAATTTAACAGACACCACAGACATACTCTGCTTTGGTACATTTTTAGTGGCCATTTAAAAGTACTACCTGTCCCTGCTTAAGTTCAACACGTCTCCCTCACTCATCCCGCAAATGGCAGGAGCGCGCCAGGTCTGCTTTCCTTGCTCCAGGATCCAGGATGTCTCTGGTAAGGCCTGGGCTCTCACCCCCAAAACACAGATGGTGCTGCCCTGCCTTCCCCTGCTGCTGCAGGTGTGCTGCTGCTGCACACAGCTTGCTTAACAATTACTTAAAATGGCTGTGCCATCTTAATAGAAAGGAAGAATATTCAAATTGCTTTTGTATACGTAAAAAAATTAACACATTTCTTCTCTTCCGAAGATTTTTCTCCCATTTAGAAGCTTGTGAATAGGTTCTGATTTCAACAGATACACCAGCATAGATGAATAAGAACAAACTTGCAGTCCTTTTACCAGTCTGTGTTTGTCAAGTTATGACAAGTCCTTTCACAAGCCTTAAGCATACACAGCAAGTAAGTCCCTTACCTGGTCTAATTAAAGCTGGGTCCAGTGTTTCTATTCTGTTTGTAGCCATGATAACTTTAACATCTCCCCGAGAGTCAAACCCATCCAGCTGGTTCAGCAGCTCCAACATTGTGCGCTGGATCTCTCTCTCACCCCCTGAATTTGAGTCATACCTTTAAGAAAAAAAACATAATCTGAAAAAGCACTAAGTAACTGATGCAAAGGTATAAACAAAAGGGGTAGAGGGGAACTTTGTTTATAAATATCCATAAGAGATTAAAATAAAAAATGTAATGTTTAGGAAATAACCTAATTTTTAAACGCATATACATTCATACATAAGGCAGCAGTTGGCACTTCAGTCTAGTGGCACTTTGGGCTCTTGGCCATGTAGGAAACATGTATGAGCACCTTTTTATTTATTTAAAAAACACTGACTACTTTAAAGACTATTTGCATTGGACAGTTCCAACAAACCTACAGAATTTTCAAAGAAATACAGTTTGGATATTGCCTGAACAACAGTTTAGTGTGTCACAAGCAACACTTCTCCATGATATCCACTGCATAACCTGTTAAATACTCTCAAAGCAGAAGTATTTAACCACCTACTTAAGAGGCAAACAACAAACAGGTATATTCTACATTAAATATTCTGCTTTACCATTGGATCACTAAAGCAAATTACTGTATATGGATTTGCAGCTAGAGGATCCCATCCACACTGAATCTCTTTCTGGCTTTGACACTATCTCCTAGAGATGCTGCCATACAGCAAGAGAACAGAGGATATCTCTGGTCATGACTATTTAGTATGAAAAGGCTGTACTATATTGTGTTTCCATGGAAGTTTTTTGAAGTGTTACTTGTTACAAATGCTTACATCAAAACAGTGTATGCAAATGGTAGCAGAGCAAAGAAAATCAGTTTCAGTACAGCTGCAAAAGAAGTGTTTCTAGAAAAGCTTTTGTTGTCCCTGTCAATCCCTGCTTGTAGGAGAGAGCAGCTCTTGTACCTCTTTGTACCAATTGCATCAATCTCATCGATGAAGACGATGGACGGGGCGTGCTCCTCAGCCACGCGGAACAGCTCGCGCACGAGCTTTGGGCCATCACCCAGGTACTTCTGAATGAGCTCTGAACCAACCACTCGCAGGAAGGTCGCTGATGTTTGGTTTGCCACTGCTTTGGCGAGTAAAGTTTTGCCTATTTTTAGTGGGAAAGAAAAATTGTAATTAGTTTGCAGAGAAGGAAAGAGAAAGAAAAAAGTGCCCTAACAAAACAATTGTATGAAATTCGTGACAGACTTGGCAATACTATAAATACTAACCAAGTGTAAATTATTTTATTTGTGTTATCTCAGCATAGATGTTACTGAACAGTAAAATACCTGTGCCAGGTGGGCCATACAGAATGACTCCTTTGGGTGGCTTTATACCCATCTCTTCATAATATTCAGGGTGGGTGAGAGGAAGCTCCACAGACTCCTGAAGCACAAGAAACACAAACATGTTTTTGTAAGACTGAGTGGTCTCCAACAAAGATCTGCAGGGATCTTCAGCAGTAATGAAAGCAATGAAGGTAAAAAGAACTTAACTGATTTCATGACAGACATTGAACAACATGGCTCTGTTGCCTCCAATTCTAAGGCAGACAACTACTCCATCTGCATATGTGGTAGAGCAGCAGCGAACATTTCACCTCCTCCATCCTCAATGCATCATCCCAAATTTAGAACCCTGGAGTTCCTAAACCCCCAACACCCATGGATGACCTTGAGGCCAGGGAACCCTTTATGAAAGGGTACCTTCTACAAAGAGTTACCAGATACCATTTTAAAAGCATTTGTAGTTTTAGACACCTACCCAGAACAAAAGGGTTGAATTTTAGTAAGGTTCAGGCAGAGTTCTGCTGGTAGAGAAAAAAACAACCACCCCAACAAACCCCAACCAAACAACAAACAAATGCAAAACCAAAACAAGCCCTGAGAGACTAAATCCTTAGACTGGACAGCATCAGACACTCAAAGTAACCTCTGCAGTTTTTACAATATAACTCTCATCTTGTAACAATCAAAACTTTGTATGTTGCAAAGTAATAAGCTATTAGAGAAATTTTATAAGCTCTAGGCTCTACAGGTTCCTGAGCAACTGTGAAAGGTTCCTGTGCACACAGCCTCTGGTGACCCACTTAAAAGGCTGAGGTCCACAAGTCTGCCTAGTAAAATCTAATGAAGAAATGTACTACAGAAAGACAAAGCACACCACTACAGGAACTGCAGCTAGTCCTGCTGTTTCCCTTCTCATCTCCTAGCACAACAGTTACATTGCTGGTTTAACTGTGAGTACAATTGAATACCTTGATTTCTTGAATTTGGTTGTCAAGGCCACCAATATCAGCGTAGGTTTCTTGAGGAGCTTTCTCTACTTTCATCACAGTCACTAAAGGGTCTGTGTCATCCATCAGGACTCCTATCACAGCATGAACCTAATTCAAGAATTAGAAGTCATTAAAGAAGCAAGCAGCATTTTTAATACAAGCTGACATCTAATCCTACTTATTTAGGTGTGTGAAATAAACAGCATTCTCTCTCCTGTAGTCTTCAGAAAAAAGGCTAATTAAAAACAGTACAAGAACATGTAAGAAACTTAATTTTATTAAAACAACTCACCTTATGATTTAGCAAAACAGAGCATCCTGGCTCTAGCAGGTCCTTGTCCACAAAAGACAGAATACTGACATAGTGCTCTGATCCCACTGATGTGGACACAATGGCATGGTTGTCATCAATGATCTCCTCCAAGGTACCCACAGACATTGGTGTTCCTCTCAGATCATCCACCTTGGACCTTTCTTCCTGTTGCCAAGAAGAATCCAAGAAGCAAGTGAACAACACAGGCAAAAATATTCCTGTACAACACTGGCTCAATAATTCTGATAGAACACAGCAGAATCAGTCTTTCCTATTGTTCTACTGCCCCAAAAATGCAGAGGTCAGTAAAAAAAATCCACTCTTAATTTAGTCCTAGAGACACCATTTATGTGGATGTGAATAACTGGAACCTTCTTTCTCTGTTGATGGATATTTGCAAGCTGCACTTTGACAGAGCATTAAGAAACACAAAAACTGCCATGGCTTCATCTGTAGTGAACCATGCTTGGTCTAAAACAATTTAGCCAATTAATGAGGAATTGTAATAAACCTGATATGTTTGTATCAACTTGCACACCAGTGGTACTTTATTTCCATTGCTTTGGTAGGAAGTACTTCACATTAATTAAGAGCCTTTATTATAACATTAAAAGTAACAGTTCACTCAAACCTCACCTCTTGTTTTTCTTCCAAAGGTTTCATCTGTTCTTGATTTCTGATAAACTCTTCCTCCATCAAGAGGTAATCTTTAATTCTCTCCAACTTCAGCAACTTGAGTCTGCACTGTGTGTGAGGAGTCACTGCAACCAAAGCAGAATCACAGTATTTTAGAACAAGTTTGACATGGTACCAACTAACCACTAATTCATTACTAGAAATCCTGCTTTATCTTCCTGACTGTAACTTATACCTTACTTGTCCCACTGCAACCACAGGTGAAAAACAGATTTAATATTTCCCCTGCAGTTTTCCTCAGTTTAATTTTTCTCTCTCTTACCTGGAAATTCATGGGCTGCATCTTGCAAAACAATAATCTTATTCTGTAGAGGGCTCCTTAAATGTTAATTAGAAATAAAATTACATTTGGCATTGTGTTGGTGACCTCCAGAGGCAGATCTCAAGGACAGAAGAGCTCTGTCTGTACTTCCCAAAGAGTGGACAGTCCATAGTTCTGCAGGACAGGCAGGATGCTTACCCAGGGGCAGTTTGCTGGCAGCATCTGGTCCCTTGGTCTTCTTTTTCTTTTTCCCCACTCTGGTTGGAACTGGAGGTTCATATTTTTTCTTCTTATCCTAATTAATAAAAAGAATTCCATAAGAAGAGAAAAAAATCAGGATAATAACAAACAATACACACAGGTGTTAATTGCACAGACTAAAAAATAGCTCAAGGTGAAGGATTTCATAACAAAACCTTCTCCTTATGATCTGCAGGAAGAAGCCCAAAAGAAACATGACTCTCATTTTCTATGAATGTTCAAAAATTTCTTCTCCTGCTTATTTTACATCTCTCTTTCTAATTTAAACTTCTGCCAGTCTTCAGTGAACACAGGACATGAAAATGTAAATCATAAACAAAATTAACAGATGAGATAATGAGAAAAATATTGAATCTCCACCTTTCTGCTGCACTTCAATCAATAAATCAGACACGTTCAGTTTCCCAGCCTAGACACTTCTCGCTGTGTGCATTGTACTTTCAGCTCCACAGATGACCAGGGAGGCCCCTGATGTCCCAAAACATGAAGTACACTCCTACTGCAGATCACTGTGCGATGCTGCTTTCAAGCCAACAACAGATCCTTAAGTGACGCCATGAAGGCATCTAGTCTTTCCTAACCCTAGCACATTTATAGTTTTATTTCTTTAAAAAACAAATCACTGTTAAGAAATGTCAGTTTTACTTAAGCTCCTTTTTTAATGAACACCTGTTTTCTCCAACATACACCTAGAGAAGACATTCATTAGAGCCAGCAAGAGCATAATTTTATGCAGCTCCAAATACAACAATAATTTTAAAAAGTAATTTTTAAAAGCCTATTGCAGCCAGGCTCTGTAGCAACACACTTGTAGTTGATGCTGTAAGTATTTATTTGGGTTTTAGTTACCTTGTCATCCTTCTTGCTACCACCAGGACCATGTCCACCACTCTGACTTTGACCCTAGACAAAAGGTAAAAAAACAAACGACAAAAACCTAAATGGATGTACAGTTCTATGAATCGAGAAGCCTACGAGCAATTCCCCGTACAGAAATCCCGTAATTAGATTTCTCCTTCTAAACAAAGCGCTAACACATTCCAGGTTATTGTCCAAAAACAGAAGCAAGTGTCCCGCCCGGCCCGGTCCCACCGCCCGCACTCCCCCCCGGGCCGCGGCCTGGAGGCGCCGGCAGTGACTCCGCAAAACGCCGGGCGCTGGCGGCGGAGCCCGAAGGGCCGCGGGGCCCCGGCTCGGCGCCGCAGGCAGAGTCGCGCTCTGGGCCCCCTGAGCCCGCGCTCGGTGCCGTCCCGGGCCGGGGGTGCCGGGGCCGCTCTCACCATCGCGCCGCGACCGCCCCGGAACCGCTCGGAGCGCAGCGCCACGGACCGAGGCCGCGTCACTACGGGCAGCGGCGAGGGACACGCGAGCGGGCGGGGCCGAGCGCGCTCCCCGGCAGCCGCGCGGGTGCGGTGCCGGCAGCGGCCGGCGGGGGGCGCCGTGCGCCCGCGGTGAAGGGCAGAACTGCAGCAGAGGGGCAAGAGGGGCAAACCTCCGTACCCTGTGTTTAAAGCTACAGGGGCTTTCTCCTAGACCTGATCCTTCCTTCCGCCTGTTGCATCAGCTGGTCAATATAAAAACATTATTGTGTGTGCTGTAAGAATTTTTTTTTATTGTGGCAGCACTTTAACGATATGGGTAAATTTTCAAGAAGTCCTTCCCTTCACAAAAACATAACTTTTATACCTACACTGAGCTCTACTGGTCTGTGGTATGCCTGGCGAAATGCAGTAGAAACTTTTAGTGTCTGCTTTTGACACTCCCGAAGGTGAAGCCTGAGCTCAAGCATGTGCCTGATCCCAAACCAAAGCCAGTTTTGGGTCACGCCTGTTTGACGCCATTTCTTTGTCCTGTGTGCTCCTGGGGGATCTGCACGTACTTCCTCTGCTTTGGGCTGAAAGAGCATCACTAGCAGCAGAAAGGTGACAGTCAAGATGAGGGCATAGTCTAAAAATACTCACAGCCTGCTCTCACCCAGTCAACCAGCATAGAGATTATATTTACATCCATCACTGTTTTGAGTGTAGAGATCAGAGCGTTTGTCAAGAGACTTCAGTTTACAGAAGACAGTAGGATATAGGATTGTTTTTCTTTGCTTTGATGTGGCTTTTTTTTCTTTCACACTTTCCCTAGAATTCCTGTCTGAGTAGGGAACTTTATTAATTATTAATGTAACTGGCTGAGCTGTGTAGAAAGGTGTGAGTTTTTGATAATTCACTTTGCTTTGGTTCCATTTGCTCCACAAGAGTGACTGTTTTGCACCGTGGATTTAATTTGACTTCTCAACTGTTTTTATTGTTTTATTATTTAGCTGCCTTTTTGCTACAGTATCAGCTGTTCTGTAACTTTTAAGGACATTGAAATAAAATTAAATATAAAAGGTTTTCTTCGCTTTAATAACATTCACTTTTTGGAGTTTACAGTCTTACAGGATTGCATCTGTATTTCTTTTAACCTTACAGTGTAAAGATGCTAGAACATTCTTTCCTTCACAAAATTTTTCCTCCCTTTAGACTAAATATACCCACATTTATCTCCAGTTATTCCAAATTATATTCAAATTGGTCGTTCTGGTTATGATTGAGAATTCTTATCACATTTTTTCTTTGAAAAGCCCGATTTTAGTGGCATGTAGCTTTGCAGACATCTTAACTGTGAGGATTATGGCATAAACTGACCTAGATGGTAGGGGTGTAGGATGAATGTAAAAGTTGAACTTTCCATTTATAAGCTGACAAGACAAATCTGTGACAGCCTATCTGGTTTTGTAGTATTAATAAATATTAAGAAATTTTTATGGGAGCAACTGTAAAAGGATGTTGTCAAGATTGTTTCCCAGCTCATTCACTTAAAGACATACTATGGAACAACTGTTACAGAAAACATTAACTGCAGAAAGGAAACACTGTCTTTGGGGTGTTCTGGTTAATGGCTTTCAGTTCTTGGGGTGAATAGTGCTGGTAAACTGGAAGTGAAATAGAAATGTGGTTCTGTAACCTGGCTGCTTGCCTTAACTTTACACATCCAAAATTTTGGTTTGGTTGCAGAGTATAGATAATGTCAAATTAAGAACTTTGAACAATAAATATAGTATAAACAATAAAAATGATCCAAGTGCCTCTGATTTCTAGGGTTATGCTTACTAGAAAAAAAAACCTCAAAAGAATGAGCAGGGGTAGCAGGAAGGAACACCCAGTCCTTGTTTGTTAAAGATGAGCATAGCCTCAGGGACATCAAAAAGCTCTTCATATCAAAAAATACCAAGACCAAGGGAGGGTGGGATTTTTGTGGTTTGTTTTTAGTTGGTGTTTTCTACCCCTCTTCTTTATTCTGCAGTAAACTTACGGCTGATCTTTTAGGCATATTGTAAAGCCCCCAGCTCTGTTCCCAGGCCTTTGAGGAGGAAGAAGGCAGCTGAGGGCTGGGAGAATATTGGGCTTGGGATTAGTAAATAGCAAGGAGGTTTATTTTCCCTTGGCACACACAGGAAATTATGAGGATTGCTTATGTTGTTGATGTCAATTTGTCTTTCTTAGTATATATCTAGCTGCCTAGAGCTTTGTATGTTTGCATAAAAAGAAATAAACCTACAGGTTGGAAAAATATAAATCTTGCTATTGCAGCTACATATAGTGGGTTGTGTTTTCAAAAGCTGCCATTTGGACTCCCTCTTTTGGTAAACGGGTTTTGAACTTAAATCACCTTCAATAAATGAATAAAAATGAAAGTGTTTAAGGACCATTGGGATTCTTTTTAAGTGTGCCTGAGTCAAAGTATCAAATTAACCATTAAGCTTCTCTGCTGCTCACAAGTTGTTCAAACAATTTACAAGTGGAAGGTATTCCTATCACCTACTAATAATGGCAAGTAAAAACATGAAGGATAATTATTAGCAGAATACTAATTCTTGTGGGCTCCTCACAGAAACAACTCAGCAAAGATGCTCTCCCAAACTCAGAATAAGGCTTCTCATCTTCCTCACGGAACAAAAATTAAGGTGCTCAAATAAGAGCCTGATATCAGGCAACAAGATTGCTTCCTCCTTCTCCCATCACCAAGACTCAAATATGGTTTTAAGAATAGGAATGTCACCTTCACCTCCACTGTTTTTCCTGAAGTCTGTACTGTACATTTGAGCCAGTTCATTCCCAAAAAGTAGTGGAAGCCAATAAGCTTCAGCCCTAACTAGATCAATGGCTCTTAGCTAAAATGCCTTTGATGTGAATTATTGGATATTCACAAAGATTCCCTTAGAAAAGATTCACCTGATGTTTCATTTCTTGAATCATCAGTCACAAGTTCTCTGATCATGGTGTTGTGTTTCTCAGCTGAGAAGGGCTGTGGGCCTTGTGCTTTCCTGATGTTCTGTGCCTGGCTTGCAGTGTGGATGAGAGCAGCTTCAGCCACCTCTGCAGTGATTCTGCTGTGTCCTCAAGGTGCAAAGAGCTCTCGCCCTGCCTTTGTTTCCTTGTGATGGCCAGGCTGCTATGCAAGGCAAGAGAAGAAACAGGAAATGAAGGCACCTTGCTAATTCCTCACTTCATTGGAGAGCCCAGATGGATGCCCATCTTTAGCACAGCTTTATGGCTGTGGATTTGCACCAAGCAGCTGTAGCAGAGTAGAAGGCAAGGGCTGCAGCCATGAGCTTATCCCTCTAAAACAGCAATGCATTTTTTATCATTTTAACATATTTATTTATCACTTTTAAAGTAAATAAGTTGGGGTCATAGTTTAGTGGTGAAGGTGGCAGTGCCGGGTTATCTGTTGGATTCAAGGATGTCAGAGGTCTTTCCAATTCTAATGATTCTATGATTCTGTATTAGCTAAAATTTATAAGCAGTAAAGCATTAGTGAAACCGTTTTTAGTTTAAAAAGCAAGTAGAATGAGCTGACAATGTTGAAGTTTTTTTCTCAAGCTTTCTTTGAATAAAGAAATTAATTATAACCAACCCTTACCATAATCTTACTTTTGGAAAAAAAAAAACAACCCCCAAACACTTTGCAAAGAAAAATGTCAAAATGTCCAACCAGATATCCCTAATTAGGGAGGAAGTGACATGTTTGTCTATTTTCCAGATTAACAACTGCCTTGAATAAAGTTGAGCAAATTTTGTTCTGGTTTTGGTTCTGTAGCCAAAAGGACCAAATTTAATATATCAAAGATCTATTTGAAGGGCAAATTATGCCAAGTTGAATGGAGTAGAAAAAATGATTTCTATCTGCAAAGGGTATAGTTCATTCTGACATATTGCTACAGTTGAAGGAAGGTATTGCACTAAAATGTATGTATTTGAGAGAGGGAGATCAGAAAATAAGAAAAAATTATCAACTGCTGAATAGCAAGAATCATAAGGAAATGGAAATATATTTTTTCTTATTATATGGTAAATAATTATTAAGGAGACAGCTGAGCAGTACAGCAAGTGTTCACTCTTAGAGCTGTATTAATCCCACTGTGTATTAATCTTTACTACAGCAAAAACAGGATGGCATAAATTTTGGTTCACCTTTCTGTTCTAGGGGTTGAGGTGTTGATGGCTGTGGTAGGTGTAGATTAGTGCCACAACTAATAAGCTTATTTTTTTTGCAATATCTATTCATTTGGATAGCTCACCTGAGTTTCCAGCTACTGACTCATCAGCATATCAACTCCCACTGATATGTGTTGCTGTTATGGGCTGATTACCACTGAAAAACAGACTTCATGGAGCAGGAATTACTTGGAACTAGACAAGCAGAATTCAAAACCTCTTGAGCACATGGATACTTTCAAACATTTTTGTAATAAAATTCTCGGGAGTCTTTCCATGTTGTAGAAAACTCTAACACCTTGAAGATTGTTCCATATATGTTTTCAGAACAGTGTAGAACAAGTAAGTTAATTAAAAATTATGTTTATTATATCCTATGTCTTTATACAATCTCATTTGGAAGTCTCTCTAAGTTAGGAGCTAAGTTAGGCTCATAGTCTTACAGGCAGGCTAGTAGCTGAAAGAGACTGTCTCAGTCTTGCCATCCAACAGCTGAAGTGAAATTACTTCTCCCTTAGTGAGAGAAGTATCAGGGACACCTTATTCACCTGGTGGCAAACACATTCCCTTAAGTGATGGCAAAGTTTGGCCCAAAGAATTCCAAGGAGTGAGAACAGAACAAGACCAATGGAAACCCAATGGAAAGTGAGTATAAGAAGAAAGTACCTTTCTCACTGTGCAGTTGTTAGCAAAATAGCAGGCTTATTGGTTCTCCTATTTTGGTAACAGAAGATCCTGTGGTACTTGAGCAGTGAGCACAGAATGATGTTGCTATGGTGACTTCTTGTTGCATGGCGGGAAAATGTAATAAAGTCTCACATATTAGCTGGTTCAAATTCTGTAGAGTTTTTGGTAGCTTTAGGAAACCTGGAACAAATGACTATGTGATAAGAAACTTACTACATGTGGGGCAAAGAGAGAAAGATAAGCAATCAAATATGGAGTTATCATCTAACAGAATACAGAGTTCTTCACCTGGCTGATTAATGGTTGCTGACGTTGAAAAGATGCCATCACCCAGTGCTCCTCAGAGTCTATCCATTGATACACTGATAGCTGAGGATGGTTTTAAAAAACTGAACATTTCTTCAGTAATTACATCAACATTCACATAAATTAGTTGGATTCACTTTGCAAGACTCAATCAAATGATGAAGAGCTAGTGAAATAATTTTTATGTAAAGAGAAAAACATGAAACAGGCATTTCATTTCAGAGTAAGCAGTATTTCTAAGGACACAAATGGTTTCTAAATATTATACTGACTACTACTTAGGCTGTGAGTCTGAAATTCCTAGACAGTAATAAATGTTTGCCAAATCTGTGCTCCATTGTTTTATTAACTGCTAATGATTCGTATGTTTTCCATCATGAAAAGGCAGAGTTGTTATAATTACTCATCTAATGCTGCAAGTGCTCCTGCTTTGCAAAACCCAGGAAAGTCATTATGCCTGCTCCAGGTCCTCTCCTCACAGTGCAGTGCAGAGGGAGGCCAGAGGGCAGAGCACATCCACACAAATACATCAGCAAAGTCTTCATTAAAGACAGGAGTTTGGAGAAGGGTCTTTAAGTCAGAAAGCATTTAGGGACAGTCCCAAAGCCCACTGAGGCAGATGCAAAGAAAGGCTGAATCTAACAAAGAAAAGCATAAATGAGCTGAATGCACTGGAGTATTAAAGGCAGTAGAAATTGGAAAGAAGGGAGAGAACTATCATCAGTGTAGGGGAATGAGAAGTAATTGTCTGAGACATCAGAAAAAACAAGGTCCCTGATAAGCTAGGAGCCAGTAGCTTCACCACCTTGCTACTGGTACTGAAGATATGTTGGCTTTAATCGCTTCTCCCTGAAGTACTGCTTCTGCATTAATCTGTTGACAATAATGTAATGGCTCCTCTGTCATTTCCTGCAGCACTGTAATCTAATACTGCACAAGTGTCTTACCATGTTCACATTCTCTGTTGAGTAATTGTGGCTTTGATTTCATGATGCATCGTCTGTTCAATCAGCCTGTAATTGCAGCACTATCTGGAAGTATTGTTGATATATCTGTGTAATTATGTTTATTGTTAATAATGCAAATTAAATCTGTTGAGTTAGTCACGTCAGTCATCCTCAAGAAGCAGTTTTTACAGATGATTTCTTTAGCTTTAGTACTTGGAGATGCTAGTCTTATCTGGAAAAGCATGGGAGCCATGCAAGTGCTGTGGCTCTGAAGCTGTATTTTCACTTCTACAGACATGTATGTTAAATAAACTATGTCCCTCCCTGACAGAGATTTCTTCCCTGCCCGCCCCCCCCGCCAGTCTCACATAAAGTCAGCCCTGGCAAAGGTTTTCAGATACACATTTGTAGTTGCTTGAATTGTCTGTATTCCCTGCTGTAAATACAGCTCTCTATATCGGTTTCCTTCATGTTACTCAAATGTTACATCTATCAGGATAATATACTTAATAATATCCTGTTCAAGGCCAGGTTGGAGGAGGCCCTGAACAACCTGATGTGGTGAATGGCATCCCTGCCCACAGCAGGGGGATTGAAACTAGATGTTTTGTAAGATCACTTCTAACCCAAAACATTCAACAGTTAGAGTGTGAAGTGTTTAGATTGTCTGCTTCCTAGTATTATGGGACACATCATTTCCTTCTGCTGAAACCTGCTTTCTTGGGAATTTTTTTGTGTTAAAAGGAATTACTCATTTTGTGGTCTTTTTATCTCAGGATGCTCCTTTTGTAAATGAAGAATTGGTCATACAGTATGAATAACACTTGAAAATGGGACTCTTGAGTGCATTTAATTGAAACTGAATACAGCACTGTTGCAATAAAATTAATTCAGTTCTGCATCCAACAGCTGGAAACACTGTATTTCACATTACACTGTCACAGAGTTCTCCCTCTTTTTCTGCATTTAGGTGGCTGTTAGAAACCATTTGCTGGTCCTGCACTGTTACTCAGGGTAACTGTATTGCCTGTGGCTCTGAAAACTCCCTGAAAACAACCCTGAGTTCAGCCATTTACACAACGACTGTGGAGTTTTCTTAGGGAGTGCCTTCTGAACATGCAAATCTCTCCTCATGTTGCTGGTTCATGTGGTCCTTCAGCTCTGACTGACTTGAAGCATCACTTCAGATTCCTACATGGTGCCAAAAGTGCACAAAATTGTCAAAGTTGGAACATTCAAGAGGTAGTGTTATTTCATTTACACAAAGACGATAAGCACCCTCAAGGCACTCTCCCTCCATCCTCCTGTCTCACCGCTGGCCAGGTGGGTGGAGTTGGCCCTGGCCATGCAGCGGCTCTGCAGAGTCTTCATGGAAGCTGTGCGGCAGGGTTATTGAAAAGGTTACAGAAAGCAATCAAGGGAAACCTACCAAATATGCTATTGGTTCATTAGCAACACTGTCAGCATTTTTATACTTCATTTTCTATCTTCTGCTTAAGCTTTGAAGTTTCAGAGTATTCATAGGGTGTTCAGGGTATTTTACCAAGCAGTTCAGGCTTTCAGCTATTCAGACTGGAGCACAGTTGCTACAGGGTAAATTGGAAGTGCTTCCAAGTTGGTGTTACTGGGAACTCTCACTGTTTCCCTGGAAGGTAGGCAAGAGCCCTCTCCCATTATTTTGATTTCCACTCTTAGTCCACCTCCTCTCTACTCTGGGGGGAGGACTTTGTAAAGATATGAAATAGACTCCTTGTCTACAATGTGAGTGATGAATAACAATCCTTTTTTTTCTCTTTTTATATTTCTTGATAATGAGACAGTCTTTGCCTTCTTTGCTAACACAAGCACTATTCCTCTGGAGAAACAACTGGGGCTTTGAAAGTGAGTATCCCAACAAAGGTGAAATCCCCATGCCAGGGCTTGGGCAAATGCAAACCATATTATCTACAAAGTGATTTTACAAGAATAGTAGGACACTCCTCTGAAATCTAGACAGCGATGCTGTGTTCCTAGAAAGCTGATAAATCTCAGGAATCAGCTGTGATCAAGGAAAGTGAAAAGTCCATTTATTTTGGTCCTGGTCTATTCTTTAATAGTCATGCTTCTACTATAGCAGATAATACATAATATGTCTTAAACACAGCCCAACACTGTTTTGGAGGTTATGACTTTTTCTAGGTGTTTCCCCCAGCCAAGTGAAGGTCATGATTTCCAAGAGGTGACAAGAAGGAATTCACAATCATGCAGTTCCAGAGGATTTTGGTGGATTTCTGATGCCCAATTTGACATTTAATCATTTGAGAATCTAAATTCATGGCCTCAATCTCTTTAGTAACTATAAACTCCCCTGTACTAGTATGAGCCACAGCCAGGCAAATGAGAAGCAGGCATGGCATGGTACTGTAAGTAATTATGATAGTTAAGTCTTAGTATTAAATATCTGTTTGCCAGACAGAAAAATCTGTAGCATGTATAATCATGGTATTTTGACTTATGCAGGATTCCAAGCTATGAACATGCTGTCTTTAAGAGATAAGGAATCAAAATGCTATCTATAAGATATAAGGAAACTGAAAAAGAAACTGACTCATTGCCTTGTAATAAGACTGTCTCTCTTTTCATTAACTCACTTCAGTCTGTGTCTTCCCAAGATATTTGAAACAGCTGATCTGTCTTTCACCTCATGACTAGGTTATTGGCTGTATTCCAACAGGATAAATGGAGTCAAATAGTACAAATAGTACACAAATGATGTATTTTCACAGTGAAGGGGAACAGTATCAATGGTGGCTTGTCTGGACTTCAGTGAAAGCTTTCAAACTGTTCAGTATCATAAGCAAGACAAACTAGAAGCAGGGATCTCTAGAGTGGGTGGAATTGCTAGCCCAACCAGATACATTTTTCAGAGGTCCTACTGCCCGTTAAAAAGTGATTGCCTGTGTAATTACGGATATGATTACGAATATTAGATCAACAGTCTGACAATGATCACGGCAGCCAAATTTTAGTCTCTGGCCAAAATGAGATTAACAATCGAGAGGTTCTTTCATGGAGACTAACCAGATTTCCTGTGCAACATAAACATTTTTTATTAAGGTTGTCCAATGAGAAGGCCACAAGACATCCTGAAATAGCAGTTTGTTTCATTGTCTTCCTCTGAATAGCTTTATGTCCGATGTTCCCATCAGTTTGTTCTAAGACCACTGATTGTGTGTGGAATGGACACCTGGTTTGATGAGCAACCCAAACATGTCAGGAAAGGCAGCAGAGCTGGGTCTCTGCTAGGTGAGGTGTCTCATCTGAATCTGAAGCAGTGCAGATCAGTGAACAGCAATCTGGACAAGCTGTGGGAGGCTGGTGCATGGGCTGTTTGCAGGCTGTTCAGGGCAGAAGCCAGGATGGAATTGCGGAGTCAGAAGTCACTGATTTCCACACCAAGCAGGCAAAGGTTTTGTCTGAAGGCAGTGCAGCCCCCAGGGAGGCAGCCAGAACTATTTGCTTGAGTCTATGTGTTCATAGCACTGGGTACCTTCTGTTCTCACCAGTTTGCAGAGTCCACTCTACCCCTCAAGGAGGCTAAATCCATTGTAAGCTTTTCTCAGACTTTTCTGCTGTCTCCTCCTGGTAATTTTTCTGTGGGAGTTGCAGACAAGACAGCCCCATGCTAACAATTGCTCACTGCGGGGCTTGTGTGTAACATTCACAGCACTTCCAAGCCCAAATCCCAAAGCCATAGTGTAAACACTGAAATGAGAACTGCAATATTTTCCATGATTTTTAGAAACACATTTTAATGGTTCCTCTGCCCACAGCTTTATGACTTTACAGAGTGCACCAGGACCTTGTGTTCCAGCTTTTCTTTGGGACCATGACAGAGTACTTTCTTTTATAAAAGCTGAGATTATCCCAGATCACAATGACACAGGGACTGGGAATTCCACAGAAAGTGTTCAATATGCTCACTGCATCAATAAAATCATGGTACTGACAAATCCCATGAATACTGATGAAAACACTCCAGGAGCACAAACCTTGCAAGGCAGTGATGAAACAGTAAGAAACTGTTGGTTAGATTAAAGGCAACAGGTGAAGCAATGAAAGAAGAGGCAGGGGAGCAGAGTTTTATAGGGCTGTGTTGCCTGGCTACTGGCTGAAGTACAATGGGATTTCATCTGATTGCTGACACCTATAGCCAGAGAAGGTATTTTTGTAAGAGTAAAGTAAAAGTCTGGAGGAGATGTATAACAGTAAACTGCTAAAAATGGGAACATCATTCAATTTTCATCACTAGTTTGTGGTAGGAGCACTGGAAAGTCACTGTTTACATGCATCCCAAATAAAAAGGAGCACTGAGGAGACAGAGGTCTGACATGTATCCAATTAACATAAAACCAGCAGGAATGTAATATCTCTGTGCTCTCAAACTCTTTGGAGGAGGCAAAAATTGCTGCAATTGATTCCTCCCATGGTAAAAGAGATACAGTTTTGGCTCTGGGCTGAGATATCCTGCCAACACTTCATGTCCCATAAAGTCAGCCTAGCCAGGCTTCCCAGTGACTCAGGGCTGCTGGAGAGCACCTGCATTCACTGCTGGCAGCTGAAAGACAGCAGAAAGGACCAGGACAACTTTTTTCCTTCTTTCCATTCTCCATGCATTGTATGAGGCTCAACATACTCACTGACAACCCTGTGACTGAAGATTTCTACACATGCAAAAGACAGCCTAGATTTCATCCTGACTTGTGTGACCTGAGGATCGAATTCCAAACAGAGAGAAGTTCAGTTTTAGTGACCCTATCTCTCTTAATCCTTTGCCCTCATCTCAGCTGGTGACTAAGCATACCAGCTGCAAAATATCATGAGGTAGGAACATGAACTGGGAATAAACAACTCACTTCCCATAACAGGGGCAGAGGAACAACCAGGTGCTGCAATAATCCACACTCAGCAGCAGCCTGGAAATCTATAGTGATCAGCCCAGAGGGAAAATTATGGACTGTCACCCTGGTGGTCACAGCTCTGCAGAACAGACAAGTAACAAGGAGGAATGGAAACATACACAGTAACACCCACAGTGTGCCAGGAAGCTCGCTGCACATGCTCTTCAGTGGTAGACATAGGTGGTTGGGTCACTTGAGATACTGATTTAATTTCGAATGAAGGCACTGCTGAGAAAAATAAGAGATGAGAATTTCTTCTCATGTGGTTTGTAGCAACTGATTATTACAGCAACTCACAGTGAGAATGTGAAAAACACAGTAACTCTTGAGAGCACGACAGCTTCAATAGCTTGAGAGCTGTTTGGTGCCTTTTAGGTAACCTCCATGTCACCTCTGGTGTAGCAAAGAAGTTCTTAAATCCTTTGTCCACACAACTAATTGAAAATTAACCTCCACCTCTCCAAGCATGAATGCAGCACTCAAGACCAGAAAAGGGTTTGGTCACCAGACTAATTCAACTCTGTGAAAGTAAGTTTGCATCAGGGCTGACAGTAAGAGTCTGCCTGCACTGTAAGAGTGGCCAGAGCTAAGAGCTCTGATGGAAGACCAAAGCAGCAATAATACAAATACCGGAAGTAAAAAAATTGCAGTTCTGTTAGAGGCCTGTAAATTCTTTCAGTTAAGCTTAAGTGCATGGGACCAGAAGCATTTCATGCTGCTTGAGGATTATGTCACTGAGCAGCTATTGTTACAATTAGACATAATAGAAAAATCCTTCTGAAACAACATTTCAGTACATTGTCTGAACTCTGCCTTTAGGTCAGCTATTAATTTCCAATCTAGTTACCAAGTCATATTTCCTCTTTGCTACAAATCCCTTGCTCTTTTATTCCTTATAAAGAGCTAGTCTAAATTTTTACATTTTACTGCTATATATCTAAGAAGTAAATTGCTTCAGGAATTCCCTTGGGGCAGTTTGTTAAGCAAAGCTCATTAATTTACTTGCCTGGATTGCCTACACACTTCTCTGCAGCTTGGAGTGCAGGTGCGTGAAAACACTGGTAACCCCCCATTAAATTCTAATCCTTTCCCTTGCTGGCACTCAGTGAAATGTGCTCCTTTAACATGGCAGAGTCTGTTCAAAGCAGGGTGGTGCCCCTGTCTCCTGGGTTGGCAGCTCCAGCACCCATCTGTCCTGAGTCAGGCACGGCCAGGGCTCAGCTGCCTCTACCCCCAAGATTTTTAGTTCTAGAGTCAAGCAAATCTTTATCTTGTGCATCAGAATGAGAGACCTAACAAGCACATAACATATTTCAACAACTTCAAAAAGCTGTTTGGATCATGAAATCCAGTCCCTGTGACCCCAGGCAGCCAGACAATAGAATGCTCCAAAGCATACCTTCTGTGCTATAGCTCTGGCCTGGAAATATTTCCCCATTTCCTGTGATAAATTATAACCTCTTCTTTTAGCCGTTACCAAAAGTCCGCAGGATTGTAACATGCCACAGCAAAAAGGCACAGGAGATATGGAGAGAGTCACCACAGTCCTGGCAGCAGCGGGTCTTTAATGGGTGAACATGCCAATTGGATCTAGAAACTGATAGCAGCTCATCTCTCCTTCAGTTTGGATTTTTCCTCTACAGGTTCTTCCTTTTGTCACTTGGTGACACGGAATTTCAATTAATTTCCTCTGCCTGTAAATTGGATGGCTTTGTTACTGTACTGCCATCTTTGTGCCTATGTTTCCAAGCTGTCAAACAGCTTTGTAACCATAGCATTTCTGATTGCAAATTCCAGATTGCTTACTTACACTTGATTTGGTTCCTCACACAAAGTCAGAAACCATGTTGGCAAATGGGAGAACAGGGCTGTGTTGCTAATTAGTGTCCTGCCAATTTATAATATTTTACCAAGCCTAAGCTCCCAGCATGTGGTCACATGCTACACTCTGCTCTAAATTTGTTCAAAATGTAAATGGAAACTACAGTGGTTCTTTTTCAAAAAATGTAAATTAAAATTAATGTCAAAGATGCTCTGAAACCATTCGTTCCACTTAACAACATAGAATTCCTATTGATTCATCTGGAGTTCATGAAGCAAATCTAGGCCACAGTCTGGAGAGAATCTGGAGTCTGTTAAGAGATAACTGGTCTGTAGAAGGACCAAATGATGTCCAGCAGAGCATCAACCCCCACTGATGCCTGTAAAGGCCCAAGGCATCACCATGTTCCCCAGTGCTGCAAGCAAACCTCTCGGGCATGTGCTGCCCAGGCAGTGGAGGCTGGTCTTTTGGCATTGGCTTTGCTAGTAGTATGTGCTCTGTGTGCAGCGGGCAGATACACTGCCATGAACAGGAGTGTCTGTAGAACACTCACCCAGAGGAAACTGGAAGGCAATGATGAAGAACAACAAGGGCAGTCCTGACACTCCCAATCTTTCAGCTGCCTTCTTGCTTTATACATTAGCTCTGCCTGAGATCAGCCTGAGCTTCCCAGGGAATACATTTTTTGCCATAGCTGGGGTGAGGACAGTTACCAATCTTCCTGCAGCAGCTGGTCGTCTTTATCTCATTAGGATGGAAAGAACAACTGTGGTAATACAAGGGCTTTTATGTTCTGTTGACCCCTAAATTTGCAGCAGCTGCTGCTACTGTCCTTGAGGTACTTGAAGCTAGAGATGCAAGCAGAAGGAACAGCTAATTCCCATAGCAGAAAACTCCAAGCCTTCAGCATGAAGGAAGGAGCCTGCTACAGGAGAGCAGCTCCCAGGATTTTGAAGTACAAGATGTCAGTCATTTCATCTGCCTGTCCATAGGAGGTGTCAGTGCTTTAGTGTTAAGCGCAGTGAACAACCATACATCTTTTTCATAGCTCTAGAAATCACTCTGAGAAGTTAGCACAGGTAAACTTCCCAGGTGTCTGTGCCACCACTGCTCAGGGTGCCAGCTGGGGAAGGCAACTGGGTTTGAAACATCTAGCAAGGACTGCACTGCCACACAAAACTGTGACAGCCATGCTGCAAACATCCTGCACTCCAGGTCCCTAGCTGCTCTGCAACATCTGTTAATTCTCACAACATGCCATGGTGTTGATTTTGGTTGTTTTGTTTTTACAAGAAAAACCAACTTGAAGAATAGATGACTGATCCCAGAAAGACTGTTCTGATGTGTTTACCCAGTTTACAGACAACCTTCTTAAATACTGAAGGAAATTTCACATACTGGTGCAGAGCTGAGGAGTTGTAGACAACACCAAAACTGATATCAGCAGGGCACAACCACTTCCCCAGAGTGCAGCAACATTGCCATTGGTACCTGATGGTGGCATCCATTGGCACAGTGTGGAAAATTGAGGCTTTTAGAGGATTTCCCTGCTCCAAGACAAAAACACTCAGCTAAAAAGAGCATTCTTGTCAATCTGATGCCATTATGCTTAATGGAGCTAAATGTGTGACTTCTGCAAAAACAAAATACTCCTACATCAGAATGATGAAAGACAGCGACATTTTACATTGTAGCAGCCCCACAATGAGACTAAAGGCGATAGACGCTATCAGCCTAATCACACAGCTGTGGTTATTTTGTGCATAGCCAAACATGGGATTGACATTTACAAAAATACCCTGGGAAAGCTGTGTAAAGGCAGAGTGTCTGGCTTCCTGGCTAGCATGGCCTGGCAGGCAAAAGTGTCTTTGGCTCCCTATTCTCTGCTTTGTGATTTCTCTTTGCTTCCAATGTCATGCCACTACAGATCTTTTACCATCATGATGAAGGCTTGGTAAAATTAAACTTCCCAGCAGAACTCCCAGCTTTTGTCCTAAAATTTCAGAATTTTTAAAATGGATCAGTTAAACTGTTGCTTGTACTCCCTGTCCGCATAACATCTCACAGTGGAGTAATGGTTAACCCACTAAAGGATATCTAGCCAACACTGACTCTCTGGTCTCAATTTTTCCCTCAAACTTTCTTCATGGGGCCAGACTTGCTAGCACGAGCAACAGTTAGATCCTCAAAGGATTCATGTGCCCAAATTGCTACAAAAGACCACAGCAGAAAGTCTGAGATGCTATACAGAGTTGCTGCCCAGCCCTGGAGATGCCTGGCAGAAGCTTCATTGTTATGTCCTCCGAGAGTCTGCATAAGGAGCTGCATTTTGGCTGATCACTTGGCTAACACTGTGGGGAATTTTGCTGCTGTTTTCCCTGCAGGTGTTCCTGGAGCATACCTGATTGGACTGGGGACAGAGTGAACCTGGAAGAAGTAGAGCCTCTCAGCTACCCTCCCTCTGAATGTGGCAGAATGTAGCACTTTGAACACATGCTATTAACATTGGTTTGCCTTGGATAACAGACATCTCTTTTTCTGCCTACCCCCAAAAGCTTAAAAATTCTGTATTCATTGAAGAGATGGTAAGAACAGCCTCTCATAAAAGTTATGCAGAGTTCTAGTGTTTATGTTGTGCAAATTATGGATATGCTGCTACCTCCTTAGATCAAAGTTCCCTTCATACCCCAATTAACAACTGTGGCCTTATTTTAGAGTCATGTACCTGGGTAGATAAGTAGTGATGTTGGTACAGGACAGGAAACATCCCAAACTAAATGCAACATAGATATTAACTCCCAGACATCTTTCAGAGTTGGATATCTGGAATCAAACCACATTTTTGGACAATTTCTAGAGGAGATAATGTATCTGACATCTGGTTTTGTAACATGGCCCACTGCAATAATTTTGCTCAATGTATGCTTTCATTGTACCATTCATGCAAATTTTGGAACAAGAGATGACAATGTAACTGCTAGCCAGCTTTTCCCCCCTCTCTTTTGCTATAATTATGGGTCTCTTCTCAGTTCCTTATTACTTAAGGAATCTTTGGTTTTACATTACTATTAAATTAACTCAATTGCTTTCCAATTTTCAGTTTCTCCACTTCTCTCCAGGGTGGGAAACTTTTCAATTAGTTTTACAGTACCAAATTCTCTGAAGGTCTGATTATAGATCAGGTTCTCATCAGTGTGTTGCATCTATCACTTGAGGCTCAATCACTTCAATAACCCATAGGAAAATGAAGAATTTTGAATTTAAATGTCATTTTGATCCCAGTTCAACCTGGTTATTCAACAGCAGGGGTTAAACAGCCTTGCAGGCTGGGCAGCTGGGGTGGAAAGCCACATGGCTCTATGTTTATGCCTTAGCATATTCCCTGGTAACCTGCCTGCTCTACACTGGATGAGCTGTGAAGGAATAACTGTGATGCTCATTTCATGGGAGCAAACATGGGGGGGGGAGGGGTTTGGGTTTTGGTGTGGGTTTTTTTTGTTTTTGTTTTTGTTTTTGTTTTGTTTTTGTTTTTGTTTTGTTTTGTTTTGTTTTTGTTTTTGTTTTGTTTTGTTTGGGGATTTTTTGTTTGTTTGTTTTGGTTTCAGGGGGGTTTTTTTTGTTTGTTTTGTTTTAGTTTTGTTGTTTATTTTGGGGATTTTTTTGGTCTTTTTTATTTGTTTGTTTGTGGTTTTATTTCTATCATTAATACAAAGTTCTATCTTTTATTCCCCCCAGGGAACTCCTCACTCAACCTTGACAGGAGATGCTGTATCAGTATAGCATTATAATGATCAATTTGTATTTGATGACTCCAGTTCTCCAGATCGTGGGTCAAATGCCCTATCAAGAAAGAAAACAGTACTTTTTTCCCCTTGCTTATTTATTAATGGCATGAGTTACCATGGGTACAAAAGCAGAACACTAATTGGCATGAAGACCTATTCAAACATTTAATCTGTATGATGACCTAGGTCAGTCAATGATTTTATCCCTTGGGATCTCAGCTTTCTTGTGAAATTCTGTCACCTCCAAGGATCACTGTGTGCTTTGGATGGGAGCTTGTTTCTCACATGGGGTGCACTTGTGCTTTAAAGATCACAGTGAAATGCAGAAAATATACAATAAATATCCTGGGGCAGATCCTGAAAGGACACATATGCTCCCACAGCTTGCTGAGATTCACATTTTTTAAAACTTTCAGCAAAATCATATAACAGCTGCAAATTTAGGGAAAAAAATTCTTAGAATTTGGACTTCACCGCAAGCCTCTTGCAGGTCTTGACTTCACTGGTCTGACTTAACTCCCCTGGTTGGATGAATCAAAGCATCCACATCAAAAAGAGAGGAGCCGTGGCACAGCGCCACTGCCAATGCAGTCAAATGTATTTGAGATTAACTGGTTGAGAGCAAAGTGCTCTTGACTTCTGTTGGTTACAGTCAGCACATCAGTGATGTGAAGGCCCAGCAGATCAAAATAGGCTCTTCTGGAGGGCTTTTGGTTTTGTCCTGGGACTTCCCAAACTGTCAACATTAAAGTAACAGCTGCTATGAAAAGAGTTTGTGCATCCCAGTGTTCAAAAACCAAGCAAATTGATTCCTGGGTGAAATGGACTCTGCTGTTGAGTCATGCAGTCCTTATTACAGAGTTTCCTCCAGAAGAGGCTGCATTTCCTACTCTATTTATTATTGAATAAGAATCTCAAAGTCTTCAAATTGTCAGGCAAAAGCACAAGAGCACACTGGAATGGAGTAGAAGTTAATATAGTCTCTCAACAATTGCTCTAATTTGGGAAGAAAATTTGTAATTGCCTTCAGGTCTATAAACATAGATCGAAAGCCCTTAATGCACAGCTGCAGTGCACAAATGCTGTTTATCACTGGTGCTTTCCTTTTGTACATCCTAATGCATCCTGCAAAAGTGAGCTACTGCAAACTATTATAGAAGTGGGGAAAGTGAATTACAGAGAAGTTACATTTCCAAATCCCTGCTCAGAACCAGCATTATCCAAGCAAAGTCCAGGCTTCATAAATACATATTCATAATACATGAGGTACTAATCACACATAGAAAAGCAGAAGAGTTGTGCTCCAAGACACAGATTTACCAGCTCAGTTTGGAGCTCACTCTACTGATTTCCCAAGCCTTAGATGCATCGGTGTGTTTGTGTGGGCAGGTGTGCTGGAAGATGGGGGTTTGCACCTTTCCATTGCTCCTTCCTTCACCATGGTTCTGGCTCCCACAGGGCCTTCTGGTGAGGTCCTGCTGAGATTCCTGCTGCTCTAAGTGCTTGGAGTGTGGATAAGAGTCTTCCCTTCTGGCAGCAAGCTGTTGTTCAGTCTGAGTGATCTTGTCAAATTGCCTCAGTCACAAGTATGCCCAAATAAAGACCCTAAGAAGAGGATTCTACAGATTATAAAATGAGACCTGGTGACTGTATTTGTTATAAAAAAAATTTGAACATTTCTGCTTAAAGAACATCCAGTATTATTGGTATTGCAGGAAATAATTGCCCAGACAGGCCCAGTGGTTTGGATCAATGAAACAGTCATTACATCCCTGGGGACACTCTGTTATTATTCTATATTTAAACAGTGGATAGAGTCTCAACCTCCCATCATTCTGATCAAAGCTACCTGCATCTAATGAAGTCTCTCAAAGTCTTCCTTCCCCCACCATACAGGCTACCAGCAAGCCTTGTCATCCCATTTCTCACAAGCCCAAGCACACTTGGCTCCCTTGCATTAAGTAGAAGGACACAGCTGCTGCACTATGGCCTCTCGAGGGAAGCCACATGAGGAGTCGGTACTGTCACACCCTTCACCAGTGCTATACCATCCAGTCTGTGCAACCAGCTCCTGCTACCTCCCTCACTGCATTTCACTCCATCAAACCTGTCCCATGTACAGGCCAGCTCCATTTCCCATCACACAACACAGCAGTTTCTGTACTTTTTTGGACCATCAAACTAATTTTTGTTCTCATGGTATGTTTTAGGAGAGATGTTCGTCAGCTTACAGCCAAAAGGGACTGTGGCATTTGCTCATGATGAGCCTTTGGCACACCGAGGGTTCTCTGAAGAACTGGTAATGCTGGTAAGAGCGATGGATTTCATGGATTTCTCCCTCCCTGTACTGAGCCTTTCGGTGCAGGTCACCCTGCTTGTGTCTCAACACAAAGACCACAGCCGAAGAGGCCATAATGCTGCTGCTGCCATCACCCTCTCACCTCTCAAGGCAGAAGGAAACAGAGTAAGAGGCAAAGTAAATACAGCTTTTGCTGTGCCTTACCAAGGAAGCTGTCACCAGTGTAGGGCATTTTGGTGTACTTGTCTGAGGACAAGACTTCCCTTTTTCAAATCGCCATAGAACAAATTGCCTGTGCTAAACAAGGGATCATGGAGGCTTTTCTCAGAAGGGGAAGACTTGCTTCTTCCCAAGCACACATAGCTTTTACCTGCATCACCTAATTAGCTGCCTGCAATCCAGTCTGCATTGCTTCAGAACCTGATATATCCCATATCCGACAAAGTCATTCCTGTTTCTATGTCATGCTTCAATTGCACCAGTTTGCAGGAAGTATTTGGATGTTAAATTTGATTTAAGCCATTATGTTTCATTTTTATTGAGACTCTTTGACTCACCATTTATTTAGCTGCTTCAGCTGCTTGTGTGGCATGTTGCCCATTGCTAAGGCATCTGAGAACCTCATCACCAGTTTAAAAATCAGCAGACTGACAAGCACCAAATCCTGAGAGACTGGGCCAGATTTTACAGGGGATGATTCATCTTTCAGTTGATAACTTCCAGCTGCTGATATTGGGAGGGTTAGTCCTCTGCACTGATAGCACAAGTGTCTCAGCCAGTCAGTCATTTTTGGCGATATGAAGAGATAATGTCTGAACTAGCTGATACCTAATGTGAAAGGGCCTGTCCCTGTTTATTGGTAATGTCAGGAAGGCTGTGTACTCTCTCTAGTTCCACTGATGGCCCTTAACATCACTGAGAACAGAGTACTGGCTGTGTGCCATTTTCTTCATCCATGGTAGCAAGATTAGGAATTGGGACTAACTGTGAGGGTTCTTGTGATAAAGCAGTATGTCTGGGAGTTGCCCAGAGTAGCATGCATGGTGCATTTCTTAGAACCTCAGAGGTCCTAAGTCAGCAAGTAGGTTGTGGGAGATCCTGGGCTTGCTTTCTAATTATCCTGATGACAGACCCTCTAAACAACCCTGTTGAGAGGCAGAAATGTTTCACTAGGCTGTAAAAAGCATGAACAGCAGACAAGACTTATGATATGTTATGTATGTATGAGTAATAAAATTGTTTTAGTAGTTACACTGTCAGATACAATGAATAACTGAGATTTTCTGAAATTAGGGTATTTTTAAAAGCCTCACAACCATTACAAGGAACTGCAAAGCCAAATTAGGGACTTCAGAGAAGCTTTACAAAGCTTTAATGTTAGCAATTAGCTATTAATGTTAGCTTCACACAACAATTAATATCCATTTTAGAGAACTATATAAAAACTTTATATTCTCAGAATGAATGTCAGAACAAAACCCAGGGCTTGAGGACATTTTAGATGTAGTAAACACACAGCCCTGGGGCATGTGGACAACAATAGACTGCATGGCATGCAGTGTCTTCAGTACTACCTGACCCACACTGCTGGCAGAACCTTCATCCAACAAGCTAAGAGCAATGCAGTGTCACAGGCCGGGGAAAAGGTAGTGCCATCCTTCTTGGGCAATGCTTATGGCAGTCTCCATGAAGTTTTTCTACATCCTATGAGTCTGTACTTAACACTAGCTATAAAGCATACAGGAACATCAGCACCTAAACTGTCAGACACTCTTGAGGCATTTCCAGGTGTTTCTGCTGATTGCTGTTCTCCTCACTAGCTGCCGTGATGGCTACACCAAAGTTGCAGCCCTACATGGGCCCATGATGTCAACTTGAGGCTGCTCCTGCATAGATTCCTGATCCCACCAAATCACAGAATCAATTAGGTTGGAAAAGACCTCTGATATCATCAAGTACAGCCCATGACTGAATACTACCATGTCAACTACATTTGGTACTGAGCGCCACATCCAGTCTTTCCTTAAACACTTCCAGGGACAGTGACTTCACCACCTTCCTGGGCAGCCCATTCCAATATCCTCCGAATGTGCAACTTAAACCTTTCCTGGCATAGCTTAAGACTGTGTCTTCTTGCCCTGTCACTGGCTGCCTGGCAAAAGAGACTGACCCCCATGTGACTACACTCTCCTTTCAAGGAGATGTCATAGGACATGCACTCCAGAGCTTTCTCCAGCTCTGTCACCCTTCTCTGGACTCAATCCAGCACCTCAATTTTTTTCTTGAATTGACAGGCCCAGAAATGGAAACAGTACTTGACATGAGGTCTCACCAGTGCCAAGTACCAAGAAACAATCACTGTCCTGTCCTGTCATACTGTTGCTGACTCAGGCCAGAATGCCACAGGCCTTCTTGGCCACCTGGGCAGTGCTAGCTCATGTCCAGCTGTTCACAACAAGCACCCCAGGCTCTTTTCCACTATGCAGCTTTCCAGCCACTCTGCCCCAGCCTGCAGTGCTGTGTGAGGTTGTTGTGACCCAGGGGCAGAACCTGACACTTGGCCTTGTTGAACCTCAATACGATTGGTTTTGGCCGATTGATCCAGCCTGTGCAGTTCCCTTGGTAGACCCTTCCTACTCTCCAGAACAGCACTTCCAGTCAAATCAAACTTTTAAAAAAAGGCTGACAAATGCACTGGGGCTGTGTGAAATCTGCAACTGGTATTTGCATCTGTGTCTCCCCAACTAGTTCTGAGCCCAGACAAGAGATTGTCCTCTCTTCACAGGGCAACACAAACCATTTAATCGCAAGAGTCAATGTCATAGAGGGAAAAAAATAGATTACCTGAAGTTCAGAATATGGGTCTTACAAGTCAGAAAGTTTCATAGCCCAAATGACTACTGATGTACAAATCTGCTGAACTGTATAAATACCTGCATCAATGTTTTACATTATTTGGCCCTTCATTTGCTTGGTGCCAAAACACCTGTTTGTCACAAACTATAGCTTCTTTCTTGTGCCTTTTATTTATAATGGTATTTAAAATACATCAAAAAAAGATGCTTTAAAACTGTTTACATTACTAATTGAGGAATCATTAATATTAAATTTGTGCAGAATCATGAAATAGAGCAGAACCTAACCCTGATTTTGAATAAACTAGTTTCTTAACACATTCGTCTGTGGAGGAAAAAACCCAATTCTTTCTTTTCTATAATTTCTGACAGTGTTTTATTCAAAATCCAATTTGATCACAGTTATATCCAGGTATGCAGTTTCTGGCCCCCTCCCAGGAAGGACTGTTATAATTGGGCTCCAGGGGAAGGATGTGCTCTTTCTTACATTTAGGTCTTTCACCAACTATCCCTAGGGTAGCAGTATAATTTTTTCCTTATGTCTGAGCTCAAAGACATTAAAGTTACCACAGGGAAAAATAATTTTATTGGATAAACAACAAACTAGTAAAATGGTTTTCTGCGTCTGGACCTGCCTACTTGCCTTCCTTAAATTTACAGCTTCTCAACTCTAATCCCAATGATTCCTAGTGTAAAAACCATCCGTCCTTTTTATTTACATCTAGCAGGGTGAATAGTTCAGTTAGTAGGCTCAAAAGGCAATAATTGTAAACACTATCTTCACCTGGAGAAAGGTTGCCCCAGGGCTCTCTGGAAGTCTTTCCTGTCTCTGTCCTTCTGAGTCACTCAACATGCCCGAGGCAGTCGGTAGGGGTCTGGCAGTGGCAGAGCAGACTCTGAGCCAGGAGAGTCAGGCTGCAATTCACTCATTGTGTGGCCCTGGTCAAAATACCTCTTGCTGTACCTTGTCCATGGGCTGCCTGCTGGTGGGACACTGTTTGTGAGCAGAGGCTGGATGCAGCAGAATGAGCAAGGATGCTCCCTGAAACCAAGTCTGCTTTACCTGTCAAAACTGGAGGTAACCTCTCCACATCTTGGAGGTGATCAGTAACCAAACACTGGTTCATGAAGTGAGACTGGGGAGAACTTTCAATGTGCTCTAGTCATTAAAAAGCACTGGCCCTAAAACGGAGTTTAAAAAAATTCAAATAGCTTCTCAGAATTGCACAGAGCACAGACAATTAACTAATTATTTTCTAGCAATCTTTACATTACTCTGAGGCAGTCTTTCTAAGCTCTGTATTTAGCTACCTTATGGTAAAAAGTCTGGGTAATAATGTCAACAGAAGATTTGACTTTCAAGGTCTTCACTGTAAGCTCAGTTGATAAAATGGACCTGCTTTAGTATGCACAAGTAGTCAGTCCCATTTTGGCTGGATTTCTTAATGCTTTTATTAATGTAGCTGAATCTTATCTAGGCTGTCCTGTTTTAAGTAGGAAAGTCTGGGATAATACTCTGTTCAGAGAAAATATCACTTATCCTCGGTGTAATCTGCAATTATTTTTATTAGGTAACTGAGGAACTCGGACAAGAGAACATACATTTGTCCTGATAATCTAATTTTCTTGAGACATATAACAAACAAATCAGAGAAGGGGCATTACATTGCAAATCCCCACTTTTTGTACTTTGGAGTATCTTTTTAAGGAGAATGTCTAATCAAAGTTTTGTTTAAAAATCCATAATTAAATATCTACTGGAGGTGCTAAACCAAGCACAGAACTATTAGAAATTCTAGGTTCTCTGGTTGTGATTTTTCTCTCCTTAGTTAGGTGCATTAGGCTATAATTTTTTATTTTATATGCATACTGGGAGAGTTCAATAGCCCTGACTAGAGTCCTTTCTTTGCAAATAAGAAAGTCTAACTTTCCATAAATATTTATAGAAAATTTTTATAAAGACAAGCAAAGAGCTGCCCCACTTCTCAGCTCCAAGTAGATGAAGCATACCTGCATGTGTATGCTAGCCACAAATTGTGGCAAAGCAATGTAATTCCTTTCTTCAAGAGGGGCCCTTCTAGCTAAAGGAGAAGAGGTAGAAACCGTTAATCTTTGCAAAGTTCTGATGCCATCTTTCAATATTTTCATACGCAAGCTACGGAAATGTGCCCCAAATTAGACTGCTTGAAGGTGAATCAGAGCTGACTGAAAACTGTTAGAGACATGGTTCACCATCAACATGAGGGAAAAGAGACTTGGTATAATTCTACATTTTCACCATTGAAGAGATCAGAGTTAATACACTGTGAAGTGTTCTGCACACTGTTAATGTTACATGCACAGTCCTTGTGCAGTACAAACTTGGCAATCCAAAGCCCTACTAGAATACTGTTATATAATCTCCTCTAATTTAAAGATATTTGAGTAGGTTCTAAACCCCTAAGTTTAGGAAATCCAGTTACATAAAATATTAGCTGATTTTGAAGACACAGAGAGAGAAGTTTAGGTTATTTTTTTCCCATTTTATCAATAAGCTACTTGTGAGGCTTTGCAAGCATTGACCTAACCTCATAGTTTATCTCATTGCTGCAATCACTCCTTACACGTGATACACACATTTTCTTGTATTGAAAGAAAAGTATAAAATAGTGGTCTTATAATTATTTCTGAAATGCAGGTCTGTTCTGCTTGAGCAACTGCTACCTTTACTCTCTGCAAGGCAGAAAGTCTCATGATGCTCTTTCCAGATAACCTGGGATTGGGGAGACACAGCCTGACCCCTCTCAATGCTTCTGCCCTCAGGTCACTGCTTCTGCCATACACTCCTCAGAAATATCTGTGAGATCTGTAGCACTCCACCCAGAGCTTTCCATACACTGCTGAGCTCCTGATTGTGACTGGCACACAGCAAAGACAGTTCGGGAAGCCGTGGAGTAAAATTAAGGAGTAGAAGCCCAGAGTAATAGCCTGCAACACTGATGATGCTCATTAACACTCCTCACTTATGATTTTGCCTACAGTAAACTATGATATACTGCAAACAGGGGACTAAGTTTTAATGAACAAGTGCCAAAAACTCCCCCTTCCTGCATGTTAAAACTGGAAAGCTGAAATGGTAAGCAATGACTATACAGTTGCTGGGACTCAGGGGAAATATATCACTGTGTCTTTCCCAAGGACTGTCACAGGAGCTTAAATTCTTCTCATTGGATTTAACATTAGTCATCTGCTGATTTTATTACCCATGAACAAAACCTGGAACAGTGCGTCTTGCTGGAGAAGTAATAAAAAAAGGGGACTTCATAGCACAGAACAAATAATGCTAAACTGCAAATATTTTTATGAAGAACTTTTTAGACCAAGAGCCAAAGCTGAGAAAACTTGCTTGAAACCAAGTACTGATGCCAGACTGACCCAGCACACCAGTGTGGCCAGTGTCTGTGCCTGACACAACTTCCAAAGCTGTGATACTTTGGGGTGTCTTACACTACAGTGTCAGCCTTTCAGCCCCTAAATTACCCACACGGTGTGTATGTGTGCATTCATTTCTGTACTTCTTGACAGTGCTCAAAAGCTACCTATTTTGTTTTTTTATTGCTCAAGGGTAACACCAAAAATGACAAAAGAGGTTCTTGTAGCAGGTTGTATCAGGTTGCTCCAAGAGCAATAAATGTCTTCACATCCCTCTAAATGCATGCTTTTTCTGTTTGTGGAACAATGTCCTATTGTTACTTAATGTATGGCCATGCCATACAGCTTTGTAATGAAAATTCTTTAAAAAACTTTCAGGCTGAAGATTTTGCAGGGCCATTTTCCTCAGATTTCATGTGACTCTGGGCTGCTCACCAGTGCACTGTAGGCACTGTTTCCAGCCATAAAGGAGGATCCTTTTTTCTCTTCTCAAATATGTGGTGGCATTTGTTATCAGGAAGCCTGACCAGTGGGAAGTATAGAAACATCAAAACCAGGTTCCAACTTTCCTTAGCCACTTGCAAGGTTTGATCAATCAGTATATTGCTGATTGATGTACATATGAATCTAATGGTTTCATGCCCACCATGCTATTAATTTTAGGCTTAAGGTGGGACAGAATGGGCACATGCAGAAAAGAATGATTCAAAGCAATAAATCTGTCCTTTGGATGAAGGGTGTGCATCTATTATACTATGAGAAGTCATAAAGCAATAACTGAAATACACAGTACTGCCAGACACCTTAAAATGAAATTATTAATAATTTAGACAGAGTTAATAAACTTTAAGTAGTATTTTTTATATAAAGCATGCCTTAGAAGAAGACAATGAAATATCTTTGTTCTTTCTACTACTGCTGCTGTCAATTATTAAGTAGTAACCAATTTGTTTTACTTTGTTACCAACTTGGGAAAGTGTTTAGCTGAAAGGGATATAGGCATTTACCTAGGTGTAATAGAAAAATATTTATTAGAAATGTTTGAAACATCTCAGTTTTAGGATCACTGATCTTACTCTGCACTGTTTTTCTCCTATGTACTTTGTGTAGATGCTTAAAAGGTTGCACTCAACCCATGAAGCTCTGACACAAGATTCATACAGAACAAAGTAAAACAGTAACATCCATATGAACATGACAACTTGATATCAGATGGGACAATATTCTAAGCAATAAGCACTGTACTGCTCCTGGAAATAAGCTACTTTCTAAGTGAAAGACATTAAAGAGAAACCTTCCAGATAAGCAAATTATGCAATGATTAATAGAATTCTGTCACTCTTCTCTAAGGCACCTTGCACTGGTTACTCTTAGACACAGATTTGATACACCATTCATCTGTATTCCAGTATTCTTCTTTCCCATAAAGGTAAAATAAAGTCCTAATTGTTTATTCTGGAATTTCTTTAGGGAGATGGCTAGATGAAATGAGACAAGGAGTTGGAGAATTTATGGTTTTTTAAGTTTTTGTTTCAAGATGCTCCCTACCACCTCTTTACTTCAAACACATTAAATTTATAATAGAAATAGTTTAACTACACTTCAGGGAATAAAAAAACCCAAAAAAGCTATTGCCACATGCAAAGAATTTCCACCGTTAAAGGCATTGGAAACTGGATTTTAAGTAGAGCAGAATAAAATTGCGGTAACATTTTCTTATGCAAGTCTTGACATCCTTTAAAATACAGGAAGACATTATTTTAAGAAAGAGATTGACATGACAGCAGATTTTGAAGCCAGACATGTGTCTATTGGAGTTGGATGGGATCATCACACCCAGGATGCCTTTATACAGCTTAATTGAGTAACAACAGAAGCAAAGCTATGACAGGCACCAGCACTAACTGCACAAACCTGTCAGAAAACTTTAATATTAATTCTTGCATCTAGGACGTGTTACAATATTTACACTGAAATTGTCATTCACTCCCACGTGACTGAGTGGAAAGGGGGTTGCTACAATGACCGTAATCACAGAAGTGATAACAGACCTCAGAATCATTGAACTGCAGCCCTTTATGCATGATTCCATCATGTCCAGCAGTGAATGAAAGAAAAAGCAAAGCACAGACAAAATTTAAATCTGCTTTTTTTCCACCTTTCAATAACTAGCTGAAGAACAATTTACAAAGAAGTGGTGGTTCTGGAAGATCAGAGGCCTGAGATGTCCCATCTGTTGGAGCATCACTTGATTTCTAGAAGGCAGGCTACCCCAGGATCAACATTTTTGTCCCTTTCTCTTATTGAAACCGTACTAAATCTTAATGTTTGTATAGAATCTTTAATCAGTCACAGTATAAGAGCTTGGCCTCTTTGGCAACCTAGCAGGTGAAATACCAGGTTTTCATATCCTGTTTATGGGGAAAAAAGTGTCTGTATATGAAAAATGGGTTATCAGCAATATACTCCTGGGGAAAAGGAAGAAATCAGTTTGAACACTTGGGGTACAGGTGCAATGTGAAGATAGACCTCTTTCAAGAACCACGTATTGCAACTATAAAAACACTATTGGTGTTTTTTATTACTTATTTGTGACCATTTGGTCAACATCTGATTTTTATACCTAAGACAATTAAAATGGTACTTTTTTTCCTTGTCAATGTACTGTTCTGTTAAGCTTGCATTATCTGAGAAGATAATTAAGGGGAAAAGTAAGTATCAAGCCCTAGATCACCGTGACACCAGGAGTTGGCTCTGAGCAGAGGCAGGATCAGAAAGAGCATTCCCATCCAGAAGGAGCTGTGTGGGCAGAAGTGCTCAGGTGGACAATGAAGCTGCTGGGGCTGAAAGCCACAAATGTCACCAGCACAACACAAATTAAAAGTGGGAAAATGACATTTAAGTCTGGCTTAGCAACCTCCTTGTTTATACAGGGGAGGGACATAGAAAGGGTTGGGAACATGCTGAAAATACAGCTGGACTAAATGGGTGCTGCAGGTGTGGTTTGTAGTTGACAAGGACAGGGAAGGTTTGAAATGTTGGCAAAACTATGGAACAGTGGAAGGAGAGGAGATGGCACACTTATTGATTAGAACAAACTGGAACTGAAGAGTCAGCTGCCACTGTTTCACTACAGTTAGCAGAAAAAAAGTGTCTCGAGCTGACATCACAGAAGGAATATTATTGATCAGTAAATGAGACCTTCAAACTTGTGATTCCAAATTGCCTGGGTTAACCAGAGTCTAGCACTCACCACCATAGCTCAGCTGTCTCTATATGAACACATATTTGAAGATCCAGTTACTTAACGGAACATCCATCAGGGAGAAGCAACAGTTTCCTTCTGAAGTGTTTATCTGAGGAGTGGAGAATACAAATGAATGATTTAGTAAGAGATGAAATTACCACCCTCCCCTTATGAGTTCCACTTTGTATTTATCAGAGCCAAGCTGCTCTCTGAAGGCTTGTGTCTTTTTCTCCAGACTCAGAGAATTTTCCCCGTGAAAATATTCAGTTGAGCCGCTTGAGATTGATGAGAATTCTGAGTCTTTTCAGGAAGAGATGTAGCTGCTATAACTGGTAAACAGAAATTGCAGGGTCATACTTTGATAAGCAAAGACAGTTTAGGTTGCTAGGGAGAAAAATAATTTCTATTGCTCCTTTGCTTTAATATAGCTTTGAATTTTCTTTTTTTCATGTTCAGAAGAGGTGGCCTGACAAGACCTGGGGATGTTAACTAGTCCCTGTCTTTGCCACAGCATTTGCACTACTGCAATACTTAGCACAGAAACGCTTGGCTATTTCAAGTTCTGATCCTTGCTGACGTGACCTTTAATTTTAATGCCTTAGAACCACTTTCCTCATCTCTCTCTCCACAACCCTACACCCACAATCTTGTCTAGCATTTCTACACACAGCTGATAGTTAGTGCATCTGCTAGAAGTGGAGTTTGGTTTCATTTCCTCAGACAGATAATTTTGTTGACTTGAGTGATTCCCTACCAAATAGGACCACAGGTCACTCCAGAGAAATGCTATTATGATGCAAATGCAAAACATTAATACACTTTATTCAAGTGGGGATGTAACTCATTGCTGCTCATGGTTAAATTTGAATCCTCAGTCCTTGAGAGGAGTGAGGTAAAGCAGTAAAGAGCCAATATCCTCGAAATTCTGAGATTCATTCATCAAGATAACAGCTGGCAACAAAAGATACATGTCTTTATGAAAAACACCTGAGAACCACCTGCACTGTGGTGCTTTTTAAAGCAAGTGCTAGTCTAAACACCCTTGCAACAAGTAAAATATCTACAAATAACCTTGCAGCTTTGTGACATAGTCTCAGAATATTAGAACGATTATATATCAAAGCTATTTTTAAAAAATGTGTAGTTAAAGTAGTGCTGCATTAGGGATAATTGTGTACAAAAAGTGTCTGATTCTACATTTAATGGCCATATCATTCTTTTAATATTCTTTTGATATTGGAAACTGTATTTGAACTTGCTCCTATACTTTTTGCTACAATGGAATTGCTTGACTTTGTGCTATATTGCTGGAGCTGGAGCAAAGTTAACTCCTATTGCTCAAGCAAAAAGTAAGTGCCAAGTGACTGTGACATGCATGGTGATGAGCACAAAATGGACACGGATTTGTTAAAAGGCCTACAGGTAAGTGACACTGTCATCACTTTTCTTACTACAGCTACTACTCCTGTTACTTCTGTCTTCAGGACTGAAATTATAAAGTAATTTTAAGTATTTTTACCATCAAACTTGTCTGTTATCAAATCATTAAAAGGTAAAGAATTCTCAAAGTTGAGAAGAGAGATACATAGCAGTAAAACCAGTGGATGAATGAAAAAAAAAAGATTGTGAACATACTGAAATTTGGTTAGAGATAATACGAAGTACACACATACATGCAAGACATATAATTATGAAATTTTCAAATGCAAGTTAGTTGACTATGTCTCTGAGACATATCTAAATTATTCCACTTACACAGTCTGGTCTATGAGCTTATACTGCACATTTCAGTTTAGCCTTATTTCCTAGAATATGAGAAACCTTACATGGTGCTGCTGTTTAATCTATTTAGTATTACTCTCTTAAGATTTGGCTGCCATTCCAGGGAAAGCACATACATAAGGGAAACATTCACGAAATAAAGGTGAAACCTTGGAGGAATTAATTCAAATAAGCTAAATGGGACTGTGTTCTGCAGGAATCTTAGAAAATCCAGTTGCATTAACTCAAGGAACTTAAACATATACAAATTGTTTTTACAATTAGGTATGATTACCACTTGCAAACAAACCCACTGCTAGTTGTTAATTAGCTGTCTGGACAACAATAGCAATGAAAACACAACCCATAAACACATTATCAGATTGCCTGTACATAGTGCAATTGCATAGACAGAATCCCCAGGCACTTCGTGTTTTGGTTCTTGGCTTTCAATAAAACCCAGACGGCCAGATCTTTATTCTGCTGTTTTCCCTACTGCAGGTCATTCCTGAACCTTCTTACCCACACATGCTCCAGATCTCCTCAGTGTTGTTCCTTTTACAGTTACTTCTTCCAGGGGGCAAACAAAAATATCCATTTTTGAATGGTATGCATATAGACTTGCAAAGATGTGCACTCTAAATGGCATAGACATTTCCTGGCAACTCCAAAGAGAGATGCTAAACTTCTGTCTAAGGCAAAAGACTTAAGGTAAAATCCCATAACTCAAAATAACTTTTTCTTGTAGCTGTTCCCAGAGGAGACATAATGAATTATTGCATATTTTCAACAAATAAAGAATGGAAAGGAGAAACATGTTCCTTTATTCTTTTTGAGGTCATATGTCCCATATGTTAAATTTCATTTAAACAGGCTACAAGAGCCCTGGTGTAATAATCAAGGAGAAACGGAACCTTCAATCATCTCCTTTTCAATCAGCATTTTAATTTGGAAGCAGATGACTGAGGTACAGGAATATATGGAATTCCTTCTGCTCCTAGATATTAGATAACTAATTCATAGCCACATCTGGAGGAGGAAGTAGGAGCATCATAAAGGCAGAGAAAATTGCCAGCATATTAAGTAGCAAATTTCCATGAATGTCCTTAGATTTCTATCAATCTACATGTGTCAACTTCCTCTGAGCACAGCTTCTGACATTCAGATCAAAAATAATGGTCAAGAGAGGTAAATGAGACTACTTGCATTTATTTTCATCAGCAACAAGTGGTTTTAAATTATCAGTGTCACAGACATGGTACGGAAACCTCAGAAGTAACAGGAAGTAATCAGCAAATTGGGGGAGTTTAAAATGTCAAAAAGAGGACAGCTTTAGCAGGGAGTGTGTGAAATTTGACATGTAGCACAATTCTCCCCTCAGATGCTCTCAGTGTTGCTATGAAAAGTATCTTATCAAAAGTTCATTTAATCTACCTGACTACCCCTTGGAGTAGGAATAAGGCTTTCAGGCATGATTAGAGTAACTATACCAACCAGAAAATATGTCCCTCCTGGCCACCCAGTGGAGCTCGTGCTGAAGGACTAGCTTTTCTCAGTCATGCTCTCTGCCCTTGGTTTTCCTCTTCTTTCCAGTTGCAGTAAAAGCAAGACTAACACTTATTTTTCTGTTTCAGATCTGGAAATAGTTCTGACTTTTTATTTTCCTATGTATGTGCCTTGGAAGCATTTAGGGATCTCAAATTTGAACGTTTTTTAATTTTTTTTCCTTGGACTTTATTTTTTTTAACCTTTGTAACCGACCTTTTGTCAAACTCTTACAATAACAACCAAGATGAGGACATATATTTGATCTATACAGCATAATAACACATGTTCTTTATGCAGTATAATTTGTTATTTATTTTTCAGCTACTTTGCACTTTGTGCAGATATCATCATTCAGCTGTCTTTTGAGATATAGGCCATAGCTTCTTTACTTGCCTCTATAAATTCATTCATCTCATGCAATTTAATGAGTTCCCTTTAAAACAGAATATACTCAAGTGTTTGTGGTACCTCATTTGCTAATACCAGTGTTTTCTCTTGTTCTGTGAATGTGAAATACTGTTCTTTTTTCTACCAACCCTGAAATATTCTGATATCCTCTCTAGACATACTCTGGTTCTAATTAGTTTTAGACTATTTGTCCTGCAGCTGTAGTGAGTCATATCAAGATTCCTTTCCCTTCACAATTCCTATTTGGTATCAGAGGTGTGTAATGGTTATGGTGCCCTGCTTAAAAAGTTTGGTGGCCATGAACTCAGAAAGTAATTATTAGGGTCTTTGGAAGCATTTCAAACACATTAGATACAGGATTAGAAATCAGAGATACTAAATTTCTACAAATTTTGTGAAGACAAGCGCCTAAAAGAGAAGTGTGACTGAGGAAAAGACAGGACCAGCTGTCACCTGGCCTGTTAGCAGCCTGCCCAGCCACCACCAGCTGAGGGTGGGCTGGCCAGGGGGTAGAGGGCAACGCAGGAGCTGGGCATTAAAAAGGGGAAACCCTTTTGGATATGGATATCATAGGGGGTTTGCTGTGCTGCAGAAAAAAGCTAAATCTGAATATTGGATACAGGATATGCAGAGAGGTATTTGATTAGGCTGTTGTTGTGAATAGGAAGAAAGGGGATGGAGACCCTGCCCCAGGAACGTGCAGGGGTCTCAGCACCCAAATTGCTGGTGGAACAGTGACATCTCTGTCAGAGACTGGGCAGATGGCCCAAGGCACAGCCTTCTCTGCTCCCATGGTGGGTGGCTGTGTGGGTACCTTGGGGAAGCCCACTGGACAAGTGGACCCCTGGCTGGAAAGCCTGCTCCTTGGGAAAATCAGGGCTGGACAACCATGGAAACAAGTTGCAAGAGTGGGGGAAACCCGGGGTTCAGAGAGGGAGCAGCATAACTTCCCTCCAGCAAGCCTTAGCTCAGGCCAGCTTTCCTGCAAGAAGGATTTACTTATGATGGGTACCTGATGGGAACACAAAGTACATGTAACACCTTTTTTTTTTCTGTCAGAAGAGCATTTGCTTGGACCATAAGCCAAGATGCCTTAAACTAATGGATAATGAACTCCCTCACATTCAGCGCATCCATTATAAATCTACCAGGTTTGTTTGGGAATTGAAGCAAGGAAGCTTTTATCACCTGCTGGTCACATGTCTCTATTCCTGCTGTCCTTAAGGAGATCAGTGCTTGAAAAAAGATAATCAACAGCCTGACACATCAAGGAAGAATGTTCTTGAAAGATCTTTTAGTCACACACACAAAAATAGTTATTTTGTGCTTCACTACTTGTAGCCAATAAGTTTAAATATGTCTAGCAAAATTCCACTGCAAACAGGACTTTATGCATAAACTTAAATTAAAATAATATTTATGGAATATTCCATGCTGATGTTTGACTTTTAAAATGGATTTAAATCAGTAGAATGGAAATACACGCTGTGTTTTACACATGTGTTGGGAGATTTTGTCCCATCTGTTGCTAAGAAACAATAACTACCAATACTTAAGAGAATAAAAGATGTGGCCAGGAAGAGGAAGAATAGGGGAAGGTGCAGCTGGTTACTTTCTTACCTGAGGAGTTTTCTCTTTAGGAAGGGCAAAGATACCATGACATTTTGGCCGGGTGGTGATGGGCTGGGCTCTGCTCCTTCCCTTCCCTTGATTTTGGCATCAGAGGAGGCACAGACAGTGTGTGGCTGCTGCCCGGAGGATTGGCTGCCACTGTGGAGCTTTTGTTGCCCCACTGCTTCTCCTTTGCTCATTGGAGCAGCTGTTGAACTGGGACCTTTCTAATACCCATTCTGACTGGAAGGGACCCTCACCATCTATTCAGGTGCCTCAAGGGAAAAACCTGACCCCAACTTGCTCCCTATTCCCAGAAGACACGTCACCCCAGTTGTGTGCGGCAGCTGCTACAGAGGAGCCCAGCTGCTGCTGTCTCAGGTTTTTCACTACACTGTAACCCAGACTCCCTGTCTCCCAGGACACAGGAGCTGTGGAGTTTCTGATACATTTCCTTGGCTGCTCTGGGGTCTGCTCATCCCTGCTGTCGCAGCCGCCGCTCTGTGTTTCCTGCTGCAGCCTGTTCCACCACCCAGCCTGCCCGCCATTGCTGCGTGAGGGGGGCCGAGCCCGCGCCACAGCGCCCCCTGGAGGTGCGGGGGAGCCACAGCACCCCCCGGAGGTGCGGGGGAGCCACAGCGCCCCCTGCAGGCGCAGGGGAGGCACCACCCCCATCCTTCCCGGCCGGGAGCCAGCAGCACCCCTGGGGGCTGTGAGCGGAACTGCACCCAAGGGAAAAGTGCTCAACAGCCGAGAGGCTGGGACTGGGCTCCAGTTCTGGCTGCTGCTGTTTGTTTGCCTAATTATGTACATACGCACACTGCCAAAGAACTGTTATTCCTTTCCCAATATCTTTGCTTGACACCTCTTAATTTCCAAGTCATAATAATTCAGAGGGAAGGGGGTCATATTTT
This sequence comes from Turdus rufiventris, assembly GCA_013186435.1. Taxonomy (NCBI): domain Eukaryota; kingdom Metazoa; phylum Chordata; class Aves; order Passeriformes; family Turdidae; genus Turdus; species Turdus rufiventris. Next base: position 8,076,339 of record PYHW01010789.1, on the reverse strand, counting down.
TTACTCCAAGGGAGGTTCCCGCCTTCCTTGGCAGACACCTGTCTTTCAAACCAAGACAATGTGTAAAAGTCAACCCAAGTCCCTCCATGTATTGCCAAAGTACTTCTATATTTTTCAGACTGAATTCTTCCAGGTGATCTTTCTATTAGTTTCATTTATTTCTGTAGCTCTGGGAACACAACTATTTTATAATATGTGCCTGCAAAAGGACAGAGTGAGGTTTTATTTTGGAGACTTGGCAAATCAAGATTTACTTCAGTATAATTGAAAAATTAAACTACTTTCCCATCAACTATTCAGTTGTGCAAATTCCCTAAATCTTTACCTAAATCTTTTTTGGCTCATATCTGACAGCCTGGAATAGAAATATTGCAGCTTACTGTAATTTACACTTGATGAAACTAACATGAAATGAGTGTAAAATTGATTGCGAAACAGTTTCTACACAACAGTAGGTACAGACCAATAGTTTTGTTTCAAAGAGGGATACAGTATCAACTGGGTTTTGCAAAAACACTAGGTCAGTGTTTTTATTACTAGCTTGGATGATGGAATACAGGACATAATTTTAGGTCTGAAGATGATTCCAGGCAGTCAGGGTGGCAAAGATGCCGAAGAACAGGGATTCAAACCTATATGAATCTGGGATAGAGATCTGAAAAACCAGAAGCAATTAAATAGAAAACCATGAAAGATGGTACATCAGAATGATCACCAGCATAACTGGAAGCACCAGAGTTTAGGTAACAGTTTGGGAAAAAAAAAAAAAAAGGGCATTGATGTAACATGAAAACCTGAAGATGAATGAACTGTGTTTTAAAATAGCAATGACCAGTCTAGAAACAGGAGCAGGATAGGGAGGTAAGATGAGGAAAATAACCATGCTACTCCATGTTCTATGAACAATATATTTTCTCAGTTGCTGTATCTCATTTTGACAACTATGCTTGAAAAGAAAAGTGACCAAGAGATGAAGCCAAATCTGGAGCATGGTAGAGCAGTGGTAGAAAATGTCACATAAGGAAGGGGATATTTCTATCCTGAGACAGCAAAGACTGAGATGAGATATTGTAAAAAATACGTTCCTTTCAAAAAGGAAGGAATTATTCTGCTTTCCATATTCAGCAGGGCTCAAATGCAAACAATGTGCCTCAGCTGTAGCAAGGGACAGTTAAATTAATATCTGGAAAAATGTTTTAAATTAAAATGCTCTGCAATATGTTTACAATATTTTACCTGGGACGACTTTGAAATCTCTAACACTGGAAATTCATTAGAAGCATGACAATGTTCTCCATTTTCTTATAATCATTGGGCTATGGTTTGTGGATTCTAATTCTTGCTATCGCACAGACTTATTACATGGTGACAAACAAGGGCCAAATCTTCTGCAAATAGGGTGAAATATTTCTGTAGTTTCAGTTGTTCATGCACAGGGCCTTAAAGCCTTAGGCATCCAAAGAAAGCAAAAAAGGCAAAGGCAGGGATAGAACCCTGAATAAAGAAGTTAAAATCTTGGCAGATTAAAGAGATCTTTTTTTTAGAGATGCTAAAATATCACAACACTTGCTGTTTACCCTTTGCATCTGTGCTGCAATCTGAGGAGGTGTAAGCTCTGTTTGACACCTTCTCAGCTGATGGGGCATTTAGAACTCTCTGTGCCTCACTTGCTTTTCCTCCTGACTTGCTTTGTGTGGTATATATACCATGGTATATTCGGCTAACAGAAGAATCTGATGAAGTAAGAAAAATGATAAATAGAAAGGAAAAAAAAAAAGGAGAAGGGTCCTGCAGGTGTGGACTGAGAGCAGAAAGCTGAGGGAAAGAATAAGCTGATGCAAGCAGTCAGCACAGAGCAAAATCTGCCCTTGCAAAACTGCAGGAATTTTTATGAAAAATGTGTTATTTGTTAGAGTTTTTTCAGCTGAGGAAATGAATGACTACCAAACAATAGTTAGAGATAATAATCTGGGTACTTTCAATTTTAAACTGGTCTTCTTTAGAATTAGATTATTATTTGTAGACCAAAAAATGGTTCCTGGGCAATAATTTATTGCAAAACAAAGCACTGCATAAGTAGAATCAGCATTTGCACAGTTGATGGTAAAAGCAAAGCAAAAGGCTAGTCACATTTCTTTGGATTATTTTGTAAAGTGAAATTAATTCTTGTGCAAAATGTCAGATAAACGATCCAGAAGCAAAATCTCCATTGATTTTAGTGAAGCAGAAGCCATTCCTGAGTGAGAATCCAACCAAATACAATGTGGAGAGCCAAAGTGCCATGGGTTGCTTGCCAAAAGAGTAATACCCCTGCCTAGGAGCCTAGGACAGACAGACTGACCTCTTCAGTCTCTGCCATCTCAAATAAGACTGCCAACAATAATGATACCTAGGGATCAAAATACCCATCTGCTATGTATGAGGCTGAGAAAAGCAGCTGTCTGGATGCTATTTACAAAGAAATGTGTTTAACTTAGAGCTAAGTGTTTGCCCAAATGCAAGAGCTCAGAGGAAGGTCTGTCGCTTTCTTTTGGTAGGGGTGCTGTGTCATTACTTCATGCAAGAAGGCCACTGTCAGTACACTGTGAATAGAGTGCTGAGGAAGCATCACCCTGTAAATCACAGATATATTCACTGAGATGGGCAGGAACTAGCTAGGTGTACTTTGGAAAATGATGACAGGGTGGTATCCAGAGGCATCTTCCACAGTAAATTATTCTGTTTCTCTCTGAACTGCTGGTTCTGGACAGCATTCTCTCTGTCTAGGTCCAGTCCTGGGCACTAAGTGCAGACCACAGGACACCCAGAAGTTAATGGCCAGCAATTGCTGCTACTGCAGCACTAAGGACACTGCTCAGTGTCCCCCTGACCATTGCAGAGATGAGAACAATTGTGATTCCAGCTATGAATGCTAGCTTTGAATGCTAGCAAACTTAGAACAGCACCCACTGCTCAGACCATTAACTCATTGCCTCATTTAAACAGTTGAACAAATATAACTTTAAAGTTCTTTAATTTGAGCTGTGAATACTCACTAATAAGACCAAGCCTCTTTGGTGAGCTGGAGAAATTACTCTGGTGTAAACTTGAGTTAGGATAAAGAGGAGGATTTCTGCAGCTCCAAGCAATACATGCAAAGGTTATATAAGGTCATTTTCATTTCTCTTCATGCGCATCTTTTTCTTCTAAATATATCAAAAAGCAAGGTTAAGTTTTCCCAGATAAGACAAACAAAAAACACTGACAGTGTTCTATGGCTTTAAAAGGGAGAAGAGCTTTGAAAAGCATTTCAAAAGATAACATTTGTGAAAACTAAGCCATCTTGCCCCTCTGGGAGCTTCTGCATGTACCTAATAGGAAATCCATTTGAGTCCAGAAATTGCCCCCTTCCTTGGAAAGAGTTGATTCTGCCTTTCATCAAACTTCCCCTTTATAGAAAGGTAGGCAGCCTGTGGAAAATATTTAATTTTAAACATATCTTACTATTGTACCTCTCAAAAATGTTTGCAAATTTATATTTATTCTATTATCACAAATAATTTCAAATAATGAAAACTGAAGGCACATATTAGAGTGATGTGGTGCTTGTTTGGTTTGACAGCTCTATAAACACAGGTTATATAAAAAAGCTTCTGACCACCTGGATGTGAAATGTCTTTCTTTGTGTTCACAGTTTCTCTTAAATCTAATAAAAAATAAGACTATGTTGGTCGACCTTGATGAGCAATGGCTTTAATTTTTCTAGTGAAATGTGGCCTTTCAAGCAATAAGCAGAGTATTGTGCAGATATTGTTGCCAATAGATGTTTTGAAAATCAGGAGTAGGGAAGAGATCGTATTCTAATTTCCTGGATTAAGCAAAAAACTACTGTGAACATTCTCAAACAGACACATTGTACTTATATATTTGGCAGTATTTTCTGCCTAGGGGAAAGAAAACACTTGGTGATTCTCCAAAGTTTGTACGTGAACTTAGATAAAATAACTTTTCTACTTCTTGAAGAATCTAAGAAAGTGCTATGTTAGCCCAGTGTCAGTAGCTTAAATTAAAACAAGCAGATTCCAACTGTATTGCTTGGAAATGATGACCCTTCTCTAAGCTAGGGCTCACTGAGCTTCTGTTCTCAGCATGGGGACATCAGGGGGTTACACAAACAGTTCAATTTCCACAGCTGCTGGAGAGAAGTCATCCAAACAACTTAATACCCTCCACCTCCAGAGAAACATTATTCAAATATAATGTTAATCAAGAATCTCTTTTCCCAACCTCACCTCTTTCTCTTGGTCAGTTCAGTTAGAGAAAAGGAGATGGTTTATTTTTTATACCTCGCCCAACCTTCTCTTTGTTCTTCATTTTGTAAATGTGTCAAATATAATTAAAACTGTCAGAGGCCAAGATTAAATCAAACAAAATATAAATATTGTTTGTGTTATTTGGTTGATGCAAAGCTTTCAGAACAAAATGCTTTTAGATAAATTAATTCAGCTATTAGAGTGCTGCAGCACTGAAACTTTGCTCCAACTGTTTGAACTTTTCAGGGACACTGTCAGGTCACCTTAGATTCAAAACCTAATACATGGCTGGGGTTCCCTTGCCTAAGGGAATCCAGTACCTGACTTCTACTGAAAGTTGGTATGTGGTGGGAAGTTAATTGACTTCCAGCAGGAATTAAATGCCTTTGATGAGTCTATTTATGTCCTTGTGAAAAGAGGCCCATGTCCTTCATGGAGGTAAATGAATGTAACTACTTCACTAATACCTACCAGCAAAGTGCCTGATGCACACATTTTACAAAACCCAAACTAGCAAGAAAACCCTAAGAGCTACCTCTACTTTTATTTGATTGTATTTTGGTTAGCACTAGATATTTCCTTTCAATGTAAATAATTACACTGTTCAATAATGATTTTATTAAGTTGTGGCGTAACCATAAGGTTAAATTTCAGCAGATTACTCCATCAAGAACTTTCAGCCTGGCAGGCTGCAACCTGCAGTTTAACACACTGATTTTAGTAGTACTCCTGACCTTTTAAAGTGCAGATTCAGAACCTCAAGACATCCAAGGTTTTTCCCCAAGCATTTTTGCCTAAAAAACCTCTCCCCAATATCTCAATAGCCACCATGAAAATTCATGGCAGGCAATAAAGAATCTCAGTACTTTTGAAAACAGGTATCTGTCTTGTTGACCCAGATTTTAGGGTTAAGCAATACAGCATTAAAATATACACTTTGAAAAGTTTTGAAAAGCTTTGAAAAGTTTTGAAAAGCTTTGAAAATAGATCCCTGACTATCTCCTTTAATTCCTCATTGCTACTTTAAAAAGTCATGCAAGAAATGTGGTGTTATGTGTATTTTTATTTTAATTTACTTTTTATACAGTTACTGGGCATTTGTCACTCCTGTGTTAAATTCTGCTCTTTGTTTGGTATGTGTACATTTGTATCTCCACTTGTTTTGCAAATTTAGTACCTTGATGCTACATTATGAACAGAGCTTTTGGGGATTTCTCTCTTCAACTTTTAGAAAAACAACTGTACTAGTTCCATGTGACTGCAGTAGAAATTTGTCTCTGATCTTAAAAGCCTTATTTATCTGCAGATACCCTCCAAGAATTTACAGTCTCCTTGGCAAAGTTACCTCATTCAATGTTGAGAGTGGCTGCCATAAGGGAGCTCAATGACAAAGTCAGAGGTCTCTTAAGGACAGGATGGCATCACGGTACAAGATGGCACAGGGATGGAACATGCTGGTCCTTCATCTCTGGCAATTGACATCTGAATAGAAATGTTTAGTGCAGCTATTCCCTAGTTATCCTCAGTGGACATGAAATCCAACCACAAAACCAGCGCAGAGATCTTGCACCTGGCAGGCTTGGGTCATGAAGGCAGTACTTGAGTGAGCAGAAGATCAGGGCTGATCAATGAAAACAGAGCTAGTGTATACCAAAGATCCCTCACAGCCTTTGCCAAGTCTCTTTGATAAAGACTATTTGTCCCTTGCTTTCATAACCATAGATGTTTTCGGACCTGTTGAAAATAGCTGACAAAGATTCCTGTGTGGTGATGAGAAACCATGGCTGGTTACCAGAAAGACTGGAACAGAGCAACACAACTGTCTCATGTCTGGAAACCATCTGAAGACCCTCCTAATGATTGCAGAAGCAATGGGTTCTGTTCTATACTATTTCTGCTAGTTGGCAGAGGAGTACATCACGAACACCGAGATGTTAGGGTTACAGGCAGCGAACAGATCGGTTCCTGAATGAATTTGAAAGGCTTTGGAGCAGTACTTCTCTGTTTTTATAGCCAAGTATTTTTATTCTGTGAGATTGAGACCAAGAGATTTTAAAAAAATAGGTGTAAGAGTGTAATGGATCTTGGGTACTATAATTTCATCCAAAATAGCTCTGTGGCAATTTTTGCTAATACACAACCCCCCAAAAAACAAATAAAACTGCTTTTCTCACAGAAGTTAGGGTTTGGAAGCTGATTCAGATTTTACATGGATTCAAATATAAAGGGAAACTGTTAAGACTGTTCCATTGCTGCACAGATGAGTTGATAGATGTCAGAATTTTAACTGATGACTTCAGCTTGAACCTTTCCTTGCAACTTAGAACAGCAGAATTTGACTTTAAATCAGGATTTTTACTCCTAATAATGTAAAAAGAGCTTGCAATCTTTTCTCTAGTTAAGTACATTTGTTGAATATCTACAGTTAGCTTATTATATGAAAGGATTCCAAGCTTTTGTTTTCAAATACAAATATTGATAAAATTAGAAGTTATTCTACAATATCAGAAACCTAAGTAAAAGAACTTTAGGCCAGAATGAAGAAAAAGGCTGTGATAGTAATTCCTAGTACAAATTAAATTGAAGAGGCTATCTGCATTGTTCTGTATGAGAGAACTACATAATGATGTTTCAAATTTCCTAATACTGCACTATTCTGAAAGGCTTTTCAGCTGTGAAAAAAACATTTAGTCCTGCAAACGCTATTCTTTCCAGGGGATGGTGTCCTTTGTGACCAATTCTGCTTATTTACACTCTCATATATTGTTTAGCTTTAATGTGTTGCATGTTTGAAGGAGAATGAGGAATTCACCCAGTCTTCCTTAAATTCTTGCTAGATTTTGTTAATTTAATCCCTTATTTCTTTATCTATCTAATACAAAGGTTAATTTTGCTGTCATTAAAGATAGTTTCTTTTCCTGTTTTTATGATCTTCTCACTGTTATTATTCTTGTCACTGAAATTTCCTTTCTAGCCATAATGAACAACTCAGAGCATTCCATTGAGAGAAACAGGGAGTTAATACATTTTCTATTTCCCTAATCAGGACCCTGTCATTATTATCACTGAAAGCCAGAGAAACAGATGAAGAATGACAGAGTTGCACGAGAGAGAAAAAGGACATTGCCAAAGTGATTCTGTGATCACAGTCATTTGTAATAACACTCTGGATGCTGGCATGGCAATCTAATTGCACACTAAAGCCTGTTGTGTAAACTCAGCTCCTAATGGCATTACACACTGCTGATGCTTCAGTCACAATTGAGGCAAATATGAACAGAAATTTGGAAAGTCTTTGCTATTGTGGAATAATTCATACCACTCATCAGTATGTCAATTTTCAATTTAATTTGACATTTTTGAAACTGCCACAGTGATTCAATTCTTGAAGAAAAAGTATCCATGGAAAATAATAATGTTTTGCAAATGAAGAAAAGAAAACAAAAGGAGGATAAATTTTTGTTCTATCACTTTTGACAGTACCCTCTTATAGGAAAGGCTAAATAAATTCTAAAGGCAAAATTCTCTCCCCATGTGCATTACAATAGCTCCAGTACATACCTACCAATTTTCATATTATTTTCCATTAAATTACATCTGCAATATCACAAAAGCTGGATTTATCTTTTGGTCTCAGATAAGTCACTTCCAGCAAACAGGCATGATGATAGTAAGACAGAAAACTCCAAACAATCTCTGAATTAAGAATGTGTTCAGTAGACACAATTGGATATTTCTTATCCTGAAACCTGTATGTCACATAATGGAGAAGAACAGGACATGGAAATTTTATCTAAAGGCTAAATTAAAATCCCCCTGCAGAAATCTGCTTGAGGAGCAGGATGATGGGGAAGAAGGAAGGCCGGGACTGGTACAATGCAAAAATTTTAAGTGACAGCCCCCAAAAAGTCAAGAGGTCTTCCATCAGGAAGTATGCTCTTCATATCATCCCACCCTCTGGTGGTGTTCTCTCCCTAGCTATTTCACTCGATTCACGTTGTTTCAATACCTGCTGAAATGGTTCACACTGTTTCACTGTTATTACTGTTACTATTTTACCTATCCACACTTGTCTCTGCCAGTCTGTTGTTCATAATTGCTAGGGCTCCAACCCCACCAGAGAATCCATTTTGCTTCGAATTAGAGCTCATTTGTCTTGGATACCCATTAGCAGTTTCTGACAGCTGTTTCTGCATGATGGCCAGCGAGACTTTGTTGGAGGCCAGGAAATCTTTCATGGAGATCATCTCTCCTGACAGACGGCGTCCATCGGTGTCGCTCTCATTGACAGCGTCAGTCTCAATGGAGATGTTTCTCCGGCTGCGCACATTTCCTGGCATTACCACGTTCCTCCGTGAACGAAATAATCTTCTTTGGCATCTGTGGCAGCACTTGCAGGCGAACTTCTTTAATATCCAGTTTATGGACTGCTTGATGACAATAGAGATCACATTAAATAAGGAATAGATGCAGCACACCCCCATGAGTATGAAGACAAAGTTGCCAAAGCGGTAAAGGCCTTGGCTCTCATACCTGATGTTCTGGCTACTGACCAGATCACCAAAACCAATGGTGCTGAAGGCCACAAAGCAGAAGTAAAGTGAGTCAAAGTAACTCCACCCTTCAATCGGTGTGTACATTGCAGAGGCACAGCAGGAAATGATGAGGGATGCTACACATAAAATCAGCATAACATAGTACACAGAGGGCTTCCAGCCCGCCAGGCTGTCCACCTCCGAGGTCCCCGAGCCCCGCCGGCCGTTGTGAGGGAGAACCCCTTTCCTCCTCAGCTGTCTTTCGTGGCAGGACTTCATGACGTAAGCTATGACAGTGATCAAGCGCTCCAGGAACAGGTTAAAGAACAAAATGGTCCCTGCACATCCTATAAGGCCGTAAAAGATCAGAAAAATTTTGCCTCCAATGGTGGCTGGGGTGGTCATACCAAACCCTGGAAAACAAAAAAGAACAGTTGAAAAAAACAAACCTGTAGGTACCATGTTAGGACTTTCATCATGTGCAAGACCGATGAACTGGTAGCAATTCCTTGTGGTACAGCCCAGCTTTGAGAAAAAATATATTCTCCCCAGATGTTACCCACTTGTGCTCAACCATGTTTGAGTAAGGGGAAGGAACACGTCAGCATTTCCTCCAGAATAAGAATGAAACAAAAAGCAGAACAAAACACATGGACAGGAACAGACAGTTTAGAGGAGGTCTGAATTTTGGTCTGGTTGCTAGGTTCACTCTTTCTTTGTGCTTTGGATTGTTTCCAGGCTTTGGGATTATTGCAGCCACTTTCTTCTATCTTTTCTGCACCATGGTTCTGTCCCAGGGGTGGTTCTTGGCTTCCAGAGATCCATCTGCACCAAGTCTTTTGAACACAAGGTGAAATTTCTCTGAGGCCCTCTTGGCTCCTGGTGTTCGTGCAGGTGGCACATCGCCCAGCACTCAGCACCCACTATAGCCTGGCTGGGGAAGCCCAGGCTGGGAGCACACATCACATGACAAAGCCCCTGACAGCCCCTCATGAGTGTGCCAGCAGGAATTAAAGATGCCCTGCATCTGACTCAGCTGTCTGTCCTTCACTATCAACCCCTTTTTAAATCAGCATTGCTGAAGTTTTTCTATATCTCTGTGTCCCACTCCCCAGCTCAAGTCTGCACGTGGATCTTATCAAAAGTCTCCTCTGGTCTGATTCTCTGTCATGGGCTTTCTCAGGCTAGAGGTGCTTCAGTCTACTCTCAAATATTTCCCATCCTAAAGCCTGAAAATAGTAATTTTGTTTTGGTCAAAACTGTTGATAAGACATGCTTGCTTTAATAAGATATTACTAAAGAATAAAACCATGTCCAGAACATCATTAAGCAAATTAGAGTAACAATCATGACAAATCTTTCATAGGATTATTAAAGGATTCCACAAGTGACCAACTAAGCAAAAATATTTTGACAGGAAGAAAAATCACAGGAGACACTGTTTCTTTCTTTTCTTTCTCTTTGTAAATATGAGATGCCAATTACAAAATAAAGGCATTAGGCTCTGAGAAATAAAGGAAAATATAGCCAATATAATACACTTGTACTTCAAAGATAAGAGCAGTGTGAAAAGACCATGTTTCCAACAGTGCCAAACTGCACATGTCATCCCTTCACTGGCAACCTGCTAATTCCTCTCTAACACTGGTCCTGCTTCACACCATGAAGTGTCAGCCCTCACCCCTCCAGCTTGAGCCCCACTAACAGCAGCTCCAGGTGTGGGCTCTCCAGGGTCACTGCACTTTTGCCTGCATCCACAATCAAACATCAAATGGTCCTACAGGAGGCTCCAGCCTCCTCACTAAATTTCCGTGCTAGGGAGAGCTGAACTGCAGCTCTGTGGTGTGGAAAACAACATGACAAGTCACAAACCACAGACAAAACATTCTTCACGAGATCTTTTTCCTTTTGTTGCCTTTGGCACACAAATATTTCCTCTTGCTTTCAACCCTCCCTTTCTGTTCCATGACTTGATCCCTCTATAATTCTAGTTTTAATGATTATTTTTCATGCAGGCTGGGTTACATGCAAGTCATGACCTCCACCACGTGAATAGACACAAAAAACCCCAATGGACAAGAAGAATCTCTCAGCAGCTGGTGAGATCTGCCCGAAAAAGCTGGGGGAGGGAAGTGAGGGGCTGCCATGTCCCTGCCCCACCCTGTTCCTTGAAAAAGGGAAGCAGCTGTAGGCTGGGCAGAGATGGAAAGATGGGGAGTCCCTGGCACAAGGTAAACAACAATTAGGGATTGGCAGGCATCTCCTACAGCATAAAGCAAATGCCCTGGAAATGACTTAGTGAGCAATTAAAGCACCAGTGTGGCCCACAGAGCACAACAGTGAAAGAGCAAGAAATTACATTGCAGATTGGGAAGCAAATACAGAATGAAATGATGAAATCATATAAAAGAGGAAATAACAGCAGTGACTGACACTTGGAGACTATCTGAAAATACAAAATTGCTTCTTGTGATGAATAAAAAAAAAAGGACACAACTGCAGGAAAAAATGCCAGTGATTTTATGGTATGAGAGAATACTGATTAAGTTTAGTGAATTTTATTTTACAAATTGGGTGATATTTCTTGAAATCCCTGTTTCAAGTAGCAATTGAGATTATAGTTAATCAAGTGGAAATCAGATCATTCTGGGTTGGGAAAACAGCATGTTTTTAAGGTACTAAAAAGTGTTTCAATCAATTTGTTACACGTGGCTGCAGATATGACATTAAATTATCATCACTGATAGAGATACATAACAAATCCTAACAAATCCTAACTTTACCAGCCCAGCAATGAAGGTAGTATTCTTAGTAAAAATTTAAGGATCCCATTTTGAAATCAGGATAATACTGATTTCTCTGTGTCCTGTGTTCCATTGACTTCTACAACTTAGTGTGATCTTTCTTAATATTCAGCTGAACTGAGTAAGTACATTCTTTATACTTAAGTTTTCCTCCATATATTGTGGGGTTTTTTTCACCTATTGCTTAAGCAAGAATTCTGGGCTTTATGGTGAATATTCCTATCAATTCTGAATTTCTCTCTAGCAGTTCTATTTTCTTAGAAGTTGGAGGAAATTTAAACTCCAAGTAGAGTCAGCAAAATTTTTCTAAACACTGCACACTTCCTTTGGGAAACAAATTTTTAGATTTTGTTTAGGCAGCAAAATTTTATTATGAATTCTGGTACTGCAAAGCACTCTAAAATTCACCTGTGTGTTCAGGTTATATTATGTAGTATCCAAAAGTGTACACTTACGTTAAAAAAACAACTAAAAAGGGAAATCACATTGACAGTGTACTACAATCACACTTTGTTATTTCTTGAAGTAAGTACTGGATATAAATGGAGAAAAGCAAGCAGCTGTAATTCTTATCAACAGCCAGTTTGATAAGAAGGACTGAGGAAGTTCTAAAGCAGAATCTTCTGACAGCCAACAGTGAATAACATCAAGCAAATATTAATCTCAACCGAACAGTAAGAAGATTATATTGAAATCTAACAAGAGGAAATGGGCATCCACTGCCTATTGCAGGCCAATATTAGGCAATTTCATCTTTTCTGTTGCAAACTGCTCCAGTGCTACCAACTGCTGCTGTGTTTCTTGTGGGTTGTAACCCACACTCATCTCCCTCTGGTGACACATGGTTTGGCATTTTGTGTTTTAATTCTAGATGTTCTGACATTCACAGGTTACACTTCAGTTTTCATTTCCTGGTACACCTGCTGCCATGAAAAAGTATGAGAAATAGTTCGTCAGTCCTAGTCTCTCATGAATGAAGCCTGGGGCATCCCATATAGCGTGTGTGTAGGGAGACTGGGACAGACATATAGATTTCACAGTTAATTTTAGATCATGCAATTGGGCCTTTCTGTTGTTCTGAAAAACATCCCTCTTCTCTGAGAGGTCTCATTTCCTTTCTGAATGTGTGCAGCTCACTGCTCCTGCCCTTCCTACAAAGAGGAAGTAGGTAGAAAGAGAGGGCAACACTATAGCAACAAGTCATTGTGATGTTAGAAATATAAATATCAACAAAAAACAGCATTCCAGTTAAGCCTACCATGAGAGCTGTTTGTGATGTTGTGTCTGTATTCCTAATGTATTTTATATTTATTTCTTTATCAGTTCAGTTTAGACACTCACTGGGGAAATGATGAATTTCCAGTGAAATAAACAATGGATAATAATTAAGATTCATGATAGATGGGAACCAAACTAAATAGGACAAAGACTTTTAACTGCAGTGGGAAAAAATCAAGAAAATAGTAATTAGTAAAGAGAAATACAGGAAGTCTTAGATACCTGCAAAGATACTGACCCTCCTTTTTTCAGACACATTCTGTACTGAGCAATCTACATAAGGATGTTTTGTGCTTTTAAAAGAGACAGAAGAAACAACTCTAACAGAAGCTGTACTTCAAAGACTTCTTTGAGAAAATGTCCTGTACTTTGCACTGTTCCAACAGTGTGCAGACACCAATATTTAGCCAAAATTCACTTCTGCTATGATAACTTCCTCTGGTGCTCTCTGAGCAGGATATGTACTCCTAACAAAACTATTTCTGCTGGAGTAATTCTTGCCTGTAGAGACTCTTGGAGGAACAGCTAAAGGACTCTCAAATCTTGTCACATTGCTGCCCTCAAGATACTGCTATGTCATCAAGCTTGTAAAAGTGCCTGTTCCAGAAAGGAAGGAGGACATTAAGTCCTTCTTTCCAGAAAGAGAAGAAAAATACTCATTTCTGTGAAGACTTCCACTGTATGAGAGGATACATTGATGGAAGCAGGCATGGTGCTGTCACAGCTACCTGACAGCAACAAACCTGCACTTAGGTACAGTTTCTGATATGAAAAAAATATCTTCAGTGTTGTTGATTTTGCTAAGTCTATGCAGAAAATCACACACACACACACATGAACGTAGACACCTCTGATTTCCCATCAGTGGAAGATCAGCATCTGAACTGTGAGGCTGGCTGGTGAGATATACATCCATGCGTGTTGTCTTAAACATTATTTTAACCATCCTGATCTTGTCTCTTATGAGGAAGAGAGAATGAGCTAGCCATGAAACTTTCCTTTAATGCAACAATTATTTGACAAAGAATATTTCATCGGGGCAGTCTGGGATATGGTGTCACTTATTCAATTGCCAGTGCTGTTTTCTTGTGCAGATGAGTGGTGGGGAAAGGTTCAGCCTGCCCAGAGAGGCAAGGATACATGACTCTAACAGCATTACTTTGTGCTCTTCTGTTTCTGGATTTGTCTGCCCGAGCAACCTCTGCACCTCCTGCCCAGCACTCCAGAGCTGTACTACCTGGAAATGTCTCCAGAGCTATCTGAGCTGAGTCATAGCTGCAGACTGCTGTGATGAGTGCTCAGCTGCTTGGTGACCTGGGACCTGCCCTGAGTGCTGCTGCTGCTGCTTCCATCTGCGCCAGAGTGCACCTGCTATGTCATGCACAATCAGGATGAGAGGGATGTAACCTTCTGCAGACCTCCTGGCAGGGTTCAGTCCATTCCAAAAGGACAAACACTGATGCTGAAACTAATGGTGTAGGATGTCTTGATGAAACAACACATATATGAGATATTTTTCCCTCTCTAACTTGTTTGGAGCCTCATCAAACCTGACAGACAGCACTCTTGGCCAGTTTTAGTGAGGCTGAAGGGCTGGTTGGTGATGCTTTGAGGACTGCATGGATGCTGTGCCCAGTCTGTGCCATCACTGGGACAGAAGACTTGTGTAAGAGATTGGGTGTAACATTTCTTGCCCTCTGAGAAACAGCTTCTGTAAACACAACCCTGTGACACAGATGTAGGTTAGTGTCACACCAAGTGTGTAAATGTGACTTCAAGGTTAGAAATAGCAAAACCTTGGGCTTTCACTGATTTGTTTTGGAAGGCATAGGAAAAATTGGTTTTGTGTTAGTGTATGAGGCAATGTCTCTATTTAAGAGAGCAAAGTTCAGCTCACAGAGAGTCATTGTTAAACCCTGTCTGGAGAGCTGGATGCTTGTTACTGCCCTTCTCTCATTTCACATATGGAAACTGCATGTTCTGCCTGAAACAGAAACCTGCCTTAAGAAAAACTTCCAATCCTAAGGAATCTGAAAGACACAAGTAGAAGGAATGCTAAAGGGACAATATTAAACAAACAATGTCATCAAAAAAGCAGTTTCAATGGACATCTTGAGGGGTCTGTTGACACTTCCGTTATCATGTCTGTGTAGTCCTTATAGAATACATGACTGTGATTTTCATTATTTCAAGATTTTCACATAGCATAATTTATGGAAATCTTGCCATTCTGTTTTATATAATTAAGGTTATATTTGATTTAACATTCACATCATGTCTTCTCTAAGAAGTGTACACAGCCTTATTACAATTGCTGTGTGTTCATAAATTCAATGTATAAATGTTTTATGCCAACCTTAAGGTTTTTGTTTATTTTTGTTCAAATAATTTTTATGTAGTTTTGATGCTGGAGCTGCTAGGTCTAGTGCCTTTCCATTACTCCTAGATAGATTTGTACCTCTGTAGCTTTTGTGTTACTATAAGGCTAGAACAAAGTTCAGTTTTGAAATACCTTATTACTATTTTCAAACTTCGTAATGTATTGAGCAGTCATTTAAAGGTTTTTACTTAGCCTCAAAACATACAAACATTAATCTAATTACATAATATACATTGAATATTAAATATAATATTTGTATTTAATGGTAAATCACATTTTCATTTTAGTATGTTGTATGAAAAGGCACTTGTGCCTGCATGTGCCTGGCTCCAAGACAACCTGAAATCCTGTGCTCAAATGTGCTTAACAGCTTCTGCCTTGGTATGGGTACAGTAATACTGATGAGTGGTAGTTCTGTGGATGTGATTTGTAGATATATATGTATATATATATGTGCAAACCTGAAAAATATACAAAATTACATCTGAGTCAGATACATACACATATATAGAAACGTCTTTTTTGTTGAACAGAAACATTTATTTTCTGTTTAGTAGTCTACCTTACTAACAAATGGCAGCAACTTCAAACCCTAATTCATCTTGGCAAGATAATAGTTTATCTGAATTGTGAATCTAATTAACACTGTTTCAAGGGTTTGTTTGCAGTCATTCAGTCTGTGTAAACATAATAACTCCAACTATCCTGGAATAGGAACATAATACTGTGTACTCATTAAGCTGTAAATTCATCTTCTCTAAAATTTTCCCATTTGAATCATATAAAGCTGCCTGTATTTCAAGAATTTTCAAAGGTTAGTTTAAAATTGCTTATTGTTACTTTATTGCTGGCATATACAGCTTTTCCCTGGAATAAAGCTTTAGCCTTTCCTCTCATTTAAAGATAAAACTATGGGAAATAAGGCAGGCTTTTTGGCCTCCTCAGGGGTAAAAAAACAAGTGGTGCCTGCTTGCATCGTCTTGGTAACCTGAACTTGGGGACAAAACTGTTAAGGGCATCTCAGTGGGGGGGATTTTGTAAAATTAAAGCACTTCTCTGGCTTTATATACCAACGATTTAAAGCAACAATGTCCCTTGTGATTCAACTAAAGCAAAAATATCTCAGCTGTATTAAGCTCAAAAAAGCAAAGAAAAAAATCTGCAGGATTACAGACTTCAAGGAAGCTGGACACAGATAAGAATTTATTTTTGGTAAGCTGAAGAAACAGTATATGTGCAGGTGTGTTTTTGTGTGATTACATTTTCCTAACCAATTTCAAGCCTTATCTGGATGTCAGAGAGGAAGTTTGGTAGCCAAGGGCCTCAGCACTGCTACTTCCCAGGAAACAAAAACCTCACCCAGAAAATTGGGTTGGCCTGATGTTTGGATACATCAAACTAAAGGACAGATCAAAGGACCATGGCATAAAAGACAGTACAGATAGTGCTGTAGTTTCTTGGAGACTGACAGAAAGCCCCAAAAAGCTAAGAATAAAGGGAAAAAAAAAATCATAGTACTCAAGCAGGTGCTGCAGGGACTACAAATATGAAACAAAGCCCATGAGGTCACACCAGAGAGAAAAGGCTGTTTGTATTGTGTAATAAGGATTTTGAAATATTCTATATAAAAGCAGAAGCAGATTGTAATTGTAATAAAAATTTTAAAACCTGGCAAATCATGACAGATAGCATTATCAGAGATTTCAGTGAATATTCATCACTGGACAACTGGTAATGTAGAAATGACAAATCTGAGAGTGGTTGCAATGGAGCATATGATGATAAACTTCAACTTTGGTTTTATCAACTCTGAATTTCTTATCCCTGAATCTGTGTCTCAACAACCAGGAGTTATGAAGGGGGCAAAGGCTATTTTCTCTTTTTTTTTTTTTTTAACATTTTGAAAGCAAACATTTTTTTCTGGGGTGGGGGGTGCTGATGGGTGGACAGTTGGAGAAAAAAATCTGGGTTTGTCAAGCAATCATAGAATTACAGAATAGTCTGGGTTGGAAGGGGCCTTCTAAGATAATCTCATCCAACTCCCCTGTCAGGGGCAGGGACACCTGTTAGACCAGGTTGCTCAACCTGAATAATGCTGGGATTCTTCAAAGACTATACCACCTACCAAAAAAGCATTTTTGGCACCAGGTACTAAGATACCATAATGAAGGGGAAAAAAATCGAAAAGATGTGACAACAGTAGAAAGCACGGTGAATTTTGGCTCAGTGGAAAGAGTAAGTCAATGCTGAAACCTTGTGCTGGCTTCTATTCACACAACAGCAGGGCGTGTACCCTTGTTCTTGAAATGTCTGGCTTTTTCAAAATGTAAAAGGACTTGCTAAGTCCCTGGCTCACGGATGTCCTAAATCTAATGCGTATGTCCCTTCCTTTGAGGCCAGAGATGCTCTTTTAGTGACAGCTATAGTGGCAAATTTCTGTAAAACAAGCATAAATTCAGTGATCAAGCCTACTCACATGATTTTAACAGGTCCAAACATTTATGTAAAACAGGACCCATTTGTAAAATATGACAAGGAGGTTCAATGGTCTGCTACTCCAAATCCTCCACAGTAACTTTGGCTTGCTGTCAGTGTTGTGCCATTGCAAATGTAAAAACACCCACAACACAACACCTATTCCAAGGGCTGAATCTCTTCTCACCTCTCTGGGTGATGATCAGCTCTGCTCTCTGTGCATCAGGCATATTCAAAGTCTCAGCATTTGCCTTACCCACGCAAACAGTTAAACAAGGACAAGACAGGCATGCAGAGGCGGGGACAGCTGAATGAGATTACAGCAAGATGGTAAGGAGTGGTTAAAAGCTACAAAGCTAGGCATTTGCTGATATAACTGAACAAGTGATGTACTATGGGCATCCCAAATTCAGACAGTGGCTAAGGTTGGAAGGGGCGTCTGGAAACTGGACAGTCCAGCCCCCTTGCTCGGCAGGGTGTCCCTTGCATGGTAGGTGCCCAGACAGATGGGAATTCATCTAGAGGGTAACAGGGATCTCTGGGTTTCCAGTCAGATATTTCTAGACTTGTGGAAATAAAGATAACACTTTAATGATGTCTGGAAACAGCAATGTTCATATATGCAAAGATAAAACCACAGTGAATCCTTTCAGAGGTAAAATTGTGAAACTATTTCTGAAGCATTTTTGATTAAAGGTTAAATGGGCCACAATAGCTTTTGACATCTTTATTTAAAGATTTTTATTTAAATTATTTATTCAAATAAATCTTTCTTTACTTTCTCTCTGCTTTATGAGATTTTTCTCTGCAAGTGGGTTAACTGAATTAACAGCTTTTGGGTTTTTTTTTTGAGCAATTACTGTACTGCTGTTGGAAGTGTTGGAAATGTAAGCCATTTTAACTGAGCTCTCCTCTCTGCCAAGAAGTATCTGCAGCTTTTATTTCCAACAAAATATTTGAGAGCCTCCGGGGAAAGTGAGCTCTTCTCTGATGACAGTCCCTGAAAGGAAATGATAAGGCTGAATAATATAAGAGTAAAATTTTTGTGGGTGGAATGCCTGGCTGAACTTTGAAGAGGTTGCACTCACTCTGGGGTGCAATGCAGTGTGCTGCTCCTTTTCTTGAAGCCTGAACTTCGTGTCCAGGCCTTCATGCTAAGGAAGGGGGACTTCAGAAATGCCCATCTTTTCAAACATTAGTGTTTAAAGAAGGAAATACATTTTAAAATGCACAGAAAGAAATTTATCACAAGAATCATCCTGGAGATGTCAGATTATTTTGGAAGATAGGTTTTCCCAATATTTGGGAAGCTTTTAAACCTGGAAGCAGATGGTTCAGTGGTTGGCAGCTTATGTACAACACTCAGCTTTGTAAATACCCTTTTCACAGATGTGGCATGGTTTACTTGATACTGTCAATGCCGATCAGTTAAATAACTAAATGTAATTAAAATTGTTTTCACACTTTGCTTATGAAAACAGTGAAGCTGAGAAAGCTTTTACTAAATATGTTTATCCAAAACATAGCAGTATCGCCTGCTTAATTAATTGAGTATTCTTCCAGGGAAAGAAAAAATGTCCAATTTACTCCAAATAAAATCTACTTGTAAATTTTAAAGCCCTCGAAAAAATGACAAAGTAAAGTCCTGGCTCTTTCTAGAAGTTTTGAAGATGCCACCTGTACTAGTAATAGGTTTAACCTCATAGTTCACAGTACTTATTCCCCAGCTTAATAGCACATTTTACTTTGGAAAAGAAGCACATAATCAAGTAATAGGATTTCTTTGGACTAAGTGTCTAGTGGCTAACAGTGTAAGAAGAAACCTGAAAGTTTTGAGGCTATTTATCAAGTCCTTTCTGCACTAAAAGGACTCTGTGCCATCTCCCATCTCTCTAGAATGGCTTCTTGGAAGCTAAGTCCAAAACAGTTTGCCATACATGAAAAGGCAATAGTGCTTTGATACAGCATAAAATGTGCATGCTGAAAAATACGTACAAAACCCTGTGCCACAAAGCATTCTCTTCTAAAAGAAAAAGGCTGCTAGTGAAGTACTTGAAGAGATTCAGTCTATCAGACTGGTGAAAGAAAGGTTTTTGAACTACCCAGAAAAAATCACTCAGCCAGGAACTGAAGAGATTAATGCTTTCAAAGTCACAGCAACTTTTCTAACAAGCAAGTCACATTCTCCAAAGGAGTTTTAAAAGAAGGAAAAAGATTTTGCTTTTATGTGTGGAGTTTTCAAAAAATTCTCAACACATATGATAAAGAATGATGTAGACGGAGAAAAATTAACCCTGTTTCAGCAGCTGCCAAACTCCCACAAGTGTAAAATAGAGGAAAAAACCCTAAAAACAAAACCACACCAGACTGTTGTCAGGAGTATGATATGCCTTAAACATGTATTAACATTAGAATGTTGAATGAACAAATTAGCTGGTCCAGTACAAAAGCATTTTGTGAAATAACAAAAAGAACAAAAAATTGGCTAGTAATTATTTCGAAGTACTCTGCTTCATCAAGGCTGTTAGAACTCCTGGAGTGCTGATACTTTAATGAAAACTGTGGTTGACCTGGTGATGCCATGTTTTGCTGTGTGCTGTGCTCCTGCCTTCCACAATCTCCGGGAACACATGAAAATCTCTAACACACATCCTGGATTTGGCAAAACCCATCACTTCCTTTTCTTTCTGGCCTCCTTTAAAATGAAAATTGGCTAAATTATTGATATTTTTCAGTGTATTTCTAAGTGTATATATCACAATGAATGTGTTCTAAAAAATACTAAAGAAAAGCTAGCAAAAAAATAAAACTAACCACCAGCTGTTTTGCAGTCCCAAGAATGATGTTTTGCTGACAAACATGACAATAACGTTCTTTACCAGATGTATGTATGGGCTTGCTAAAACATGTTTTTATGTAATCTTTATATGTTCATGGCGTTAAGATTTATCTTTTTCAAAATGCATTGCTAATAGTTCTCCTAAGAGAAGAACTGGAATGGCAAGCTATAGGTAATTCAAACAACCATTTGAGAGGTGGGTCTGTGTAAACTACATGAGGTTCAACAAGGCCCAGTGCAAGGTCCTGCACACAGGTGGGGGGATCCCAAGCACAAATACAGCCTGGGCAGAGAATGCATTGAGATCAGCCCTGGGGAGAAAGACCTGGTGGTGTTTTGTGGATGAAAAGCTCAACCCAGCAATGTGTGCTTGCAGTCTGGAAAGGCAAGCAGATTCCGGGCTGCATCAAAAAGTGAAAAACCAGCAGGCTGAGGAAGGTGACACCACCTGGAATGCTGTGTCCAGCTCTATTTTCCCCACACTAGAAGGGCATGGACCTGAAGGAATGAGCACAGAGGAGAGCCATTAAGCTGATCACAGGGCTGGAGCAACTCTTTTGGGAAGACACAATGAGGGAGTCGGGGTGGCTCAGCCTGGAGAAGAGAAGGCTCTGGGGAGACCTTACAGCACCTCCCAGTACTTAAAGGGGACTCACAAGAAAGCTGGAGAGGGACTTTTCAGAAGGGAATATAGGGATAGGACGTGGAGAAAAGGCCTCAAACTGAAGGAGAGCAGGTTTATATTAGATATTAGGAAGAAGTTCTTTGCTATGAGGGTGGTGAAACACTGAACAGGTTCCCAGAGAAGTTTTGGACTCCCTATTCCTGGAAGTATTTAGGGCCAGGCTGAATGGGGCTTTCAGAAACCTGGTCTAGTGAAAACTGTCCCTGCCCATGGCAGGGGGATTGGAACTTTGTGATTGTGGATGCTGAGGGTGTACAAGGGGCGTATTGATAACTTTGACCAGGCTTGCCTCCCCAAATGGCATCACCTCCTGCTATTGTTAGAATGGCTAGAGGACTAAGGGGACCATTGATCTGGCTTTGCTGGGAATTTTTTTAATTTTTAGAGTAATTCTGCTTCCCCGCTTTCTCTGTCAGGATTTGCATGTTATTCCGGCTCTGCTGCACATTCTGTTCTTCCTTCCTCCCATCTTCTCCTTTCATTTTGGGTTAGATGTCATATTTCCATCAAGCTCAGAAAATCCTTTTTACCTTGCTTCATTACTTAATAAAGAATATATATATATATAAAATAGCTACTATGAAAGTTCTTAGAAATATCTCATTAATGCTTCCAGCATTTCATAGAGATTAAACATTACATACTTACTGACACAATAAAAGCCACAGATATGAGCGAGGCTGGGCTAACTGGCATCATATGATTGAATTTTGGGTACCTCCTCCCAAACAAGTTTTAATGTGAGAACCAATCTGTTCTCATAAAATTATTAAGGGATTTTAGCAAAAAGGGATATTAGGTATTAGATTTACTTTACTACATGTCAATTTAAACTTGAGAACAAAATTCTGTGACTAAAAATATATAGTTTGAATGGCAAATTACAGTATTTTCTCCATACAATATTAGGGTACATATTTCTCTTCAACATAAACTAATCATGTATTTCTGTTTTTATTCACAACTCAATTATGAAAACACTTAGTGCTCTGTAGATTACCTCCTACATGTCTTGACACAGCTGAGGCCTTGGAGCTTGTGGGGAAAAGGATATGCAGTTCTTCCACTCTTGTCTTTCTACAAAACATTCACAATTTCACTTTTACCTTGGAACCGTTGCATCTGAGGAGATCTCTAACGATTCAGGCAAAGACACCATTTGCTTTGCAGCCTATTCAGCACACGGAATTATTTTTGTCAGGCATGTTGGTCACCTCAGGTTTACTGAAAACATCAATGTTTATGGTATATTACTTATGGTACATTAGAAAATGCAACTTTAAAAAAACCCAAATTTCCACCTTCATATATAACCATAAAAAACGCCCTTTTAAGGAGACTGCACAGTTATGCTTCCTTTAGTACAATTTAATATTGCTTTATTTGTTTGACTCAGCTAGTAAATTCTGAGGTTCTATTATGGTATCCTACAATTAATTTTCTTTTAAATAGGCTGAAGTGACTTTTTAAAACTCAGCAGTGTGAGGGCAGGTAATTCAGCATAGTCCCAACTTAGTGATGTAAGGAAATGTGAGGAAATGACAGATGTCTTCCAGTGCTGTATGAGTAAGCACGTGACAGCAGCCTGCTCAAGGATCAGGTCTTCCTCAACACAATGATACCGACTGGTAGAATATAGATGTCTTTAAAAATTAAGTCTGCTTTCCTGCTTTGGCTCGTAAGATGTCAACACATAATTTCAAAACTTCTGCATTCCGCATTTGACACAACCCTTAGCAGCAGTGCTCTCTTTGGAGTGAGCCAAAGCACACGATCTGCCTGTACCGATCTCCAAGAGCTGGGTCAGGTACACAATTTGAACAAATTTAGGCTGAACACAGGCTTAACAAATTTAATACCTTAAACCATGGGTTCACTGCTTTGAGTAGGAAGGTATCTTGTGAGTAAGCTTTTCTACCCACTGCACTGGCTAAGGAAAATCTAGGTTCCCATTGCTGTTCCCATATGCTTCTCTTCCAAGATTTACACAGTCTCTCTAAAACCCATGCTCTACATGACCAGTAGTAATTCACAGTTTCAGAAGCTGTAATATACTTCTAATTCACCATGTTTATTAGAGATCTGCCAAGCACACTTCTTTTCTGATTTGTATCTAGTCATGAGAAGAGCAAGAGCTCTAACAACAGTAATAATTCCCTCCTATTAAGATAAATTAAGGGTAATGCACACCAAATCAGAAAATGAAGGCATTATTACCATCAATGTGGGGTAGGCTCAGGCATTTTGAAGCCTCAATGCCCAGTTTTGAGCTGCACCATTATTCTGAGTAACAATATACCAACTTCACTCTTCTTGATCTTGCTACATTCAGCCTTGTTAATTGCTGTTGCAGTTCTGCTATTTGGTTAAATGGAATTTGTGTCGCCTGATGGGTCAAAAGCTACAGATCTATGGTTTCACAAGAACAAGAATATGTTGGGGATGAAAGAAGAAAAGAAAGAGAATGAAGAAGGAGCTTGGAGTGAGGATAAATGACCTGATGTAGAGTGCAGATCTGAGTCCAAACATCCCAACAGCAATTGAAAGAGACTGGGATTTGAATCTCTGGGAAGAGACTTGAGAGATACTTGCTCTGTATCAGCATTGGGCAATTTATACCAAATCCTTTATACTTTCAGGTGATGGCAAATTTGAGTGCAGAACTCCAGTGGTTCCCATCTACTGTAAGTGGATCCCATCTACCAAGTTCTGCTTGAGCCCTGTTGCTGTGGTTATGCCAGCATTGCCACATAAGTACTGAAGTTGCCACCTACACTGATAAAAAACCCTAGCTTTCTCAATTTACACTGAAATTTGATAAGAATTTATCTCGGTGGCAACGGCAAGAGAAGCAGCTGTGGCCCACTTGACCCTGGCACTGGTTTCTTGTGCCAGTGCAGTTGTAGCCTCACTTTGATCCAAAGGAGAGGTTAAAAATCATAGAATGACTTGGGTTGGAATGGACCTTAAAGAACACCTTTTTCCAATCCCTCTACCATGGCAGGGACACCTTTCACTAGACTGGGTTACTCAGAGCCTCATCCAACCTGCCTTGAACACCTCCTGGGATGGGCCATCCACAATCTCTGGGCAACCTATCCCAGTGTCTCACCACCCTCACAGTAAAAAATTTCTTCTTAATACCTAATCCAAACCTACTCTCTTCCAGTTTAAAAATGAACCTTTTGTCAGAGTATTTTTAACCAGTTCAGTCTTGATCCACCTAGTTGCAGAATCCCACAAAAAGTAGGCAGGTGTGAGAGAGAAGGTTGTTTTGGGTGTGGAAGGGGTTTGGGACAATGGGGTGCAGCACTGACTCTGAAGAACATCAGGGACAGGGTGTATCCACCAGACCAGCTCCTAGTAGGTAAGTGATTTATCAAATGCTTTTGGTGTTGGATTTGCTACCCTCTCATTCCTGGAAACTGTTGTTTTATGGAGGTTAGTTTCCTTCAGTCCTGCTTACCAGGGGAGGCCCAGAGAGCTGAGCTCTGCCAGTGCTGCTGGCACTGTCAGAACTCCCGTTCTGTCCTCCAGGGGAGATGACAGCACCGGGGGCCTGTTCAAATGGGTGTTGCTACGGGCAACTGTGTATAGGAGAACGTAGGCAGAGGCTGAGAAACCCAGGGGGATGGAGCGGAGTAGAAACAACAGCCCAGCAGGAACAGTTCTCAGAGCAGGTTGTAAATGCTGATAAAACATTATGTCAAGCTCTTTAGCAATTCCAAAAGCTACAGTCAATGTGCCAGTCCAAAAGTTCTTTTATTGCTCCTGGAAGTACACGTGAGTTTTCATCCTTTCTAAAATGAGAGAGGATGGGGAGAAGAACAAGAGGTGCAAAGCAGTCAGCTCTGTACCTTCCTCTGCCATCTCCTCTCCTCTTGTGAAAGATAAGGAGAAATGACATCTGCAGATGTCAATTTACTACCTTCCTCACATCAAACAGGGCACTTTTTTGTGTGTGTGTTTTCGTTTTGTTTTGTTATTTTGTAACCATTAGGGAAATTCAAAGTTAGGCTCTTTTAGAGAAATTTAGTTTCTCTTGCAGAGTGTGTGACAGGCGTTTACACAAGCCAGTTTAACCTGAACATTTAAGCTGCCCAGGAAAAGAGCAGATTACCCTTCCATGCAGCCCTAATTGAAGAAAAATTTTCATTGCTTCCATTACCACAAAAAGTAGCAGAAACAGCTATTATATATGTGAATGTAAAAGCTGACTTTTATCTCCAGTTCTTTTGCAGCTGTATTTAGGAGTGTAAGATGGACCAGTCCATGCATGCCACCATGCCTCAGCTTTGCAACCTTTCCACAACTATAGCTGTGAGACAGAAAGCTCTGTGAAAGCAAGGTAACAGGTATGCATGTCAATATTACTGCTGTAATATTGAGTGACCTGTGACAGTGTTTTCCCTCTGTGTCCTCCTGCATGCCTTTTCTTGTCCTGGTCTCTCCTGTGGATACTGGTGCAGGGGAACCAGGAGTGCAATACTGCTGCTTCCATTTCAAAGGCCACCTGGACAATCAGATAATTGATTTTTCTTATTTTAATACTCCATCCCACTGCTGTTTCCTTTCTTTTCTCACATCCAAGATAAAGCTTAGATTAGCTTGCTTGCCTGTTTTATTTTTCCTTAGGCATTTCCCTGACAGAAGTCCAGGTAGTTCAGGAGGAGGGAGAAGAACTACACAAATTACACAAATAGTAATTACATGGACATTACACAAATAGTCTCCTTTGGGACACACTTGTTCAGATTAGACTCCATCCACCTCTGCTTTATATGATGGCAGTTCTGCTAGATCAGCCTTTTTCTCAAGTATGGCAAATTACTCACTTTTTAACACAAACCCAAGTAAGACTAAATAAAGTCTCCTTGGATCTTATTCAGCCAAACCTTATTCATGTGCAGCTTTGATTTTCATGCTTTATTTATTCCTAAAACAATAAATTGACTGTGAAGATTAACAAGAACCTATCCTGAAATTTGCAAGGAGGTCTTTAATATCATCATATCATATCATATCATATCATATCATTTATTTTATTTTTCTATTTTCCAGAGGATAGAATAAAGCTCCCTGAAGAAGTTATAGTTAAACAGTCATTGACAGTTTATATTTAACTGCTAGTTTTTCAATAAAGGATGATTGTATCCAAGCCAAACTTCAATAAATTGCACTAAATCACATCAGGCACTATCACATTTTCAGGTTTCCAAATATTTCTCATCATCATTAAATAGACACAGTAAAAGTCTGCTAGCAGCTCACAGAAACCTGAGACAGCTTCTAAGTATACGTGATTCTACCTGAAGACAACATTCAGACCTCCTGCTCCTGTTTTTTTCTCTTCTCACATTTGCTAGAAATCAACAGTCTGACATTCTTCACAATTTAAGAATCATCACCTTACTATTTATGTGCAGGTAAACTAACTGGAACATTGCAAGGGATAATTAAGGCTTTGTACACAAAATAAGAAAAGAGCAAGATTTTACTTCAAAGCAGATGCACAGCATGTGCACATCCACAGATGAAGTGCTGTGTTTGGCATACTGGATAAAATGCAATATTGGCACCAATAATTAAGAAATAATTACTAACATTTCCCACTGTAGAACAAGGGAACAGTTCCATCAATGAAATCTTGGTCTTGCCAATTTAAAGTAACACAATTCAGGAAATTGCCACATTTAGTCTTCATAGAAGGTGAAGTATCTCTTCGTGGGCAATGGATACTTTGGAGTTCTTTTCACACATTCTAAAATTTTTCCTTTTCTGACAAAACTTTCCCCTGCCTTCCAAGATGAATCCCACTGAGTGTCAACAAGCAATATTGTACTCCTCTGAAGGGATGCTTCATTTTAGCTTGACAGATAGAAATTAGAGCCTTTCAATGAATGTGCACAGATGGTGTGTGGCTTATGCCTTGAAAAAAGTGAAGTAAAGACAAGAAACATGAACTTCAGATCTTTTAGAAAGAAAAGCAGTTGTTGGTGGCATGTGCAGATAAGAAGCGGGTGTGCAATGAGCCCAGTGAGTCTGAGTCTCAAAGACACAGACTTCCCCTTAAGCTTCTCACCAAAATGTGAATGACAGAAAATATTGTTACTACTTTCAGAAACTTGCATATTTTCTTAGTTTCTCCTGTGGTGAGAAATTGCAGGCTTGAAGCCATGACAAATTGCAATGCATGGGTCTTTTCTTCAAGAAGTGAATCAACGAATGGATGGCCATTCAATCCCATGATGATTCTTCTCTGCATTTTCAGTCACAATGGATGGATCTCACATTTTCTTTCAGTGATACAGAAGTCTGATCTTCTGTGTTCTTTATTTTTTTAATGGTTTAAACCAATTGTGATAGAGTTATAACTGGTTCTCTCAGAGATAACTTTTTTCTCTACAATACAAATCAAAACCAACTCAAGCATTTATTTTTCATCTTCATTGTTAATTACACAGTCTTAGACTACTGAAAGTGAGAAAAATAACAAGAAAGTATTTCAGTAATTGCCATCTGTGGCACTGCAGAGGATTTTTTAGTTAGTTTGCAGTTAGTGAAAGCAAGTGAGCTCTGCTTTTACATCTGGGCAGATTCCTGGGCAGCAATATACAATGCCATAATATTTTGGCTGCAAACACTACAAAAAGGTGATGGTTTAAAAATATTTCCATTAAATAATCACTATGTCTGCTACAATAATGTGTTATCAGCAGATGGAGTGGTAATTAAAGGCTAAAGTAAAACATTAGACTAATATTCTTTCTATTATTTAGACTTCTGTTTTAGAAGCTGGAGACAAATAGCTGCCACAGAGCATCTTCTTATGTAGTTTGATGCCTAGAATGCAGAGATATATGGGAGGATTTACTTTTCCCCTTATGTACCACATGAAGTTCAGAAAACATGACAAATAAAAAAGCAAAAATTGTTCATGTCTGAAAGGAAACACATTATGTAAGATGGGACATCATGTTTCAAGCAAGAATACTATTTAGATTAAGAAAAATAATAGCAATTTACTTGAAGTTTTATCAGTGTTCTTGCTGGAACATTGCTGGAAATAGAATGTATATTCCATTGTGATTAAACTGACTCTCACTGCAGTTGCATTAGATATTTGTTTGCCTAATTTGGCAGATGTTTAAAACTAAGATGTAGGAGAAGCAAAGTCTATAAGCTAGTGACTCCTTTTTCTTTTAACAACTGACAGCACTAATTCCTCGACTAAACAGCTGTACCAGGAATATAAAACAAGTGGTTATCAGGAAAGTATACTAAAGTAGTAAAAGCAACAAAACCACTGCAACTCATAGCAGATAACAAATTGATCCCATTGGCATCTGCACAGCAGATAACAAATTGATCCCATTGGCATCTGCACAGCTGACCTCCAACTGACTTCCCATGGGCAGGTTACTCTACATGTGACTGCACATCCACTTCCACAGCTACAGCTGCCCTGTGCTGCAGCTGTGGGGGTAGAAAGGATGTACTGCAAAAGGCCATGAATAGCAATGGCCTCACATCTTCCTGGCCTTACCCACATTTCCAGCCTCCCTAACAAGGCAGCATGTTAACCCTGCACCCAGTCCAGGTATGTTGGATGCTTCCCACACCATGGATGCCCCCACTTCATGTTAGCACCACCTAAGTATTTCTGCACTTCTAAGAGTGGCTCAGACACTGAGGGTCAGACACTCTGCCTGCTGTACAATACAAGGCAATATGCTCAGCATGGGGGCCCCACGTCCCCAGCTGGATTGTAAATGGCATGAAATAAAGGCAAAAACATGTTATTAGAATTATGTTCACTTCACCACTCCAGTGCTATGGTTTGGTTTCTCAGGGAATATAGACTATATTGTTTGTATGCCCGACATGGTGTTTCCCACCTCTGAAAATGACCAGGGAACAAGCCTTTGTAAAGGGAAGGACTGCTGCCAGTTGCCTGTAAGACAATATGTCTGTATCTATTAGAGAGGAACTTAGTTCCCAAAACACAGCTATTTACACAGCTTATAAAATGATTAACTCTATTTGTATATATTCTTATCAGCTGTGCACGAATGTTCATAGAGGAAAATTTTACAGTAGCCAAAGTGATTGTCTATACTTTGTCACCTCTTTCTTATGCCTTTGTAACTCCATTACAAAAATAAATCTGTTTACATTGGGGAAACACAATGGTGATTCAGACACCAAGATAGAAAATTTAGTGACATATAAATGTGCTGTCTTATTGACAAATGTAAAACTTTGCACAAATGACTCAGTTTCTAGAAAATAAAAGAAATATTATTTCATAATATGGCTGAAAATTGGAGGAAAGCACCAAAATGCCCAAATAATTTCAATAGCCTAGTTGAGTAATAAGCCACATAGTATTTCAGCTACATTACTTTTATATTACATAGAAAAATATGAAAATATTTAATATTCTGAAAACTACATGTTGGACATAGCTTTTCTGCTAAAGTTACATGATGTTCTTGAATTTAAAGTAGGATTCTTATTATATCAAGATTTCTAACTCACTGAAGTTATTAAATTGGCTAAAATGTGACATGAAGTAGGATCTGCATAAAATCGAACAAAATATCCCTCATTGACTCATAACATAATAAAAAATATTTTATATTTTACTAGAAGAGATGTTACATAGGTGCCTCTTCTGCTTATGACTGAGCCTGTCAGTTCTCTCAGCATCTGCAATTATAGTCCATCTCCCACTCTGCTTGGCACTAAAAACTTGTAAGGAAATAATTGGAAAAGAGTCAGAAGAATTTTAATTGACTTGCACATAACCTAACAGACAATCCACACAGCTAAGACACTTAACACTAAGCACGTTCTATCTAGATCACTGCTGACTCAAAACCACAATCTGATATCTAATGATCAATACAATTTCTAAATATTTCCCTGATATTTATCTTACACTCTTTCTTGCTTGACATTAACCCATTACTATTATTCAGGCTTTTTCATGTTAACTAAATCCATTCCTCCCATAAGGATATGCTTTCAAATGCCTGTAGATTGTCACCAGTTTATCTTGCAGTATCAAGTATTCACAGACTGTTACATAATGGATTCTTACCATGCAATTAATATTTGCCTTTTTTTAATCCTGTCATCCATTCGCACCTCGACCTGCTGGAAATCAGTGTAGCTCTCCCTTAAGCTCTCTTTACTTGGGGACAATTTTGTTTACAATAGGAAAGAAAATAGTCAAAAAGTTGTGTGTGTTTACCAAGATGAAGTTGTGAGAAAGCACTTCAGAGCTCCAAAAGCCTCCTGCACTTTGGCCAGGTGTGTGAGGAATTGATTGGGGCTGGTTGAGGAGGAGCTGCCCAACTCATTGACCGCCCTCTGGCACTGTTTGTCTCTCCTCTGCCTGGCTCTGGACAGGGATGGTGGCAGATGATCTGTTTGCTCCACTGCCAAACCCTGTGCAGCCCTCTGGCATCCAAACAAGGTTCTAGGAGGCTTCAAGAGGCATCAGCCTGAGGGTTTTCTAGAGAGGTTCTGCACTAGAGGCAGTACAAGAGGCAGCACTACCCAAATGAGGGAGGCAGAGCTCCAGACTGCAGACATCTGCAGAGCAAGGAGAAGGACATCTTTCCTCTAGTTCCTTGTCACCTTCACAAAACTCACTGAACTGACTAAGCAATAACTGAGTTTTCTGGTTTCTAGAAGTACAGTGAAAATATGTAACTTGACTTGCAAAAAACAATTGTATTATCTTGCCACTAAAGCATTTATCATGAGGACATGCCATTAGTGCTTCTAGTGATTGTGACTAAGAGAGGGAAGGGAACTGTTGGCTTCTCTTTTCAAGAAAATACTTTTTTAGAAAAGTGTGGGCTTATTTTAAAAAGTCTGTAAAAGTTACTTTGATTCCTCAGAGTTTTTCAAAATTACCGGAATGTGTGATGTATCCATACCTACAATAATTGCATGCAGATATTTGTTAGGAAACTCATGCTTAATCAATACTGTTATTTGCTCTAAAACTAAATTTTTAGTGATTTTCATGTTCTGAACAATGATCTACTACTGTTAACTCAGGGCAGCTCTAATGAGCACTTTAGGAGAAAAGTTTGTATGTAGGTCCCTGTTAAAGCTTGTGTTGACTTTCCAAAATCCAGAGTTTCAGTGGTAAACAGTTAGCAGTACATTTATCCCTCCAAACAGCCTGTGTTATTGATTAAATGGAATTTTTTCAGATTTTTCTCCTGATGAAGACAGACTGAATTAAAACTTTATTTCTAAGCATCTATTCCAAACCACCATTCATATTTATGTGCTACAATGACTATCAAGGGGTACTTAGACCATAGCCTTTCTGATTTCATGATATATTCTGGCCATGGGCAAAATTAAAGGGCATACCAAATTCCAAAATGGCAATAATAAAAAGTATAGAGAGGCTGAGTTAATTTTATCGCTAGCAATTTTGCTGTTACTATGGCAAGCATGAAAGCATTCCTATTATTTAAGGCAGAATTTTGCAGTGCTAGAAGACCTCATCTCAGAGATACTTAAGCCCTTTTTTCATACATTAATTACTTCTCCTATCCACCATTGACTTTTTCCTTGTGGAAAAAAACATTGTCAGCCCATGGCCCTGTAGGTTGCAGCTTTCAAGACAGTTTCAACACAGCATTTGGATCTGATACTGGCTAAAACTGCATACATGAACTGGCTCTGTCCCTGATTTTATCCTTGGCCAGGAGACCACAATCAGACCTTGAATTTTGCCAAGAGAATAGTTCAGCCAAGAGTCTCCCCTGAAGCAACAAAAATCATCAGACTGTGAGGGGAAAAGAAGAAAATATATACGGAAGAAAGAGCATAAACTATAATAAAAAACTGTTTTAATGCATCACTGTATCTATGTCTCTTAACTAGTGAAAGATTTCTTCAGCAAACTATGTCCAGCCATTCCCTGAGAATTTAAGTAAAACTCCATGCTTTGCCTTCCAGGAGAACAACCACAAAATACTTTCCCTCTTATTTTCTGGTGCACTTGCTTTTTTTCAGTGGATAATTTCACACTCTTTCAATCTTTCTATTGTCTTTAGTTCCCAAGTGATAAAGTGGTTAATCCCTTAAAAGCAAGCATCAAAACCATTACAACAGGTAAGGAGCAAACCTCCTAATGCTCCAGTTCGTCTTCTTACCTGTTGTTTAAGGGCATACTGTGATAAAAAAATGCTTCACCCTTGCAAGGGAAGAGGTGGGATGACAGCCTCATGAGGGTGAGCACTTTTCTCCTGATTTCTTTTTATCTTGGCAAAATATCACAAATGATTGCTATTTGTTAGGCAGCTTCTTAGTAAAGCTGGGAAAAGTGACACCAACAGACCATTAATCTTACTGTGGTAAAGGCTGGGGGCTCAAATCAACAGCATTTATACATGTTGCAAAACATGAGGAATGTGTGTGTAACAGCTACAAGTTCACCCCTCACAAATACATCATAAACACTATTTACACATACATATGTATACTATGTTATGTATCTCTTATCTATGTTGCTGTAAACTCACACAAGATTTTTACTCCTGCTGCATTTCTGTAAGGCCAGAAGGCAGTAAGTGCTTCTCCTCCTGCTGAGACATTAAGCCAGTGTTTCTTCTATTCGTGCATGGTTTCTGTAGAAGTGAGATGTAAAGATCCCACAGCATTTAAAAGATGTGGAGAAGTCCTGCTGCCCTACCCATATCCTCACCTTCCTCTCTGCCAAAGCACTCATTTGCTTTCACTCTAGGAAGGGTATGCCCCAAATATCACTGTAGCATGAGATCAAATTTGGAAATACAGGAAGATTTGCAGGAAAACATCACTTCAGAGATAACTAAACACTGATTTTCAGTAGCTGGCAAATCATTCCCGACTTATATAAATGGGAACTCTGAGGTGATTGAAACTCAGATTATAGAATAGGCCGCTTTAATTTTAATGTTCAAGACCATCTGTAGCAAATTGACAGCAACATCTTGGCTGCCACATCTGCTTAAGTGTGAGAATTAATTTTAGGGTCTAGTCTCTTGTACAGAGATAATCAAGTCCATATAGTCCAAAAGGCAAATTTTATTCTAATTTCCTATTTAAAATACCTTGTTAAGGGAGGCATCTTTCCAAGATGACACTGTGTACTGTATTGTAAAGACCTCAATCAAGTCACTCCTTTGAGCAATATCTGGCAAGTGTAGCTTGCTGATTTCTTGGCATATTTCCCATTCCAAAGCACTGAGTCAATCTTAAGATATTTCAGGAGTAAATACAGATTATCACAACTAACACAACTGGATGCATCAGCATGAAAATATGAAGTTGATGCATCCAGTTGTGTCAGTTGTGTTTTTTAAAGGAAAATATTCCTTAAATATATTTCTTTCCTCCAGGTAAGTTTATTTTTAAGAACAAATCATCACTTCTCAAGGAATATATCCAGCAATGCAGAGTTTGTGATAAAGAAAAAATGCATAATCCAAAGTCATGTAGGCAAGAAACTGAGATATTTCCTTTTCTCCTTACCTATTATAAACTGACTAGCAAGAAATAAAAGTGTTGCTGAATTCTTAAATTCAGGACTTTCTAGGCTTAGGTAATTACCATCAGGCTCTAATCTAAGCAAATAGACTTGTGACTCAAAACGCACTCAGTTCTCAGCAATAATCAGTTGCACTGCCTCTATAAGAGAGGAACTGAAATTACCATTAACAGCAAATTTCATACCCCAATGTGCTAAGCAAAACCATTACCACTGTAAAAGGTGCAATCACCATTTTTTCCCTAATGGCAGAGCAACTAATCCATTGCAACATGGCTCCCGAAGCAAAGTAGTCTTAGGATGATTTGAATTTCAATATGGAAACGAGATCCTGAGAGCTGCAAACTCAGCTTCATACACTCATTATTAGCACTGCATTAGCAGTGATCTTTTTCTAGCTACTGACAAAATCCCAAGGACAGCGGGCTTTCTTGCCTATACCTGTGATAATTCTCTTTCTAGCTGGTATGTTATGTTGGTTCTAAATGGTGGTTCCATATTTTTAAAACTATAAATACCAGGGCGAATCAGTGTATTTTTTCCATTTTTTAAATTACAAGGTTTATTTGTCCTGGATTTTCCCTACTGGGTACTGAAAGCTCTGATAATTTATTAGCCCAAAGTTTATACTGGGGGATGGAAGAGTGAAAATCTCCCCCACAGAATTTCCCTCAAATGACTCAAAGGCTGCTTTCTCCTGTAACTTTTTTCTTACAACTGCTGAGGAAGACCCATCGTGCTCTTGATTTTCATTAAATGTGATCATGAGCAATGTGTAAGAGTGAAATATGATTCACTGGATTTTATGGAGGAGAGAAGCACAGACATTCCATTTCTACACAGCAAGTTTTTTCATAGTCCCATAACAATGAGGGAAAATTGAGTATTTCAGCAGAAAAAACGATGAAAGTAACAATAAGGATGCCACATACTAGTTTCTAAAAACGAAGGTGAAGTTTCATCTCAGTAATTTTCATAAAAGATTTCAGTTTTGTCTTACCCATTTCCACTTCCAGCTCAGAAGTTGCTCAAGTTTTAATCCAAGTATGTGTGAATATCCAGTCTATGGTCTTCCCTCTTATCCTTTATATTCTTAACCTTTATATTCTAATGCAATTATTATTTACAAACCAAAAACATTTTTAGACAAAGATCATGGTTTCCCTACCTAATTCTGACATGAGAAGGTCTCCATAATTGTTGAATCTATGTGTACATTTACATACTATTATTTTCATGCCTAACTTTGTATTAGAAAAAGTACAGTAATTTCACTATTATAAGCCGCACCGAGTATAAGCCGCACTCCCGGGTGTTAGCAACTTTTTGTTCTTTTGTCCCTACATAAGCCGCACCTGATTATAAGCCCCATGTTACAATGCAGGGTGTGATAAAAGGTATCTATCCTATCACCATCTGTTGAGGGTGGGGGCAGTGATCCTTATCTCTGCAGGAGATATTCTGCTGATGGG
>PYHW01010789.1:8021317-8040579 GCA_013186435.1 Turdus rufiventris | reverse complement strand
GCCGCACCTGATTATAAGCCGCACTTCGGGTTCAGACCAAAATTTTAGTCAAAATGGTGCGGCTTGTATTCGTGAAATTACTGTAATTACACCCACAAATACGTTGTGAAGCTCAAAGCTTTCAGAAATCTAAAGAAAATCTTGGCATAAGAAAATCCAGTACTGATGGCATCTTGAAAAAAAAGGCATATCTGTAGTATTACTTGGGCTTTGCAATAAAATGGAGCTTATGTGCCCACTTGCCCCCATCTCTCTGATTATCTGTCAGTCATACTCAGCTTCAGTAATTTTTGGAGTTGTTGATCAGTCTCTGTCAAATCTCCAAGACAATTATGATCCTACACATTTTCTGACAATTTGAGTTTAGGTGACAGACAGAGATGCTAATTCATGTCGTTCTAAAACAAGAGCAGTCTGATAAAACTTCTATATATTATGTTTGACAGAGATCAGCATATTCACACTGACTAGCATTTAGCAATGTAACTTCATAAGACACAGCATGTGCTGACTTTTGTGAAATGAAGGGGATCAGAAGATACTTAACAGTTACAGTGGGTTGGCTGAAGGAATGAAAGGAATAAATTAAAGGAAACTCAGTTAATGTAAAAATTAAATATAAAAAGAAATTGAAATATAAAAAGAATTGATACAATCTTAATCAAGTTTCAGTTGATTCTCATGAACACCATTTGGGCATTTGGGACATTAACACATTCACAATCCAGCTGAAATGTAAGTTACAACCCTGCTTTCTTTCCTGATGTTATTACCAGATGTGTGAGTACATCAGGTACAGATAGAACTAAAATCACCCCCAAACTCAGCTCCTCTACATGGACTTGACAGTCATCACTGCTCTCTGTATGACTTTGATGAAGTACACACATTTTGATGTTCAATACAGGGTATTACTCCTGCACTTTGCTCAACAAACAGAAGCTGATAGAAGTTAGCTACATGATGAATAGATTTCCACATGAAAACGTCCTATCTGAAAAGAGGAAACTCATATCAAATACTGATAAATTTGAGGGAAAATTTGCAGATTTGGTTCACCTTTATGTTTTATTTCCCTTTTTTGTGCAGGTGTGTAAATGAATGCATGTCTTCTACAGCATGGCATGTATCAAATACACATTCATACAGAGGTGTCACAACAGCCTGGGCAGCCCTTCTCTGTTAGCTTCAGCAAGGAAGTAATCTGAAAGACTAGAAATCTTCATTTCAAGTGCCGATACACTGAAAAAAAGTAGTTTCTGCCCAAGACTAAGCCAATCACAGCCCTGCAGATCTACATCTGCAGATCAGCACATACAGCAGGCATGGTGGCCTCAGCACTGTGGCTCCTGGTGACACGTTCAGGCACCCTTGGCAGTGCTTTGCCTTGTGACATAAGGGCAGAAAGGCTCCCAGTTCAGGCTTCACACTTCAGGCATAGACTTTGACTGATGACCATGAAACTGTTATTGCCATGGTTCATTACGTTATGTCAAAGGGGACAATGATGGGCTTTCCAATAAAATGCTCTTAATTTAATCAAACTAAACTGGTATCAGTTGCAATCCAGAAGGGTTCAAAAGACATAATAATCTCTCAAATGCTGCAGGGTTGTTGTTTTAATTGCTAATTTGTGCATGTTTTGACAGTAATCACTGAACCCTGTGGTGGTTCAGAGGTTCCCATGGTGCTGCTATAAGAAATTTTGGCAGATTCTGCCAAACACTAGGAGGATTTACTCAAGAGCATATACTGAGGTTTTTTCCTTTACTTCACACATCAGAACTTCAAGCCTATATATTTTTGTCACAATACTTTGAAAATTTTAAATGCAAAATTAAATGGACACTAGAGACTTGAAATCTAATAAATCAAAAAATAGCTACTTTTTTCTCCTGAGATTGAGATTTTACAGAACATTTCACTTCCTCTTCTGTTTCACCTTGCTGTAAAAAATGTTAGTATGAAGAAAATGAGAAAATGATATGCCATTGTCCTGTGAAGAAATTAATGGAGAAAAAAAAAAGAAAAAAAAGAAAATTTAACTACATTTATGTTTTGTGTGTAATTGCAGAAGGAAAAATTAAAACTCATTTCTTCAGAGACCTTACTTACCCCAAGTAAGAAAACAAGCAGTTCTGTTACTTCAGAGTCATTACTAAGGATGCATAAGATTAAGCATTTGCATAAATTTGGACTGTATTTCAGACTGTGTTTCATTGTTCCTCCACAAGTACCCAAGGCACCTAAATATCAGTTGCTGTGAATAAACTACAGCAATTCAGCCAGACTATCCAATTCTTGCATGCTAGGAGTCATGTAGAGAGATGTCCAAACTCTCTTGGTATCCTTGACTTGTATTTGTTGACTTTACTAGACACTGGCAATTATGGATTCTGTTCAAAATCACTAGTGGTGTTGCTTGATTTGATTGTATTGCAAGGACTGAAATTACCAAACACCTGGGAAGTCAGAAGCTTCAACTCTCAGTCCTACTTGGCCACAGGGAGGCTTCAAGTATTACTTTCATTCCCCAGACAGTACCTAAATCAACCAACTTGAACACAAGGCTGGGACTGCACCTGTTC
Source organism: Turdus rufiventris (assembly GCA_013186435.1). Lineage (NCBI taxonomy): Eukaryota > Metazoa > Chordata > Aves > Passeriformes > Turdidae > Turdus > Turdus rufiventris. The sequence continues at coordinate 8,037,991 of PYHW01010789.1, read as the reverse complement.
TGTTCCTTCTTAGGGAACCTGTGCCATGGTGCCAGCTTAACAGGAGGAGACATGGAGCATGGACATAGAGCTGCCAGGGAAGGTAATGATTGTGCTGCCTCCTCTTTCATTTTACCAGAATAGCAAAGTTCTGACAGTAACTACTTACAAATGCTGTTAAGGAGTCATCTTTCATCCCTGACCTTGGAAAATAAAGTTCTTCACATGAATCTCCTTCTGGAAAAACCATTCCTATCAGCCCCCTAGCTTATTCCACAAGACAACTGGCCCAGGTAAAAGCCTGAGGGAGCTTCTTCAGACCTCTGTCCTAGAAAAGCACTCTTCAGGAAAGCCAAGATCCGGTTCAGCACAGCCTGAAACCCACAGTTATGCCTGTGTTGTCATCAGGGGAAAGGTAATGGTCAGGAAAAAATGAACAAGTAAACAGAGAGAGGGAAAAAAGGAAGATTGAGTGCAGAGTCTGTGATTGTTGAAAGCAATTCAATATAAAGTGGAAAAGTCATTCATAGCATTGTCTATTAAACTTCTGCTGACTTCAGACTCCACAGCTTTACTGAGTCCTGAAACCAAAAATAAAACCCAGGAAGGCTCTGAGAGGGATATGTTTCTCTGAACAAACTAATGGCACACACAACGTTCTCCATTTTAGAAATAAACTTCTGAAATTAAAAATCCTACTGCTATTGCTGCTATTTGACACAAAACTGCATTTCACTATTTTAGAAACAAAACCTAACCAGTTAATGTTATTTCGGAATCTGATCCAGTGTTTGATTATACATCTACTCTGCTGAGTATCTTTTTGTGCTACATTGCTTAGTTTTGTGGTGTCTTGCATAGATTTACTTTTTTGGATTTCCTCTGAAAGGGCAAGTGTTAAAGACAGTACACCAGTAGTCATATGCTTCAAAAGTATTTGTCATTCTTTTGATATGGTTGTTATTCCAAGTACTTAAAAGCTGTCTTTGATGTAATTGAGGCTTTTACCCCTCTCTATATATAGGACTTTTGATCACCTCCTAATTAATTAAGTAATGACAACCAATTACATTTACATCTAACACAAAGCATATTGTTAAAATTTGTCATCACCACTTTACTTTCTTGCATGCTAACACGATGCTGTAACCTTAACATGTTCTGCCTCATTGCTGCTGGGAGCATTAATCAGTAAAGCTATGTATTCCATTTTAGCATTCTTGTTAACTGGCAATTATACATGAAGAGATGAAATGTCTGCATAACTCATGACTCTCATGATGCTTCTTTCAAGCCAAGTGAAGTTATTTCTTTCACTTTAACATTTTTATTAACTGGCAATTATATATGAAGAGATGAAATGTCTGCATAATTCATAACTCCCAGGATGCTTCTTACAAGCCAAGTTTAGAAAACACTTAAAATGTAGCAGGATCCTATTGTTTTGTTCTGGACAAAACCTCATTAAAGTTATGGAAGGGAGCTACACACGTCTCTGCAGGACTACATCCATGTTTCATCAATCGTTTGAATTATCTAGTCTGAGTTAGAGCTCTGCAAGAGCACAAGCCTCAGAAACAGTGGAGAAGTCTGACTTCACTTTCTTATACTCATGTTGATTAGCACTGTTGGGTTTTTTGCCAAGAAGAATTTGAATTTGGTTCTGTATTTAAGGCAGAGGTTTCTGACATCCTCTATGAAACAAAAAAGTTTGTTTGCTTTCTCAGGATTTAAGTAGGATTTTGTTGGCTGCCATAGTGAAATTCACCAGGCAGAACAAATTGACTTCTTACCAAATCCCATAATAGTTACTTGATGTGAAGAAAAGCCCATATTGCCAGTGACTTGATTCATTTCTAATTTTAAAAATAGAGCATCTTTGAAAAGTTAAAAACAATAAGGGAACAAAGAAAGAAAATTACTTATATTAGAATTGTTTCTGTGTAGTAGAATAAACTAGGAATTTTCTAACATTTAAAACATTTTTAATGGGATATAAAAAAAGCTTCAAACCAAGTGATTCAGAGAAATATTTTGGCGTTGACATATTTTTCCAAAAAAGGCTTCTGACAATTGAGCAGCCAGCATCCTTAGTAGTCTGCTAAAGAGACCTGGTTTCCTTGCATGTGGCTCAGGGACAGCCCCCCTCTGTGCCTTGTCCAGTCGAAAGTAACTCGTAACCCCAACACGAGTTTATCACAGAGCCAAAGGCTCATGATAGCCCAGCTGTGCTGGCAGTTCTCAGACACATAAGCGCCTCTCAAGCTCCCTTTGGCATGAGGAGAAACTATCCTTATTCCAGGAAAAGGTCCCCAATTGTCCCAATACTGGAAAGGTTCCAGAAACCACTCTTCTTTTGATTCTGCAAGTGGAGTCCTTGGAGCACTTGGCAGTGTGCAGAATCCCTGGCATTACACATCTCTCTGCTGCATGCTGCTTTGAAAAATGAGAATAAAACATATATTTCTGCAGATAACTTTTTGCGTATGATCTGTAGAAACTTTCAGAGTCTCTGTGTGAATAGTATCTTGAGCCTGAACTAGCTCCATGAGATCACCTGCTTCACGTAACTCCTTTGAATACAGTGCTATTGCAAACTGTCCTGTGGCACTCTGAGCAGCAACACTGTGCCCTGGAACAGCTGCAGAGTTGAGGACTTTACTGGGCCAGTTACCAATTACCAGCCAGCTCTTTCCTCAGTAACTTGAGTGTCTTCTTTATAAACAGTTCTGCTAAGAAACACTTCCATTTGATACCTTGGTCTGTATCACGCTGTAGCACTTCAGAAGTGAAGCCACAGATATTCTGCAGCCTAATTTACCATTGAAGGGTAGACAAAATGATAACAAAGTTTTTGGATTTACAAGAGATAAAAAGTAATACCCTTTATTCCAGGTCAGAAGATTACATGAAGCTGGTATCAGGAGGAGACTGCCCCATAATACCTATCTCTTTGTAGCTAGCTACCTGCATCCATGATTTTGGCATAATAGTGGAGTGAAGGCCCAGGGCCCACTAGGCATTACATGGAAAATAAGGCTTGCAGAACAGAACTGAAGAATAAAGAAAAAATATTTTTGCCAAAACCAGTCCTTCTTCAGCTACAAGAGGCATAATCCTGAGGCAGTGGGGGAATAGTGGGCTGGATACTGAGAGCCAGTAAGACAGATCCCATATCCCTGATTACAGAAGACTTTTACAGAGACAGTATTAGATAAATGCTACTACATATCGCTTTGCTGAGAGCAGCTTCCTTCTCACAAGTCCTGGGCATCAATCAAGGCACGAGGGCTCCGTTTTTCCAGTCATGCAGTTTGGGCACACCTCCGGTTAGTAGATAGGACAAAGCAGCAGAGGGTGAGGAGAGAGGAAGGCAACTGCATTTCAAATCAAGATGTTATTTAACATGAAAGGTAAATAAATCAGAGAAGTCTCCCCTGCTGTGGATACTCATTGTTTTCCTGTAAATTCACAGCCCTTTAAATTTATTCCTTTCTTCCACAGCTATTTTAATTTAGAGCTTAGTCATCCAACTTTTCTATTATCATAGCAAGGCAGAACCTGGCTTCTGACCCTCAGAATCTCTTCATTGCAGAGAGCTGTACCTCAGACCACTGGCTTGCACTGGGAGCATGTCCTGAGAAGTGCTTATGGAAGTCAGAGCAGCACTTCTGCTCACCCATATTTCTTGCTTTCATTTCTCTTTATGCTGATAAGGTGCTAATTATCTGTCAACTCAAGAATATCTCAAACTAATACTTAAATGTATTTCACACATTTAAAAAAAATTACTCATTATGTCAGGAGTTGACATGATTTTGTCAGGATTGCAAACGCTTGCCAATGCTCCCATTTTAATCTGCTGGGGAGATAATTCTAGGTATGAGACTGTTGTACCTCACAGCTCCAGCAGCAAATAAACACAGAAAAATGAGTTGGTACTTTTGTATGTTTTTGAGATGCTAGATTTGGACTACTCCCTATGACTTTGTTGTTGTGAAACATGTTCTGTCACGGAAAAAAATTATATGTTTGCAATTAAAGTGCTGCTGATATTGCCCAGGAATAGGAAAAAATATGAAGAAACACTACTTTAAGTAATTTATTCTAACCAGCACTTGATTTACCCTAGTAGGGACAGTTACACCCCAGACAGTCAGAGAGATTGCTCTACTGCAAAGGAATTTTCTCCTGAGCAGCTGAGTGGGGTGTGGGTATGAGTGTGTATGGGTGTGTGTGGGTGTGTGTGAATGACAGCAGGATCAGCCCAGGGACCTCACTGAATCAGAGCAGTTCTGAATTCCAGCTAGGATTACATAAGAGACTGACAAAGGATGCCCCAAAACTATGCAGAATCAGCGATAGTTAACACACTTGTGCCTTTCCTTCATCATCTTTGGTGACTACTTAAATACCAGTCTGGCTGTCTCAGAGTAAAGTGACTCCTTAGCCTGGAGGAGAATTTTCTGCCGTCAAGGTAGATCCCACCAAAGGCACTCATGGTGTACTTGTAGCAGTGTGAGCTGTATCACTGCAACCAAGCATTGTGCAGAAATCTGCATCATTTTCTACAGCCTTAGGAAGGTTCCCAGCATGTTTGGGACAGCACAGGAGAAGGTTCTAAGCAGGAATGCCAAGCTGAAACTGAGAAAAGAGGGAAATTATATAAACAGAGAGATCCTTTTAATCCTAAATATGTGTTCCTGGATCAAGACAGTTCCTTGTTCAAGAAATTCTTACAATGGCCATAGGATGGGTCTCTTCCCTATCCATAATTGAAGTTTTAGGTTGAGCTCTTGTTTACAATGAGATTATGCTGATCTTAAGCCTTTGCCACACTCAAAGAAAATATGAACTGCACCTACTCCAAGTGATGATTTTCTGCAAATGCTCTAAGGGATTAAAACGCTTCCCACTGATATGGTGAGAAGAAAAACAGGCATTTCCTGTGTGAAATAATTGGACAGACATCATTAATGAATAGATCCATTCATTACGTTAAAGGTCTTTTCCTCTTTAGAAAGTTAGCAACAAAGCCTCAAGTTCAAGGTCATTAATAAAGAAATTAAATGTTGTAGAACCAAGCATCTGTGCAATGTCCTAACTGTCACGTGTAAGGAACAAAATCTATCTTAGGACTGATTATAGAATCACAGAATCATTTTGGTTGGAAAGGACCTTTAAGATCATGGTGAACTAGATGCTGTCACAAGGGCACCACTAAACCATTAAAGCAAGTAGTCCAGGAATACACAAGGCAGAAGGTTTTGGAGCATAGCTTCATTGTCAAAAGCCAAGTGTCCACACTGAACGTGCTTTTTATCCAGGCCTATGTCTTCAAAATATCTGAAGCACCTGTGAATGAGGGACAGACATTAACCTGGATAATATTCAGTGGCATTAAAAGACAGCTGACTGCTCCAGTTTGAGCAAGGCATAGTGAGTACCTGTGCTGCTGCTGTAGCTCAGCAGGTGACTCTAACACTTGCCTGCCTACTGGCCCATTACAAGGAGGTCCTTTTGCCTGCAGCTGCCTTGATCACCTCTACTGCTCCCTCCCTCCTAATTTCTGCCAGCTTGATGCCCAGGCATCTGCTAAAAAGAGTGATGATATTCATATTACTGTAGCTCTGCCTTTAAATTGGACAGAAATATTGAAAGTAGGATTTACATATTCTTTTATGATCGGATATTTATGTTGATGAGCCTCAGTGATAATGGGAAAGAACTTTAGGAAGAGCAAATACGTGAACTAGTATTAATGGATGATATTTGATGCATTTTATTTAATGGAAACTAAATTAAAAGAGCAAGTTTATTATAAAGCATGACTGTAAAATTACCTAGTAAACAAAGCAGATCTGTGTGTATTTTGAGTCATGCTAATGTTTTCTTCAGGGTGAGAAGGCTCTGCAGACAAGTTGTATGAAACAATATTTATCCCTTTGAATGTTGGTAAGATTAAAAAAATCTTAAAATTATATGTAATAACCTCAGTGCAACAGTGTTCCAAGATAAGACGTAGACATGAAGACTAAATAAAATCTTACTTCCAAACTCAGTGTTTTGTCCTTGATTTGAATAGTGAAACACTTTATAACAGTGTAATAGATGGCCTTTAAAGTGATTGAAAACCCAGCCACTTTGTTATTGCATGCTCAATTTTAAACACATCAGGAAAATGGTTCAAAATAAAACCTCATCCAGGTAATTTCTTTTTCCAGTACTGTCCTGAATCAGCTCTTGAGGCAGGAGATAACTAATTCTAGGGGAGCAACAGAGAAAAAACACCTCTAGTAGGAACCTTTCTCCTCATAAAAGGACAATTTGCAAAGCTTTTTTTAATGCAGCTTCAGCTGCATAAATTACAAAATATTCGGTATTTTGTTTTGACAAGCCTATTACCTGCTACCTTCTATTGTTATGCTCTTTTGGATTCCAGAGAAAGAAATTGGAAGGAACAAATGTAGGAACCTTGAAACTGTCAGTAATGGCCCTCAAGAGTAACTAAGGACACCCATGAGTAAATACTTTATTTCTTTTTGCAATACTTCAATACTGTAACATCTGAGAGTTGTACCCCATAGGGTGTCAGAGAACAGCCAGAATACAGTATCCAGTGAAAACGCGGCACCTTTGCCTGGAGGATCAAAATTAACTATGGGCAATGCTAAAGTTTTACAGAGGGTGTCAGGACTCTTCTAAAGTTGCAGGGTTTTGGTTTAGAGTTTGTCTGAAAGGCAGCATCTCCTTCAGCACAAATTTGTGGTGAAAGAGCAAGGAAAGCTCCCTGGAGCATGCAGACAGTCTTAAGAACCTTCTCATTAAGCCACAATCCAAGCTTGGACCTGCTGACTTGATAACCTAGGAATATTGCAGCCTGAGAGGGAGACAAGGCAGACTCTAGCTCTTTGAGCAGATGAGAATTTCTATTTAAAACATTATACATGAAAAATGAAAGGAAGAGGAGCAGCCTGTATAACAAAATTAACTCCTACTTAGAAAAATAAGAAAAACTGGCCATTACAAAATATTTTTCTTAGAACAAACAACAAAACAGTGCCAGTGCATAGAATACAGGGAATGGAAAATAGATGTGATGTAGGAAAAAGGAAGATACATTGCAATATGAAAAAAAAAATTATATATATAGAGATGATTTTACCCTAATAGCACTATCCTATTTATATCTTCATGGAAATAACTTCAGAAGAAAAATATTTCTGACTCTAACTGGACTATATTTCTTTATTTTCCACGCCATTAATATGACATGCTGCTTTTGCTCTAACTAAGTAGTTTGAAATTTTTGAGCTTGACTATATAACTTTATGTGTATTCATAAGAATATGGACTTCAGAATTGCGCCTATTTGGTAAGTTTTATCCTCTACCAGAGAGAATCAACAAAGCTCAGCTGCCCCTACAGGCAGGTATGAATGAGAGAATCACCAGCACAGATGTGCATGAGGAACAGCCTATTTTAGCAGGAAGGCTGTACAGCTGTTGCTGTGAAGGTCTGACCAATTACCACAAAAACCTTGTGGAAAAGTACAAAATTATTGCAAAAACATGCTTAAAATAGGAATCTGGGTTTTTCAAGTCCACACCTACCTTTAGTACTTTTATATCCAATGTTTTGCTACTCAGTTTGGAGTTTTTTACAATTTTACATTTTTACACTGAAGAAATGTATACTTTCCACTTCTTTAGTTTTCTAATAACTATCAGATTTTCAGCAAAAATACTTCCTATCAAAAGCAGTCACACTTAAATAGGCATATTAGTTCTGTGCAAATAAAATCACAGTCAGGGTCTTATTAATATTCTCACTGTGAGAACAAAACCACCTCAAACTCAAACTCTGGTTTGAGGTTGCAACAAAGCTTGAGCTATATTTGCAGTCAACAGCGCCTACTTATATATTGAATTTTCACTTGTCAAGAAGACTGAAACATTTCCACAAGCCATATTCTGCCTTCAGGGATGGCAGTGTGAAATCAGTGGAACAATGAAGTCTCATGAATGCTATAAAAATCTCCATGTTATAATATTAAATATTTTTCCTGCAATTTAAATTATAGAATAATATTTCACTATTTAGCTACAAAAGTTCTTTCTTTTATTTTTAATATTGAAACAATTCTGGTTTTAAGCATTCCTAATGTGCTAAAAAAGCTTTAATATATTAATTGCTGGTATATCAGTGACCTGACCTGAACCTTTAACAGCGGAAATAATTCCACTGGACAAAAGTAGTATGCATAAATAAACATAAATAGTAACAATGCCTTTATTTTCAGTATTTTATATCCTGACCAAATTATTCTAAAACTCAGCTAAGACGGCCAAAGACAGTCAGCTAATACTGGGATTTAAGTTTATAACTTCCACCAGCATTTATGATACAATTTAGAACAAACTTCTCCCTCTTTGTATATGTGGGTTAATCCAAGTTAAAATAATTATTTTATATCAATAACTATAATGCATATAATTATTTAAACTGACTAGTTAATAATCATTTAAGTCAATAAGTCAAAATATTCTCCTTTTTTTTTCTTTTTTTTTTTTTTTTTTACCCAGCCTCACTATTCAGCATACCCAGACCCTCTTTATTTCTAGAATTCATCCACAGGACAAATTAGGACTGCTCCTATGACCAGCAAGTAATTTGGCTAAATTAGTGTTTTTTTCTTTTCTCCATCCAATTTATCCCACTTCTTCATGGCATGTGTAATCTTCTCAGCCCTGATTAGGCTTCTGCTTTCAATTAAAAAAGCAAATTTTCCTGCAGGAAAGAGGAAATTTGTGTCACCACTCCAGTCAGAAAACCTTCACATGCTGAGTGCTACAGTCCATAGGACTGATCTCCAACTCCACCTGCAGCAGGCTCCTCAGGACACTTCTGGCTTGGAAAAGCAGAGGTAGTTAGAAGCAAGTATCAGGCAGAACTAGCAGGATAATAGCAGGGCTATCAGTTCACGAGGTGAGCAGGCTGGAGAGTGGCCTGGCTGGGGAATGGATGCATCCTCCAGTTGGCCCATCTGGAAGAAGCTCCCTCCTGGAGCTTTCCTTGGCCTGGTGCTTGTGTGCCCAATCTGCCAGGGAGCTGCAAAGGGCCTGATCTCCTTCCCTTTCTGCCAAAGGCTGCACTGCAATAGCCTGGGGATGGAGGCTCCTGTCCCTGCTCACCAGAGAACCGGCAACATTTCCTTCAGACACACAGGGCTGCTACGTGGTCCCTGATGCATGTCATCTGAAGGACTACATTCCATTTTCAGCAGTGCTTTGTGCAAAAAATGGACAATAACAGTACTTTCCTCATGCTTTTCGTCTCCAAGTCATACCAGTATATCAAAACCAAGCAGGAGGTACAGCTGCCAGAACAGAGACTTCCAGAAAAATACTTAACTCCTTGCAGGACCAACTTCTTCAAAGTAATGTTCTGTTTATTTTTAGCTGGTTTTCTTGATGACTGTTTTTCCATCCAGGGTTGGTTTGTTTCTTTGTTGTTTTTTTTTTCATCCCAGCAGCAGTAAATATACTGTTATATCTGATTTCACTGCTTTAATTAAGTACTTCCCAGTCCATGATCAGTTCTATTTTGGGCTGGTTTAAAGTTTATTTAATTTAAGGCATATACCAAGCAGGGCAGCATAATTGCATATCTCAAGGCCTGCTCGATCCTAATATTAAAATGTTGTTTTATTTCCTGAAGGTTTATAAGAAGTTCAACGTAAATTTGTCAAAAAATTCTTTTTATCTGCACTCTAAAAATAAAGTAAAAAACAGCCAAAAAATGAGACTCTATATGCAGTGTGATTAACATCTTGATTTTTTGTTGGTTTTTTTTTTAAGAATAACAGGAACAATGAACACATACTATCACAGAACCTGGGGGGAAAAGCCCTGGCAGAGGCAGAAAAGGGAGATCTTATCAATTCACTGCACAATGAGGGAATTAAGAATTCTGCATAATTCTTGTGGGGCATCTGGTTAATCTGAGTGCAAAAGACTCTGGTGACGAAATCTCTGCGTCATTCCTAGGCAGACTGCAGACTTGCTTCACTTCACTTAGAAAACTATTTTTCATTTACAATCTGAATCCTTTTTTTTTGCATTTAAGCCCATTCTTTTATATTTCTTCCTGTCATCATTCTTTTTTTAAAGACTGGCAAAATATTTGTCATTTTAACTTGCCTGGAATTTCAAACCCTTCTATGAGTTACCAAAGTGCTCATTATTGCTTTAGTAATTTCTTTGAATATTCTAGAATGCAGCTGAGTTAGCTTAAAAAATTTTAAAAGATCTGACAGATTTAGGGTTTCCAACCTGTTCTTTTACTTTCCCCTTTCTTACAAGTGTTAATTGTACCACACAACAGTTCAGAGTTGACCTTTTCAAAAGATTGATACAGAAAAAGCCATTGCACATTTCCGCCTTCTTGGAATCATTTGTTGAGAGCTCTTCCTCTTTTCTGTACAGCAGACCAATGTTTTTCTTAGTCTTTCTCATCACTATTGTGCTGATGAACCAGTTCACATCACCCATGACAACCCTTGCTAACAGCATAATTTTGTATCTGTTCCTGTATTTCCATTTTATTCCTTTTATTTGTCTTCACTAATCTAATTTTCTGACAGTTTTCTGTATTCTTCCCTCTTGTGACAGAAATTAACTTAAAATTTATGCATTTGTCTTTTACTGTAGTTCCTGTCCTCCTCCTATATTTCACATTTGGATCCCTTCAGCCAGCATCATTCATATCTTTTGTCCAGGACTCTAATAGTCCCCCTTAAATAATTTTTCTTTAGTTTTGGCTCCTCTGAGATTCCAAACTGAAGATCTGTATTTAAAGTTTTGCTCCCAGAATCCCCTGGTTTTCTGTACTTCTTCCCATTCCCTCTAAAGAATAATGAACTCTGCCACTCCATAGTCATAGAAGTTGCCTTCTACACTTACTAGGTAAAAGTCAAATCCAGGAAGGTTTTTTCTTAAGTTTTTTGTATGTTTCAGAACCTTACTAGGGAATTTGTGCTCAGCTCCCAGCATATTCACCTGGAAACAGAGAAATCCCCATATTATTATGAAGTCATGCCCTGGAAAATGCCAACTCCTCATACAAAACCTAAGCTTGATCTTCTTAAGAGGGTGTAAGTGATAACATGATTTCCTTTGCAGAGTTTGAGTGCTTTTAACTACTTACTGGTTTCATTTAAATGAGAGAGAGAGAGAACTTGTGGCAGAGAAGTTCCAGTCAACAATGCCAACAGTGTCACACTGGTCTTGTTCTGCACTGCCTGGGTGTCCATCTGTAGATTGACAGGGTGGGATTTATTTCACCAAAATTTCAACACTCACAGTAGAAGTATGAACCTTTGCACTTGAAATATCAGTTATTTTATTCCAGTGAGGGAACAGGCACATTAGGACATATAAATTCATGTGATTTATTTTAGATATCTTCTGCAAAATTGGATGACCGGCACTAACACAAGTAAGAAAATTTCCATGTGAGACCAGACCTGGCCTTTCCCCTAACCTTGTGGATTACAAACATATGGCTTAACTTTTATTTTAACCAGTGCCCAAGAGAGAACGTGCCAAGCCATCACACGTGTACCTTTTTTAGATGCTGCTTATAAAAGCAAGATTTTCCAGGTTGTTTTAATTTTATACTTCCTTTCTATAACACGATTTGCTTTAAGTTTTCTACATTGTTCTGCATATAGCAGAGACTGGTGACAAACCTATCATTATAACCAATGTTCTCCTTTTTCACATTTTCTCCCTATCTTTGCTTTATACAGATCTGTCATATATTATAGGAAACTTTTGATAAAATTAGAGTAAACTATCCACTTGAACAACCACTTTCAAAGGTGGGCAATGTTCTAGTTTATTAAGAGATGCAATCCAAAGCTGGTGGCAATTACAACTTCAGTGAGTTGACAACTACATGGTAGTCTCTGTAAGGCAATTAAACAGCCTCAGTTGACCTGCAGCTTCTGTAAAAAACCTTTTGCTCTAGAGATGCCTTTCTTGTTCTGCTTATGGCTCAATGGCTAAGGCAGACCATTTTGAATTATTTGAGCTGTTTGCAGCATGTGTGCAATTTTGGGCACCACAGTATAAAAAAGACATTAAGCTGTTTGAGAGCATCTAAAGGAGCATCATGAATATCATGAAGAGCCTGAAGGGGAACTATATGAGGAGCAGGTGAGGTTACTCGGTCTGTTCAGCTTGAAGGAGACTGAGGGGACACCTCACTGCAGTCTACAAACTTCCTTGTGAAGGAAAGGGGAGGTCAGGCACTGATCTTTTCACTCTCATAACCAGTGACTGGACTGAGGGAATGGCCTGAAGTTGTGTCAGGGGTGATTTAGGTTGGATATTAGAAAAAAGGTTCTTCACCCAGAAGGTGGTTGGGCATTGGAGCAGGGTCCCCAGGGAAGTGGTCACAGCACCAAGCCTGACAGAGTTCAATAAGTGTGTGGACACTGCTCTCAGGCACGTGGTGTGACTCTTGGGGGTGTCCCGTGCAGTGTCAGGAGTTGGACTCGATGATCCTTGTGGATCCCTTTAAACACAGGACATTCTACAATTCTGTGATTCTAAATACATCAGGCATGGTACTGTTAGGTAAGGGCAGATCATTTGGTCTCTGTGACACCAGGAGTAAGCTTGGCCATGGCCCCAGGTGGAGCATTTAGTGCAGCTGCCACTCTGCTCAGTCCATACACAGGAAAGACAGGGTGATACTGCTACAGGCAGTAGTCCAGCGCTCTGGGTTTAATGACCTTGGTGCTTTGCTGGGCATTATCCCACACACTTTCCTTTTGCACAGCTGTAACTCCACTTAGCAGGAACTGCACTGACAGGTGAAAATGAAGAAATAGGCACTTTCTGACACTTTTCAGAACGCCTTCCTTCACTCCATGACACAGCTGTAACATGAATACTGGGATTGTTTCACTCCATACAGACCTTTCCATTAGCAAACAACACTACCATGAGCATCCCTTTCTAAAAGGCTGCTTAAAGAAGATGCTATGACTCCTATCCCTTCTGTACAATGTACCATGTGGTTGCTCATTATTGTCTGTGGTAAAAATCCCAGCCTTCACTCCAGACAATTTTACCTTTTGGGCCTCAGGTAATGTATCAGTTGACAAATTTCTTTTCTCATCTTGTACCAAGGCTTTACACCTCCAGCCCAATTTGCCGCGAGTTGTTGCAGAGAGGAAGGATGCAAATTTTGACAATTTCTCCAGAAAATGTATCTCATTTTGTGAAGATGATATAATTTCCTCCTTCGCCTCACTGTTCACACAGCTCACACAGAGAAGACAAGAAGCAACATGTGCAAATTGAAATACAGGAAATTCCATTTGAATAGCAGAAAAAGACCCTCTTTTAATGTGAGGTTGGTCAAACACTGGCACAAATTGTCCCGAGAGATTGTGGAGTCTCCACCAAGAGAGATACCCAAACTCCAACAGGACGCAGCCCTGAGCAGCTGGCTGTCACTGACCCTGCTTGGAGTGTGGGGATTGGACCAGACAATCTCCAGAGATCCCCTCCAACTTCCAGTGGCCTGTGAAAAGGGCAGGAATACCAAAGGTCAGTTTGAGAAGTTGCTTCATGTTATGTGTTTTTTAACAAGATACATTTTATCCCACCTCCCTACTTCCTGGAGGCACTACTGTGCCAAGGTACCACAGAAGTCTTTGGACATCAGAGCACCTGAAGATTACTGTGACCTTACAGTCTAATGCTGCTGAACACCCAGAGCCTACCTAATGCAGTATGAATCTATATAAAACACATAAACATTCGCTGATGTGCAAATTGGGACTTAGATTTTGTTTCATTTTCCTGTCTGCAGATATTTTATGAGGCTATACAAAGTGGAATAGTTTCAACAGAAAACACTGAGAGTCCCACCTTAAAATTCCATGGTGGGCAGGGCACTGGGATGAGACACAGGAATTGCTTCAAGTCCTGACTGAGAAAGAAGCTGCTTTGATCTCTCACATCCTGAGATATTACTACTACCACTTGATTTCTAGGCAAAAGGGACACTATATTATATGACAAAAGGTTGATGGAACGCAAACTGAGCTTTTGGAGGAGCCCACTCCTTTCCAGAAAAAAACCCCAAAACCCGTTAATGGAGATTTCCTGAAGAATTAAACAACCATACCTCAATGTACATTTCATTTGTGGAGAGAGACTGATGTGAATTGGCTATACCATTAATAAGATTTAGTGATCTTATTTGTCACAGTGATAACTGCATACAGATTGCCTGTCTAACTAAAGAAAGCTCCTTTCCTCCAAGGCTTTTAGCTGTCTGCAGATGCCTAAATGAAGCCTTTCTGTTGACACCCGTGGGCTCCCTGGGGTGCTATGTCAGTTCCTGGTGCTATCCCTTTTCATCTTAATGTACACCTGTCAGACTGCTCAGAATTTCTATTCAGTATCACCTCGCCCTGAAGGCTCCTGAAGCCTGAACAAACTTGGGTTTATTCACAGGTGAAAATGAAGAAAGCTGTGCCCACCAACTTCATCATTCTGCCTTGAAAAGCCTGAAGGGGCAGAAAGACGAGTGGTTCGAAACCCCATCTTTCAAGCTGTACACTTTGCAGCTGGACACCACAAAATCTATTTAACGGTTCTTTGTTAAGACCAGGTGACCCTCAGAAAGGGTCCTTCTGAGCGTACAGCCTTCAAAACCGCCGGATCTTAGATTTTCTATAACATTTCCCAGAATTTAAAGACATACAGGATTGTTTAAAAGCTTTCGGTTTTGGATGCGAGTGGTCTCTCTCACAAAGTCCACCACCGTATCTCGAGGACAAGCTGCCCCGCGGAGGCAAAAGGCACCTGCGAAGAGCATCCCTGTGTGCGCTGCCCTGCCAGCCCCAGCGCCGCCCGGGGCTGCCCGGCGCTTCTGGGGCGCTCCCTGAGCCGAGCGCTTCCCGCCAGAGGCGCGCCCGCGGCAGCGGCTCTTCGACAGGAAAAAGGCAAAAAGGGAGCAGCGAAGTGACGGGACCATGCCCGGGTATATGAGACCGCTGCGAGCTGTGAGGAGCAGAGGAACAGCGCATCCCTGGGCACCCAGCCCTGGCCCCGCCGCCGCCCCGGTGCCCGCCCGTCCCGCCGCTCACCGATAGTAGAAACGACGGTGCCCACGAAGTAGAAAGCGCCGGTGAAATCCCATCGGGGCCGGATGTCATCGACGCGGATGCCGGCCACGCTCGCCTCCTCGTATTCCCGGAGGAAGTGCCGGAGCTCGGCACGGCTGAGGTTGTGGCGCCGGGTGAAGTTCTCCAGGCGTTCCTCCCAGCGCTCCTTAGCCTCCCGCTCCGTGGGCAGCTCGATGGCCGAGAAGACGGCGGCGCCGCACAGCATGTAGAGCACGATCAGCACCGCCAGCAGGAGGAACCGCGCGTTGTCCGCGTTGAGGCGACCCGCGCTGGAGCAGCAGCAGGCGCCGCGACACGCCATCCTCCGCCCGCGGGACCGTGCCGCGCAGCCACGCTACGTCGGGGCCCTGCTGCCGCCGCCGGGCATCACGGCGCCGCCCGCCAGCCGAGCGCGGGGCTCAGGGCGCCGCGGGGCCCGGCGGCGGCGAGCGGCGCTCCCGGGAGCCGGCCGGCACCTTCGCCCGGAGGGCAGGGCGCGGCCCCGGCACGGCCCCGCGGCGGACGCGCTCCGGGCTGCCGAGCATCCTGCGGGCGAGGGAACCGCTCGGCCCGTCCCGTCCCGTGCGTCTCGCAGAGCCCCTCAGCCCCAGCGCCCGCCGCGCGGGGCTCCCGTCCCCGCCAGTTTCATATCCCCTTCCTGCCCCCGCCCCGAGCACGTCGGAGCGGGGCGCAGGGACAGGCACTGCCAGGCGCCTCCTGCCTGCCGGGGGGGGCGAGGCGGGACCGGCGGCAGCTCGCCCCCCGCCCCCCTTCGCCGCGGGTCCCCCGGGCCGCCCGCACCATGGCTCGGGGCAGCCGCGGGCCGGGCCGGGCTCCCGGGGGCGGCGCCCCTCAGCGAGGCGCGGCCGCCACCCCCGAGCCCGGTGCCGGCTGTGGGCAGGGCGGGCTGGCAGAGGGCGGCTGCCCCGCGGCCTCCAGCCCTCAGAGGGGCGGGGGGCTGTCACCCTTCCCGCCCTCAGGTACCCGGCCCCGGCCTGTCGGGGCCCGAGGCAACGGGGCCTCTTGGAGAGACCGGGCACGAAACCCGTCTGTCGATGATACAGCCTAACCCACAAAGCCATAAAAATTAGCGCCTTTGCCAAAAGAGGGCACCTCCTTCTCCTCAGGTCTAGCTACCCATTGCCTTCCCGACAAGGTGTTACATCTTTGTCCTCCAGCGTGTGGTAGTCGAAGGGAAATTGTTTAGGGAAGACAGAAGCAGCCTCTCCAGCTTCAGTGTGGTTTTAAAATGCGTTATTTGCAGGTTCAAAGAACAGAGCTCTCGCTCTAAATCTTCTGGAAATATCATTCTCAGTATAAGCTAAAAAAAAGCTAAAAAGCTAAACTCAGCAATATCTTGGTAGTTGCTACAGTGCTGAATTCTACTTTTAAATTATTGGGCACTGGAATTCAGCTCTGCTAAACCTAATAGTATACAAGCACATTCTTTTCAGGGAAGGACAACTTACATGCACTTTTTCAGAAAGCAGGTTAATGAACTA
>PYHW01010789.1:8003875-8015102 GCA_013186435.1 Turdus rufiventris | reverse complement strand
ATTGATGTATGTATATGATTTATTTATCTAGATACTGCGCAGTACTGTCAACTGCCAGAATTTTTTTTTTAATTCTATAAATGTTTTGCCCTAAAGACAAATCTGCTGCCAACTGACAATTGGAGGTGAGCAACTGCAATTGCTCAAAACAGCAATGCGAAAAGAGTTAATAAAGTACATGTACATACAACAAATGTTATCTGCTAAAAATTAATGAGATCCTTTGTCACATCAGAATAAGGATAATCTTATTCTTTATTTTAAAACTGCCACATGTAGAATATGCATGTTATTCCCTGCAGCAAGGAAACACGCAAGCATGCATAATATAACTTTTTTGCTGGTAATTTAAAGCATTTGTGAAGAAATAGTCTAAAGGAAAAATACCCAGGTAAAAGCCTTTGGTGCCACCTTAATTCTGATCTGTCAGGATGTCATAATGTTAATTTCCTCAGACTTCAACTACAAATCTTGCACTCTACACAAGATGGTTCAAATCACATATAAGTTCCAAAACTAGACTGGGCATCATACATCTACCATGAAAAGGAACACCCAAACCAAATTTTAAAATGCTTGAATTGACCAACTATTGAAGCAAAATGTTGACTATCTGGTGAACTCGCCATCTCACTTAATAATGTGAAGCACATCTGCCTTAGCCAAGCATAAGCTTTGAGCTCAAAGAACTGGCTAGTAATATGTGTCAAATCAGATAGTCAAGAGGCTCATTCTGGTCTGCAACCCAATCATAATATTGCACAGAGGTGGCCAAACTAAATAGTGACTCTAACTCGAGTTGCTTCTCATGGAGTGTTAATTTCTTCACAGTCATAAACAGCTGGGAGAACAAATGTACTCAAATGTTACACTTGGACTCTGGAGGTCCTCTGAGGCAGTGTCTGATGTCAAGCTGCATTATGACAGCTTCAGGCTCAAACTGCAGGTTTAGCACACAATAATAATGCTTTTGGTTATGCCAAGGAAGGAAACCAAGACCAACAGAAATGAGATTGGTTCCAACCCTGGCTTCTTCACCCTGAGCTATGATTTACAACAACAATACACACTTGTTGTTTGAAAAATTTGAAAACCAAATTCCTAAACATACATGATTTATATTTACCATTGCTCTGAACGTTAAATAAGTGAAATATTTTCTGTTCAAAGTATTAGAATCACTAGAAACTGGACTAACCTCTAGTTGTCATCTATTACGAAGAAAGACTTCATAACACATTAGGCACACTGAAAGTACTTGGAGTTCTCTAAAAATGCATACAGGATGTTTAGTTCTTTCAAACCCTAGAAAGTACACAGATTTCAACCAGCTATGCAACATTAATTAGAAAAAAACCACTGGTTATTGAAAAATATTAGTTACTTTCCCAGAAGTCTTCTATCTTAATATCTTCAAAAACATTTTAACTACTAGGGAGAGAAAGTAGTGGAGCATTCCAGAACTTAGAACAAGAAACAAAGGTGAGAGAAAGGTAGAGACCACATACGATGACATTTTCCCAGAACTTATATGACCTCCTGAGCATACAGCAGGTCCCTATGAGGGAGCTCAGAGTACCAAAGAACTCCGATAGCTTTGCTGGACAAAATGCCAATCTCTTCTTTTAAGCACTGTGCCACTAGCACAAAGCAGGATAAATGAAAACTCTTTCAACTTTTTAGGTAACAGGTTAAACAAATACCTAAGCCTACCAGACCTGGAGGCAAATATGCCATGAAATCTTTGTTCCTTTTATCCAGCACAACACGTTACATGTAATAAATGAGATGCTGTGTTACTATAGTTTCCTGAAATCACTATAAATATTTACCAAATGTAATTCCACCATACTCCCAATTCCCACTCACTGAAAATCAGACCAAATATCAAGCACTGAATATATGGTTACAAGAAAAATGTCCATTTCCTTTTCCATGTAAGTGTGGCAATGGAACACTGAACAGTGAGCAGGGCCCTCCACATGGGAGAGAGTTGCTCTTGTGAGATATATTAAAGATCCTTGCATGCATTCTTAACGAAATCACCACTGTCAGAGGTTGAAAACTTCATCTAGAGAATTAATGAATTAAATGGACTGTCAATTTCTGCACAATGCCTGAACTCATTTTTCCTGCATGAGATTTGACAGCATTAGCCCCCACTTACCAAGGGCAAAATAGATTTTCCCACTGGAGCATACTGAAATACATCTTAATACATTTTTACAAGTTGTGAGAATTGTTCAGGAAAGAAATCTTCAATAAAGGGCAAAACAACTAAGAAAATTAATGTAACTGGCCTGAAGATAGACTAATACTTCACTCTAGGGCCATCTCAACTGATCTACCATCTGTCTTATTTTCTTGCATATTATCTTCTATATATTATTGTTCAACTAATACTTTCTTTCTTTGATCCCAATACATACACGTAAGAGAAAATTAAATGAGAAGCAGCTTGTTTATTAGAATGTATTTGATCCCCTATTTTACAGGTTTCTCTTCCAGAGGGTTTAAGAAGTTTCACAGCATTTTGAACTAAAAGCTCAGAAAAAGCTTTTATAAACTCCTTCTAGTAACCTAGTCATAACTCAAAGAACTGCTGATAGGTCTATTTTTAGTTCATCACATTTTCAATAGTGCTTAAGACTTTGGCAGCAAGTACACACAATTAATAAATCTAGAATAATAATGCACAGGAGTGTTTCACCTGTTGAGGTCTCCCTTAAAAAAGCAGAAAATGGAGCCAATTAAACAGAAACCTCATCACACTTACCTGTACCTAGAAAGTTAAGTGCAACTCACTAGGGAAAACACCAAATGAAGTAGCCCAAAATAGTGTACTATAATACAGCAATATATTTTACAATACACATAAAACATAGATTCTCTGTTCATGGAGATAATTGATTACATAATTATTTTCCACCTATTTTTAGGTCCAAATCTATTTTTTCCAAGCATTATAGTGTTTGCTGGTAGCTTTGATTGGGTGGTTGGGTTGGGGTTTTTTGTTAATTTTTTTTTTTAAATCATCCTATCTAGTCAAAATAAGCTTCTTAAAATATTTCTCACAGGATTTCTCTCACAGAAGAAATTTTACAAACTCCCAATTGGAACTTCAAGTGCCTATGCTGCTACCAGCAATGGTTTCAGACTCAGGTAAATTTTATTCTTTGTTTGCTTCAGGGAGATCCAATGACACTGGCTGGCAGAAGCAGGTAAAGTTTACCTGCTCATGTATTGTACTACACATCTCTGTGCAAGTCTGAATTACAGCTGGAAACTAAATGAAAGCAATGGCAAATTTTAAAATATGTCATATTACAATTTTAAATATTATAATTTCCTTACTGGTGACATCCTAACATCAATGAACCCTTATAATGAGTACAGCTTAGCCTATGACTGTGTTTCAGTGAGGGACAATTCATTTCTCTAGGAGGGAAAACCAGTACAAATCCAAGAAGTTATCTGTCTCACAATGATCAACTTGCACTGATTAGAAATTTTTAGAAGAAAAGCAGGAAGAAAATCTTTATGACTCTTCCTCCAAGCAATCCTATTTTTCCGTTTTGCCTAAAACTTGAGTTTTAGTATGAAACTCACTGACTAATGAGACAAACCAGGCAAAGTAGGACAAGACTTATTTATCTTTTTCTTCCCTGTTGTATTGGTGCAAGAAAAGTAGGACAAAGGCCAAATTATTTAATTAGTTTCATTTAATTATTTCATCTTGAACTTAATGGACTTTAAAAGGTTGTGGATCCACCTCCTGAATTATTATGTCTGAGACAAATTATTTACATAATTTACTGATAAGTTTGTCATAGTATGTACTGAGATATATTTTATTACTTTTCAAGATGCATTTATTTCACAGGTAACCATTTTCATGCTGAAGTTCCTGTCCAATATGAATCAATTAGTATCACAGAAAGCCTTTGTGACAGAATGATAAAGAATCCCTGCAATTTAAATTATTTCCAAAAACTAGGAAACTGTTTATCTTTAATTTTGTTACATTATATAATAATAGAATCCTCTAAGTATATCTGATCCATTATTAGAATTTGTACAAGTATAGGAAAAGATGTTTTTATAATTTTGGAATCTTCCAAGTCGAACTTTATGGCCAATGCACGGTCCTGCTCCTGATCATCTCTTCACTATTCTGCCCACTTCTGCCTTCTCTTGCCCCTAGTAGGATTCTTCTGATTATATGAAAGCGACATGTACTTTGTTTTCCCATGGTTAGAGAATCTGAGTTCAAGGAAAATTCCCCAGAGCCTTTTCTCCTGCAATTATAAGGATCAGTCAATATGGTTTCTTTGGGGAAAGGGTAATTACTTGCATTTTTGCTTCTCAAGACTTTATTAAAATAAAACTATTTATATCACACTCCAGAGAGTTTGGGAGTTGACAATTTTATTGTTAAGGACAGATTATTTTATGAGTCCCTCTCTCAACATGAGAATTCTTTCAACATCATTTCCACCAGGAGTCTGACAAACTGAAACAGAATATTCAGGCAAGAGATGTGAAACAGCATAGGCAGCTGGCTTCATTTCCACTGCCAAAGCCTAGACAACCTAAATTCTGACATATGTGCATATCACCAGAGAAAGCTAAGACCCAAAACCAGAACTACAGTCAAACCAGTTCTCTAGAGAAGTAAGTTTTCCATGCAGAAAGTAAAAAAAAAAATAGAAAAAATCTTTATATTTAGTTGAAAAATGCATAAAATTCACAGACACAATAGGTTAAAAGCTGAAATTAAAACAAGGACAGTATCAACTGTACAAGCACATTTATGCACAAGAAAACAGCATATGAAATATTTGAGAATAGAGATGGATTCTGGTAATCTGTTTTAAAATCTCCAAAAATTTAAGTATGACCTCTTAGAAAAATCTTCCTAAACCCATCCATCAGTTTGAGCATTGGTTAACAAGCAGACAGTGGATACATATCCCAGAGCACAACAGCCAGTTGATGTAGGTGCAGTACACTATTACCCTGTCATTAGCTCATAAGCCCAGCACAGTCCCTGCCTCTGCTCTCTGACACAACAGCAGCAATACTCAGACTGTATTTTATACTGAATCAAACAGCATAACAGTTTGCATTATCATTTCTACATTGCATCACTACTTTTTCTCCGGGAAAACTGAAACCACTTAAAAGGTCGTTTAGGTAAGTAGTAAGTTCTTAGAACAGAACAATCCATCTTTCCAGAAGCTACAGAACATGCATCATACTGAGGAGGTGAATGATTTGCTGTGTAGCTGTATTTAAAGTCAGGACTTGTATGACCATGGGTCTACCATGAGAAACCAGGCTTGTTGGAAGCTGAAGGAATTCACCTAAGCGGGGCATGTGCCTCTCTGCCAACAAGGTGAGCAGAACTTCAAGCAAGGGCTTTAATCCAGATGTAGTGGTGGAAGAGGATGCAGTTTTGAGCAACATGTAAGAGCCAAGAGTTGGTACTGCACTAGGAACCAACAGAAAAATACCTGTGAAATGCTGCCAAGCACTTAGGACTTGTTCCTCTAAAAAAAGTGACATGGTCCACAGACCAGCTGACAAGGCTCTACACCAGTGCATGCCGCACAGAGACGGGAGCTTGGAGCCACTGTACAGAAACTTGGTCACCTGAATGACGCGGCACTTCCATCAGTGGCTACAAACTATCTAAGGAAGGAAGGAAGACTTTCCACCATATAGAAAAAAGTGGATCAACTCCACAGAGCTGTGCTTGAAAAGCAGTGATGAGTGAAAGTGTACAGGTAAAAAAACTGAGGTCAAGACAACAGAGGAAGCCTCATGATTGGTGTTAACTACAGGTCAGCTAATATAGGATATACTGGTGAAGCCATCTTACTTCAAGCTTCATCCTACAGCAGAGCTTCAATCACCCTGTGCCTCCACTTTTATTTACTATGTAAGACTATTATATAAAGTCTGTTGACTTCTTAGCTTTTAAATGTTCTTTCTCCTCACACCATTCATTAGTTCAAAGACTTACTGAAACGTGAGTTTCTATAAACTATCTATGTTACTCCTATTTCAAGCTCTGTCCTAGATGCTGCCTTTCTTAGACCAAGGTTCCTCAAAAAGGAAGATACAGTCTTTTGACATTTGTTTTAAGGACAAAAATATAAACATTTACCCTTCCCAAATACTGCAGGTTGCATCAACATTATCCTCTGTATTTTTATATTTTTCAGCCATCACCCCACAGCTGCACTCACTTATGACTTTCCTGATTTGCATGTTCTAGAGATGATCTCAGAAACTGCGACAGTTGAGATTTTGTACACCTCTTCAAGTGTTATGAAATATAACCTATGAAATACAGAATGGAGGAAAAGCAACTCTTCTATCTTCTGATTTATAGGAATTCTTTCACATTTGCACTACAGTACTTCTTTCACATTCCACTTCCAGAGGACTGTTTTTAGCTCATGCCTGCTCTCTTCCAAACATTCCCTTTTCAACACTCCTTCCCCTATTAGTTCTGCAGAAAACCATTTTGGTTGTACAAAGAATATAGATGTTCTTAACGCATATAAGAATCACAAGAGGAATAAAAATTAGCGTTGAAGTTATTGATCCAAAACTTAAACAATAAAGAAAAATACTAGAATTAAGAACCTTCTAGCTGCTTTCTTTGAAGTCACAAGCAGAACATGGAACTGATATTGAATTGCATACAATCACACCACAAAAAATTAAAATAAATCTTTGGAACACAGCAGTATGCAACTGACTCAGAGTTCTCAATTAGCTTGCTTCATGTAGAATACAAGCTTACCTTTCCTCTGAAGTCACACCTTACCTTTGCTTCCATACTGTTCTGGTGGCAGGTCATAAGGTACAGGAAAATATGTTGCTGAGTCTTTCCCATCTGGAAACTTTTTCCTTCCTACATAAAAGTAACCTTTGTCCAATCCCTATGAAAAAAGGGGAACGTACAGAAGAAAATACTTATTAGCTTCTGGGGAAAAGACAAACTTTATCTACAATAGATGCTTTCTCAGTGAGCTATTTTAATGAACAAAACCTTTTGCCTCCCTTACTGAGTTTAGATACTTCATGAAGCACCTTCATGTCTTAAAAACTCAGCTTCTCTTACTTCTACTATTTCAGCTCTTATTATTACATCCATTAGCTTAGCCCCACATGCGGGTCCATATTGGATATATTCTGCCTTCTCAAGCCCTTACACATATACCAACTTATTTCCATGTTCACTAGGCTAACTCCTTTGGTGTTTAATATTTAAAGTGAAAAGCTTCTAAAAATTTCTCTCTGCTGCTTAGTTTCATTCTGACTGCATTAACTGGATGCTCAGTATGTTTCATGGACTAAACAAGAAATCACTTTGCATTATAGAAGCAAGTCTTCATATTCATGCTTTTCAGACATCTTAAGTAACATTATGCAGGGACACAAAAAATTCAATGAAGATTTGAAAGTCCTTGCACAAAAGCTTCAAAGACTACCCTTATTTTAGAATGAGAGCATTACTGTCAAACAAGGTTAAGGAATATAAAAAGAAATAATACAATAAAAATACAGTAAAATACAGTAAAAAAGTGAAGAGATTTAAAGTGATTCAAGTAGTTTGGGCAGATGATATTGCTCAGCTACTTCTACAGAGAAATTGGATCCCAACTGTAACCAGTTACACAAAAGCAATCTCTCAGTTCTGAGATTTCAAATAGTTTACTGTCAATCAAGTACAGTTTGATTAGAACAGACTAGCACTTTAAAGGCTATCAAGTTATTTATTTTTAAGATATTACTGACAACTGTTTTTCTTTCTAAAAATCATAGAATAGTTTGAGCTGGAAGACATCTTCAAAGGTCATCTAGTTCAACCCCTGTACACTGGGCAGGGACACCTTCCACTAGTAGCAGGTTGCTCAGAGTCCCATCCAATCTGGTCCTGGGAATCCCAGGTATGCAGTATTTACCACCTCCCAGGGCAACCTGTGCCAATGTTTCACCACCCTCACAGTAAAGAATTTCTTCCTTAGATCTAGTCTAAATATACTCTCTTCTAGTTTAGAACCACTGCCCCCTGTCCTGTCCCTACAGTTGCTATTAAAAAGTCTGTCCCCACCATTCTTATAAGCCCCCTTTAAGTACTAAAAGGCTGCAATAACATTTCCTTGGACAATTCTCTTCTCCAGGCTGAACAACCCCAAGCTCTCCCTGTCTTTCCTCATAGGAGAGGTGCTCCAGCTCTGACCATTTCTGTGTCTCTTCTCTGGACTCAGTCCAACAGGTCCTTCCTGTGCTGAGGACCCGAGAGCTGGATGCAGCACAGCAGGTGGGGTCTCATCAGAGCAGAGCAGAGGAGCAGAATCCCCTCCCTTGCCCTGCTGCCCACACCGCTTTGGAGGCAGTCCAGGACACAACTGGTTTTCTGGGCTGCAAGTGCACATTGCCATATCATGTCCAAATATTAGCTTAGTAATCCAGAAAAAGGACACCTTACAATGTCAGACAGCAGTTCTAGCAAGTCAGTTCAAGAATCTCCTTTAGAATATAGATGCATCTTTTGTCTCACGACCTAAAGTAAGAGCAAACTATAGGTTATAATGTAAGAAACACTACACATTATTTCAAGGACTAGGCAAAAGCCATGCCTTTTAAATGAAAGAACAGAGGCAACAAACAAGGTCCAAGCTAAAGGACTGTGGTCAAAGAAAATCCAGTTTGAACTTCTCTTTCTTATACCATTTAAGTCAGATATATTTTGACAAGTCTTCATTACAACCAGGCTACAGCATTTTGTGGAGCTTAGCCTTGAGGTAACAAGTAATATGTTCAAAACAAACCAATGTAAATATGCAAGATTATTTTTAAAAGCTCATAAACATTTAAGGGTCGGAAAATGATAGAAAAAAAATCATAATTACTTAGAAAAAAATGCAACAATCAAGTTGTATAGCTTTACTTCCAATGAATTTGCATCACTCAGAGATCGGTAGAAATTTCATGTAAAAATGCATATAACCATACTTGAGTTTGTAGTGGGAAGACCATGAAATATGCCAGGGATTCTACAGCTCACAAACAACAGGAACAATGTAAGTGGTGGTGGTGCCAAGAGATTTATTTTCACAACTCACAGTGGTCAGGTTGCAATTGGTGAGAGGGTCTGGGTGCTGTGTATTCCTAGATACTACTCACAAGATTACATTTTAATTGTCAGCATGTATGTGACATGTATAAGGTCTGATTGCCCAGACACCCTGTGAGCTTTTTTTGTCTTCTACATCACCTTCAGAAGAAACATGGAACAACAGAGAAGGTTTCTCTGCTGTATTGTGAGTTGGTTCTTATGCTACAACCAACTTCATATGCCTGATCAACAGCACCAAAAGTACAAAGCTGCTGTGTAGCAGCATCTGAGTTAAACATTTGTGAAACCCTTGCTATCATAAAGCACAGTGCAAAACACAACCTACTTCAGCCCCTACAAAGCAAGGACATTTTTCACCTGTATTTTTTTCCTAATGTTATCCATCATTTTCTTCAACCTAGCAGTATTTTTGCTTCTGCTTAATTTCTTCTACGTTCCATGCCCTGTTATTTTTTCAGGGTCTCTATCTTCAGGCATTTTGCTTCCTTCTCTTATTCTACAACTTCACTTTCCTCTGTAATGCTCTTCCTCGGTAATTATATTTTCCTCTCCTCGGAAAGACTCTGATGCTGTCCCTCCAATGCTGCTTGACTCTACCAGTTCATCCCAAAATTGTTTTATTTGTTTGTCAGAATTTAACCTATAGAGATCTTCCATTCAGGAAATATTCATCTAAGAAAAGACATTTAGTTTTCCTCAAAACACCCTGGAGTAAGCATCTAGTTTGTGGAACACATTCTTTAACAAGGCTCTCTGAGGAGATTCACATGCTTTTAAAAATAACTCATGCGTCTATCTTCACACAGAAACTGAAGTAAGTCACACACTTTGTCTGTTTTGAGCATTTCCTGAATGTTGACAGCTCTCGTTGCTGTTTCCAAAAAACAAACCAGCAGGATCTTGTCTAAAATAATTTTGTCTGACTTGTACATTTTCCTCAGCCATATTCTATTCTTTCAGATATTTTCCCTCTGCAGCTTTATTTCACTCTTTGACTGCTGCTTACAGCAATACATTTTGAAATGTTAATAAATACATATCTCAATTGGAAAAGAATTTTTTTTGTACTTACAAAACTTAGGTGCTGATACAGCTATTAGTGCTTTAGCATCATACATTGAAAAAGCAGGCATTGGGAAGAATGGGAAAAGTAAGTTTAACAGCTTTTAAAATACTGCCTTCCAGTTTTTGAAGGGTTTTTTTCCCCAAACACAAAGTAGAATGCAGGCTATAAAAAAAGAGCTCATGTAAGATAAAGGTAAAAATTGCTATCCCTATTGAAGTAGGAATTAAGACTGATACCATTACAGCATTTTGATCCTACCAAATTAACTTGTAACAGGAGACAACTGATTATCCCACTGGATGATTAAGGGACTATTGTTTCCAATGCCAGTAAAGAGAAAAACAGTCCTCTTTGGTAAAACTACACAAAAACTTGCTCTTTTGGGCAGCAAAGAATTAAGGATGCGCACAAACTTCACAGCGGCCGTGCTCATCTGGCCAGTAGAATAAACAGCAAAATCCTTCCTCAACACTGGGCACAATTATTCAAAAGAGCTTTATTCAACTGTAGCAGATGTTATTAAGAAGCCCCCAGTGATAAACTCAGGTACCTAAACCCAAAGTTTCTTGGTTTGGAAAGTATGTGTCTGGGTGTCTTTAATATTGGAATTTGAAAACCTTGTGGCAGTTCTGTGAGCACTTAAAGCAAGGTTTAACCTACATATAAAATCTTGGTTTACTTACATTGTATTAGTTTTCCCATACCCACTCTATTTTACATGGGATGAAAGACTTCATCTAACACTAGAGAAACCAAAGAAGAAAGTGGCGCTACTTGCCTTGCCAGTTGATGCCACAGTCAAAGAGTTTAACCGACTTGATTTTGGTTCTGCTCTAAGTTGATCTTCGACTGAAGTGCCTGGCTCAGTTATGTGAACGCAGCAAAAATTTAAGCAACTCAGTTCTGAAAATCACATGCATAATGCCTGGGTGCTCTCTAATCCAGATTCAGTTAATAGACACAGCCCCAGAGTCAACTACAGAACAGTAATTCAGTGAGTA
>PYHW01010789.1:7971931-8003825 GCA_013186435.1 Turdus rufiventris | reverse complement strand
GGCTAAGTCTTCAGTTTAATAGCATCTGTCATTTTTCTGAGCTTGTATTTCTAAAAGTGGACTGAGCCAATAACATACTCCACAAACCTCTAAAAAGACTTAAGTATTTCACAATTTTTTATACTATTTTATAGGTCAAATTCAATTTATCTTAGCATCTTATCGGACACAGAAGCTGTGAGAAAAAAACATTTACTTAAAAAGCTTTCCATTAGTCACTTTCAATATTTTTCAAACAAACTAATAATTGGATCATGCTTCCCAGAACTCCATGCTTTTTGGTCATTCTGTTCTCACTGCATGTTTTACCTGTTAAAGATATATTTTATCTCAGCCTCTGGAAAGGAATCCCCAGCAGCTGAAAGAGCAAGTTGAAAAAGAGAGTGTAGATGGAGGAGGTGAGAAATAGAGATGGAAAGGGAAATGTAGTTCAAACACAGGACAATCCTTCTTCTGAACATTATTTTTTACTCAATAGAAGCTTGTGATCTAATGCCAGCATCAGCTGATTTTTCCCTAAACACTAAAACTGTAAATGTTAACAGCTGCTGCTATATTGAGAACAACCATTCAACATATTTCTGAGAATCTGTATTAGCACACCAGGCCAGAACCCAACCTCAAAGAATAATTCTGGAAGCATTTTTTAAAAAAGACAAAAACTGGCAGTCAGCTGATAGCAAGTGAAGAACGATCCACTTCCAAATTAGTATTCAGCAGAAAATAAGAGACACAAACTGCAGAACTAGAGGAGTTCTTAAGATAAGTGACATTAAGTGTTTGCAATGCAAATACACCAGTGTAGCCAAGTAGTCCCAGGTGTTGGATTAAGGCTCCAATCTCTTCTGGTACATGGGTTCAACTTCTACCACTGCCGGGGTTATTTTAACAATTGGATTAGAGGATCTTAAAGGTCTCTTTTCAACCTAAATGATTCTGTGATTCTATGATGCTAAGCCTTAACTTCTACCAGAATACATGTCACGAACTTTGCGATAAAGCGGCATGTAATAACCTGAAGAAAGAAAACTATCAGAATCTGGCAGTATTAAATCAGCATTCCGATAGCTGGAACATGGTGAGTTCCTCGAGGCCTATGAAAGCTCAGTCATGTTTCAAGGCACTTCATGTAGTTTATACTTTGCATAACTTTAGTTGTAAACAAACTTCTGTTTCTAAAAAATTTAGTCTACTCTCAGTTCTGTTATCTTCACTTAAAATTACTGTGTCACATAGCATTCTAAAACCAGTGTGACAAGCAGACTAAGTTATCAAAGAAGCACTTTTTATGCAGAGCTAACTGCAGGGCATATGCATAAGAAATTCATAAACTAAGCAGTGCAACTTGAATATCAGATGACTGCATGTACATAAGCCTAGTATCAGTATTTGTGTGACTATCTCCTTGTTACCAAGAGTGTCTCCAGGCCCTTACTGGTCATTGAAGAAAGAAAAACAGCTGCAGTGTCTCTCCCTGCTTTGGTCTCACACATATCCTGTGACTAATCCAGTGACCTGCTCTCTTCCAGTTGCCAGTCTTCAAAATTAATTATCAATATGTGGGAAACTGGGAGAAAAAGAACTAAGTATTCTCTTCAAAAATATGTACTGTTACATATTCTTGCAAGTTTTAAACGAGTTTCACTTTCAACCCAAATGATAGAGGAAAAAAAATTAGAGAAAAGAAGCAAAAGCGATCAAAAGAATCTTCCCCCTAGGAACATCTGAACAGCATAAGAACTTCAGTCTAGACAAAGATAAAGGTGTCTGAAAAGAGAGGTATGAAAAGGATGATTAGGGATCACATGGTTCTCACATCTTTCAACGCAAAAACAAAAAAATTTATAATGAGTAGCTTTCAGAACATCGCTTCATGTGACATTATTACATTGTGGAACTCAGCCAGAGCAGACTGTGATTGCCAAAAGCCTACAGACATTCAAGAGAAGACAAGAGGCACAGAATAGGCCTCTAAGTAATGAAATATGCAGGGACAAACTGCTACACAAATGCCTGGCCATTATACTTTCATATGAAATGACTTTGGAAATCTGTCTTGTTTTGGCCAATCTGAGCTGGTTTAAGGGATAAGGAATCCACTGAGCACTGATGTCAGAACAACTAAGGGAGTGAAGACAGCCAGAAAGTTATGGTCAATGGTTCTATAGCTAAGTGGAGGCTGATGACAAGTGATGTCCCTCAGTGCTGTCTTGGGATTGATGCTCTTCAGCACCTTCACCAATAACACAGCCAACAGGAATGACTGCTCCCTAAGCAAGCTTGTCTATGACACCAAGCTGAGTGGTGCAAGTGACACACCTGAAGGATGGAATGCCATCCACAGGAAGCTGAACAAGCTCAAGAAAAGGGTCCACAAGAACCTCATTAGCTTCAACAAAATCAAGAGCAAGGTGCTGTACCTGGGTCAGGGCAATCCCAGACAGGAGCATAAACTGAGAGCAGCCGTGTGGAGGAAGACAGGGGTGCAGATCAGACATGACCTAGCAATGTGCACTCACAGCCCACAAAGCCAACTGTGTCCTGGGCTGCATCCAAAGCAGTGTGGCCAGTGGGGAAAGGGAGGGGATTCTCCCCCTTTGCTCTGCTGAGACCTCACCTGCAGTGCAGCATCCAGCTCTGGGATCCCCAGCAAGGACTTGTTTCAGCAAGCCCACAGTAGGGCCACTAAGATCACCAGAGGTGCTGGACCACCTCTCCTACAAAAACACACTGAGAAAGTTGGGATTGTTCAGCCTGGAAAAGAGAAGGATCATCACTTCAGCCTTCCAGTACTTAAAAGGAGTTGATAAAAAAGCAGAGAGAATCCTGTGTAGAATGCAAGACTCAGGATAGAATGCAAGCCAAATGTTTCTCACGGGAGTTTGGAGGAGAGGGCAGTAGTGGGAGGTGGGAGGGGTTTTTTGTGGTTTCAGTGGGGTTTTTTCAGTGAAAGGTTTGCAGATTAGAAATATCTAAAACAGGTATGGTCATTCTTGGCAAAAAGACTAACTCAAATATTCCTGATTTTCTACCCATTTGAAGTATACACAGAAAAGCCAGTCAAATTTTTGCACAACTTTGTTTGCCCAATGCTTCATTCTGTTATTAATTAACTGTTTATAGAAATCGATTTTCTTTTTTTAGAGCTCATTGATATAAAAACCAATGCTTCCTACTCTACGGAGCTGTAGGATTTTTCTTGTCTCGCTTTCTGATAAACACATCTTCTTCCACATAAACCATGCTGGAGAGAAAAATCTCTAAGGTTCATGGTATCAGAGACCTCACTACTGTGCAAACTCATAATGTCTACAGTGAGGTACAGGAGTTCTTTAGCTGCAGTCAGAAACCATCAATCTTAATATGCACTCTCAGGAGACTACAATTATCCAGTTATGGTAGGCAAACATTTTTACAATGTCATAATATTAGTAAATATTCATTTGGGACTACATTACTAATCAGCAGAAATGACAGAACATTGTGATCATCTGTGAACTATCTAGGAAATAAATACTATTCATCAGCAAAATATTTCTAAGGTCTTTCAGCACACAAATACTTTTTCAGAGAAACTTGCAGTTTCTTCCCTGGAAAGAAGAAATTTCACTCAGGAAGAAGTTTGAATGGTTTGTGATCACAGACTAACTGTTGAGAACATTTTGATACTATCAGCTCACCAGAGAAAAGGAGGAATCAGTCATGTAACAAAAAAATTGCATCTCCACCTATCAGGTAACAGACAAAACCCAACCTAAACAATGAAGATAAGCTTTTTTGTTAAATACAACGTACAATTAAAGACTTTCTACCACAGGATATTTAGAGGGCTAAAAACCAGCAAGTGAAGTTCAATAAGGAACGTGATATTAAGAGACAGCCACATGACTGCAAATGCATTTCAGAGAACGAGCAAGAACAGTAATTGGTGCAACATTAGGAATCGATTCTCAAGTTACAACACACACCTTACTTCAATGAGAATATGCACTCACAGCCTAGTTTTAAAAAGCACAAAAGATATGTGATCATCCTTTCCAGTAATGTTTAGAGTGTATGTTACAATTTTAAAATATTATTGCCTGTCAGTAAGGAAAAAAGTCACAGCAATACTAAATCCATACCTGTTGTGTTGGAAAACAAGACTATGAATACCTCACAAATTCCATTTCCCATGAACTTTCTAATCTGGAAATACAGAACCTACTGATTGGATTATTCAGTTATGCTTGTATTCATAAATATTTGCAGAATTTCATCATATCCCAGGACTTGTGCTTGAACTATGAACTTACAAACGCTGAAGGCAAGAAAAGAACTCCAAGTTCATAAGAACGGATCATCAGTTGGCTGCCATTTTTCTCCAGAGCTCCCCAGGCTGCTTTAGATAGATTGGCACTGTGCAGAGAAACAAAGCATATTAGTGAGGTACAATCTTCAGGGCAGAAAACATTTAAATAACACAGTGTAGCAACATCCTTCCAGAAGAAGAACTTAAATTCAGTCAGAATAGTCTTCTTACACAAAGTGACTTGGATGTTATTCCTTATTGCTATTTTTACAGCACAGTGGGAACAACAGAGACAATATGTAGAAAGGCATTCATACAACACATGTGGATAATTATACAAGCCTATTTCTGTCATACTCATCTACAAGACAAATTCAGCCTTTTGAATCTTCTCTGCACATTTCAGAAAGGAATTTGGTACTGGTAAAGAGCTTAAATTTGATGACTTAAAAGGCTAGGTCAATTATGACTAGTTACAATACATTTAGTACAGAGTGGGTTTGCATTTTGCATTTTAGTACAGAATGTTACAAAATCTTTTGCTCTTGGCATTTTCTTTGATCTATTTATGAAAACAAATACTTATCAAAGAGGTTGTTTCAATTTCCTATTCAGCACCATGCTGTGGTTAACCTTTCATCAGTATCTACTACAAAGTAGACCAATTTGGGAGTAAAAAAAATATATGCAATTCTCTTGTCAAAACCTACTTCTACAGCACAATACAAAATCTACATATTATGTTTCAATTGATGGACATAGTGGATGCTGTTTGGTAATAGCAAATGGTGGAACAGAAGAAACATGAGAAGAAAATAAAGCAACCATGAATTTCTGTATTAGGTGGAGTGAGCATCACATTTATATGACTTAGAACCTTTTAAAAAGCACATTAATCACTACCACTATTGCAGGCAACAGTAGCAATGAGTAATGAAATTTAAAGAGACCAAATATAAAGAGAAAAAAATATTAAAGTAACTGAGCATTTAAGAGTAAGGACAGATCATAATCTGTAGAATATAGGGCTGCATAAAAATCAGTTTTGGCAGAAATGAAACATATCTGCATTTTTGCATTTTTTGTTCCTAACAGGACATTCTCCCTCCAAGACAAATTTCTTGCTTCCTCTTTTGGCTTCTTTAACAATTAAACCACAGAAATATAAAGCTTATACTTCAAGGGAGACTACTAAACAACTCAATCTGACAAAAGATCATATTCCAAATTGTAGGTACTTGTATGTTTTATAACAGTAGGGCAGCCCAATGATAACTTCAGCTAACTCAAACTGTACCTATTTTGTAGAAACCAGTACATTCATACCATACCACACCACAACATATCTTAAAGAATCTTAACCCACAATTTAAGAATATTTATCATTTCAGTTGGTGGTGAACCCCAAAACTGGCAGTCACAATTCAGACAAGATTTTAGTGTAATTACCAAGAGTTCCTGACAATCAGTTCAATCTGCAGCCTCAAATGGGGCAATGCAATGGAGAAATCTTAAATATGGACAAAAATTCTTATTACTAATTCAAGTATTATGAGTGTTATGGAAGGGCCTGCAGCTGACCAAAACTCCCCATATATGACGTTCTTAAGTGAGAGCTGTACTGGTTAGATGTTTACCTTGTTACCAAGAACCATGAAATCTTCTGGAAGTCAGGAGAGAGTCTCATGTATGTCTTAATGTGAGGTATAGCACGAGTTCGACCTGTGACTTCTGCTGACCATTTGCTAGAAAAGCAAGGGGAATTCTTTTCATATATGGTTTTATTTTGAGGTCTAAAAAATACCATATTACAGCACCATGATTTCAGGAAAACTACTTATACTTGTCATACTCAATACTTGTTTCTCCTAGAGAAAGTCTTAAAACATACATTTAACTGAACTGTTAAAAATTCTACTAGTAGTCAGAAGGGCAGGGGTTTTTTCCTTACAACCAACCCAGAGAGATACTGTCCTCAGTGTGTCAGGTTTCCCTAACAAGCTTTTTCCATTTCTCCATTCCAGTTAGCATTCCAGGAACTAAACAAGTCTAAACTTTTGGCCAATATATCTTCTTTGAAGACTATCAATGATTATGACTTAAAGCAACTGAGTTTGGCACCAAACTAAACCTCACAGAATTCCCCAAGTTTATTACAATTTATTATCCATAAAGGCAGGGAGCAACTGCTGCTATTCTTCCTCCTCCCCTTTCTGTGCCTCTAAGCCACTGAGAAATGTGAGGGTTTAAGAGAATATATCTATGTGTATATAAAAAACTAGTTTAAAACAACAAACCATTGCTGGATTAATTCAGCATCAATGTTACAGAACTAAACTGTAAGCAAGCAGTAAATATATGTACATAACTGAAGGTATGTAGTCATGGCATTAAGAAGCACTTTATGCTCACAGCTGTTAGTCCTCACCCAAATTCAGGAAGAAAGCTTCTTAACACACGTTCCTTCACTCAGAGACATTTTTTTCCCCAGATTTGAAGATTCTGGTTTCAGTTGTCACAATCCTGTTTCCCAAACTTAGTATTCTCTTCTAATAGGCAAATCAAAAAGAATCAATTAACTCTGAAGAACTTAAGTGCACTGTGTTTCTCTAAAAGCCTGAGCAGACTGACTTGGAAGGGCTGGAATTATTTACCTTTGTCGATTTCCAGGACTAACATATACAGTGCCTTTAAAATTAAGAAGCTTTGTATTTTATGGGTGAGGACCCGGCTACTTTAACAACCATACCTCCCCTAATGAATGAAAAAACCTTCTGAAAACTGGTCCTTTATTCTTAAAGGGAAAGAGCTGAAACACTATGTTTGATGCAAACTAGACTTCTTTGTATTTTAATGCAAGCCACATCTAAATCTGTTTCTACAGGACAGATTAAGAGATACATGATACAGAATAAACTGACTAAACTTGTCTTCCCCTACAAACTCCACACTATCCACATATACAGACTGTAAGGCTGAATCATGACTCAGCCACCCTGCTTAAGAGCTTGTCTCTCACAACAGACAGTTTATGGGACAAAAATAATGAGGTAACTCCAATAAAATTGTAAAAATTAAAAACAGGAAAAATAGTAGAACTGGGAATTTAAAATTTATTTTCTTCAGATTTACCTCACTGCTTTACTCAGGTACAAACTTCTCCCCTCACCACTAACTGCAGTTATTCTGAGATGCTATCTCAGTCTACTGCCTTTTTGCCTCCTTACCTTAGGACAGATACAAGTAGTGTGCCTTAGCAAGAGCTGTACCACTTCTATTATCTACAGTACTCTAACTGCAGTGTGATTTCATGAAAAGTGATTAAACTCCTATTTTAGAAAGTTAAAATCAGAAAGGGGAACATATATCTTGGCCATGTTTTTCCTAGCAGGACAGCACAAACATATACTAAATAAGAGACTAACTGAAAAAAGCTTACATCTTTTCTGTAGTAAGATTCTCATGAAGTATGACTACAGAAACTGAATTAAGACTGCACAAACGCCTCAAGATTTACGAATTTTTTTGCTTTTTTGTATCATAACTGAACAATCTTGAAAGCTTCAAGTTGATTGCAGTTTTCTTCCTTTGCTGAATGTATTCAGAGGACACAGTTTAAAGGCAGGAAGCAAAACTTCACATGCTTTCTGCCTGAGTTCCACTCCTTAGATATTGACTGGCAAGGTTCGCAATAGCAATCACCTTCTAGAATGGAGGATGGTCTCTGCCACTAGCAATTCTATTTCAGTACCGAGAATACACACCAACTGAACACAATCTTTCTTAGTCAATTTTCTTACCAGAGCAACATCCACCCAGAAGAGTTAAAAGCTTCTGATGAAAGGAAAGGGAAGTTGCGGTCTTGTAAGAGGTTACAAGTTCTATTAATGTTTTTTGATCTTTGCAAAACAACTTTTCCCATTGTTCTCTAAACATGCATAAGTTTTTAACGATTCAGCCTGCGGGAAACATCTGGCATGGAATGTGTCAGACTGTTAGAATTTGGCACAAGTAGTACCACAAGGAAATAGAAAATGTCAGGCATCTTTAACAAAAGATATTGCCATAAGGGACTGAGAATTTTTGCAGCAAAACTGCTGTATTTAGAAGAAAAAAAAAAGCAACCACCAAAAAAAGCCTTGCTAGTCTTGTTCTGGCTCAGTTGAAATTCCATTAATACAGAGGCACAAGAGGGGAAAGTGAAATGGAACTGGAGGTTCAAAAAAAAAAAAAAAAAGGAGTAACATTATTCCTGTTCAGAGAAGGAAACATTATATAAAGTTTACAGAAACAAATCCAGTAGCAACATTATCCCATATAATCTTTATAGATAAACAGCATGTTTTCTATTAACTGTTGGAGAGAAGACCCAGCAGATAAGGAACTAAAGACCTTTATTTTAACAAGTTTAAGAATATCGAACCAGTAACCATTTCCACTTATTTGCTTTAACACTGAAACATTACAGCACTGAAACTTTAAACATATAGTCTGAAAAAAAAAACCCCAAAGACCCAAAGAACTGAGCTCTACTTACTGAAAATAGGAATGCAACCACAGCTGTTTCTGTGCTGTTTGTATACTGTACGGAAGTGAGCCACCAGCTTAAGGAAAAACATAGAACATGTACATTCATTTTTTGAAAGACATTCAAAAGGCAGCAAGCATCTTGGGCAATAAGCTAACTTTCATGAGTTAGTTTCAGGAAATTGTTAAATGCTACAGAAGTATAAAATGATATATACTTGCTGGGGTTTTTTTCCATTCTTATAATTTAGCAAGTTCATTTACAAGAACATTTACACCAGGATAAATAAAAACTGCATATAGAGAGAACTATGGGTATTTTTTTTTATATGATACTACTTGGTATCAAAAGATTGGAATCACCCATACAAACTGGAGGAAATAAACCCATACCCATACAAACTAGAGGAAATAAACCAAGCAGCTTTCAGAAGAAAAAATAAGCCTTCCAAATCCCAAACAATGTTATTTAAAAATGCAAATTTCTATGATGAAATTATATTTGTATTGATTTGGCCTTTGGC
Source organism: Turdus rufiventris (assembly GCA_013186435.1). Lineage (NCBI taxonomy): Eukaryota > Metazoa > Chordata > Aves > Passeriformes > Turdidae > Turdus > Turdus rufiventris. The sequence continues at coordinate 7,994,483 of PYHW01010789.1, read as the reverse complement.
TAATACACATTGTGATTTCTTGAAATGGATTTAAGAAGAATCAGTCAGGCATACTGAATTATATTAGTGTTGTGTAGTAAAAGCATGATGCAAAGTCTACCGTATTCAACATGTCCTAGAAGACACTATAAGAACCCATTACAAAAGCTTTACTATTCTCAGGAATAGTGAGCTGCAGCAGTCCACAAAACTGTTCATTTGCACAAACACAGCTGCGCAATTCATCAAGTTATTATTTCACCACAGGAAAGAAATTACAGTAAGAAGTCACTGGGCTGTAGATAACCAGATTTATTTAAAGACACTGTAACTTAATTCTGGGAACCATGGATAGCTATAAATTCTCTGGTTGCAATTTCTATGTATGTCCAAACACTAACCAGAGGAAAGACAAACTTCTGAAAACATTCATGCTAGCTCCATGTACAAAGTCCACCAGCTGCTAGAATTCGAAAGCTACTCTCGTGCACGAACACAGGTATCCAGCTTGGAACAGGAACACAATGACTGAGCAAAGCCAAAGAACCACTGAATCACTGAAGTGAAAGCACCCTCTGGAGATCATCTAGAATAACGCCATGCCCAAAGCAGGGCTGAACAGAGCACATTCTTCAGTACAGTGTTTTGTCAGTTTTGAGTATGTTCTAAAACAGACTCTACAGCCTCTATGAGCAACCTAGTCCATTTAAACATCAGAAAACAATTTTGCTGTAAGGATAAATTGAGATACAGGAGATTCCCATGTACATACATTGCCTTTTGTTGTTTCCCTGGTCACCACGCAAAGCATCTGCCTCTACTTTGCTTCTTCCCATAATTTATATACTCTCAACATTTCTCAGGAAATCATTCTTCTCCAAGAACTATCCAGTTCTCTCAGCCCCTCCTTCTATGACAGGTGCTCCAATCCTTTATTTATCTCTGTGGCTTTTTGCAGTACTTGGGTTCAGTATGTCCATATCTGTATTGTACTTCAAAGTCAACAACTGGACACTGCACTCCAGAAGCAGCCTTACTAGTGCCAAATAGGGAAGATAGGTCACTTCTTGGCAATGTACCTCCTAATGCTACCCAGGATTCTGCTGGCCTTCTTGCTAAAAGGGTGCATTGCTGGTTCATCTTCAGCTTAGTGACCCATCAGCACTTCCCAGTCTTTTTCTGCAAAGCTGTTCACCTCTGATTATCCCCCAGCGTTCACTCATGCCTGGGCTACTCTTGCCCCAGCTCAGTACTTTGCACTGCCTGAGGCTGCATTGCAAGAGGTTGCTGTCTGCCCATTTCTCCAGCCTGCACAGCTCCTCTGACTGCCTGCACAGTCATCCAATACATCAACAACTCCTCTCCAGTCTGCAGTATTTGGAAACTCCTTAGAGGTGTACTCTGCCCCACCATCCAGGTCACTGATAAAGACATTAATGCATGACTCTAGGACCCCTGCTGGGCACATGCCACCACCAGTGGCTGACCTCCTGCTGGCTTTTGTGCCAACGCTCACAGCCTCTAGGGCCTGGCAGCTCAGCCAGTTTTCCAATCTGCCCCACTTTCCACTCATCCAGCCTGTACTTAATCACATTACTGTAAATGATGTTAGAGAAGACGGTATTTAAAGACAAAGGTAAGCTAAACAACATCTAGGGGCACTCCTCATTCATCAAGCTACTTATCACAGAAGGACATCAGGTTAATTAGGTATTATTTCTCCTTTAAAAAAAATTATGCTGACTACTCCAAGTTACCACTTTTCCATCATACACTTGGAAGTACTTCCAGGATTCCTTGCTCCATCACCTTCCTAGGGATCAAGGTGAGGCTGGCAGGCCTATGGGCCCTCAGATCCTCCTTCTTATCCTTCCTACAGACAGAATTATTTTCTTTCAGTCCTCATTAATCTCTTACAAATGCCTCAAACTTTTGAAGACTTGTTTTTGAGTAACAGAAGCATCCCTGTATCAGAGTACAACAGTACCCATTCCTGTCTCAGGTTGGAGCTATGCTTTTACAAATATGACTTAATGAAAATAAATATGGGAATAATGAACAGAACAGCTGTATATTAAATATTTAAAAAAAAATAACACCTTAGCCTACATTGTAGCTGATGTGCAGAATGACACTGCAATCAAAGCAAAGAGAACTTGACACACGCAAACCTGAATTTTCTGCTAAACTGAAATTATGACTGGAGTAAGAGCAGTGGGCAAGATCTGTTGTTTTCCTGTACAGTGACATATGAACATGGCTAGGACAGACAAACATTATATATCAATGCCCACAAAATATTTTCTATTCAATCACAATCACAACAGAGACTTGGAGACAGAGCTCCAGCAAAAGCAGTAAGATTCTACTGCCACCTATTCTATCACATCCTCAGCAAGATTAGAACTTCATGTTCATTTAACATCAATCACTGAAGTGATTTTGCAGGACACTATGACCATAAAAAGCAAATGAATGGGGATTCATATGCTTACCAGGATAGCCTTCTAGACTTTGCCTCACATTGTTCACAGTAGGATAAACCTTCATGGAGGTAAAACAAAAAGTAACTTTAATAACTCATCTCTAAATAGACAAGCTGTCAATTTTCAAGCAAACACCTTAAAGAAAACTTGAGAAAAAAAATATTAAAAGCTTCATTTTTAAGACTCAATAAACTTACACTGAAGCTTACAACTACAATTGTACCAGTAACACAGAAAGTATAATGTTTTTACCACTCTTACAAGAGCCAACCAAAATTGTCTAGCAAGTCTCAAGTAATACTGCTTCAGGCACTTCCACAGTAGCCAAAGCTAGCTCTTAACATCATTTATGAGATTTTAGTCTCGTATTTCAAACACAAGATATGAATAAGCAGGGGCAATTAGCACATGGTAAAGGCATAGTTTGATCATCATTTTTCCTTGATTTAACAAGCTCCTGACACAAACTTTTCTGCTCCTCCCCTTAATTGTGCTAATAACCAAAGGTATTAGTGACTAAGGATTCAGCTACACCTCAGTAGGAAAAACAGCTGCATGTATAAAACCCAATGGAAGACAAGGTATAGAATGAGAAGATAATTTTGATGAGGTGATATATAATCTAGTGTCATGCAGATGGAAATTATGGAACATTTTTATAGCAAACCACACATAACTAAACAGCATTAAGTGGCATATATATAATTTCACGATGAAAACTCCATTACTATCTTCCAAAAGTTGAAAGCAAACCAATGACTAAGATTTCCTAAATAGGTGAGGAAGTATTAAATAAAGGTCACCAGCATCTCCAACACATACCAAATGGATTGGGACATCACATTTACGGAAAGTTGTGACACCGCTGCCTGCAGCCACCAGGCTCTCCTGGAACTCTGAGCACAGCCACTTGGACCCATCAGCTCCCATTGAACCAATGCTTGAGAACTGTCCAACAAGAGGCCAGGATTCATGTGCTGGTATTGACAAAGCATGCTCCTTCAAAAGCTGGTGAGGGGAATTAAAACACTGTTAGACTTCAATATGCAAAGAATACCTTAATCAGTTTGATATCACTTTTGATACAATAAATCCTCTATAATTCACTTTTCATAACAAAGGAGATTAACATTCATACTGCATATTTAACTTTGCAATTAAAAAAAAAAAACTCACCAGGTTTTCCAAATAAACTCACTTCAAGATTAAGCATCACAAGTTTTACCCAAAAGCACCAAAGCCAACCATTAAATAATGGGTGAAAAGAATGTTAGCAGTTCTTTCTAAAAACACGAAACGTTAGCTTCAGAAGTCACAATAAATCAAACAACAAAATATTTTTTATATTCAGTGGTTGTTGGCCATAAAATACCTCCTGTATCCTAAAGCCATGACACTTAGCTACAATAGAAGCCTACAATAAGAGGGAAAAAAAAGAACAATTGAAGAGAAAACGGAAATGATCCTTTTAAAGGAGCTCTTCAGCTTAGAACGGAATTTAAAGTCACATTAAAAACAGATGGATATAGACAGATATTAAATTGTATGTAGTTGCTACCTTTACCCCACTCTAGAACAAACACAATCTAATGGCTTCAGTCATTAACACAGTATCACCACGTCTTCCTGCATTGTCACTAAAAACCTTTTTAAATCACAGAAACATTTGTCAAAAGATCATCTTTCTCCCTTAATCTTTTTCTGTTTTATATTTCTTCATTCTATGTTTAACTAGGCAAAAACATCAGAAAACACGGACCAGAAAGAGCAAGCTCTTAATGAGCAAAGGGATGTCTTATATGAGTTAAACCTCATGTTGAAAAGCAATGTGATACGTAAATATTCTGTATGTCGCAGAAGTTTGCCACAAAAGCATTAGAATTTCATACAAAAATCATGACAGTATTTGATATAATGTCACTTCAGCAGGAGTAGCAAGTCAAAAATTCTCCAAGAAGCATTTAATTGATGACATGAAATACTTCCTCAAATTCTAAAGGAGAAAAAAAGGGTCCAAACCAAACAAGAAGAGCTCCTACAAATACAAACTTGATATATGCAATCTTGAAGATTTACCACTACAGCTTGCCTATATAAATGTAAGACCTTTAAAGGCAAGAGAGTTCAATTATTAACATAATACTATCATATTCACCCCTAACCATATCCCTAAATCCCTACACATCTGTTAAATATCTTCAAGGATGGTGACTCCACCACTTCCTGGGCAGCCTGTTCCAATACTTGACAGATTTAGAATTAATTTTTCTTAATACCCAAACTATACCTCCCCTGGCACAACTTGAGGCCATTTCCTCTTGTCCTATCACTTGTTACTGGGGAGAAGAAACGAATCCTCACTCAGCTACAACCTCCTTTCAAGTAGCTGTAGAGAGCAATAAGGTCCTCCTGAGCCCATTTTTCAGCCTGAACACCACCAACTCCCTGAGCTGCTTCTCATCAGAGCCACTCTCCAGACTCTTTGCCACTCTGCTGCCCTTCTCTGGACACACTCCAGCACCTCAACGTCTTTCTTGTCATAAGGGGCCCAAAAATGAACACAACACTTGAAGTGTGGCCAGTGCTGTGTACAGGGGGGAAATCACTGCCCTGGTCCTGCTGGCCACACTACTACTGACACTGGCCAGGAAGCCATTGTCCTTCTTGGTCTCACACTGGCTCATGTCCAGCTGCTGTCAACCAGCACCCCCAGGTCCTTTTCCACCAGGCAGCTTTCCAGCCACTCTGCCCCAGCCTGTAGTGCTGTGTGGGGTTGCTGTGACTCAGATGCAGCACCCAGCACATAGTCTTGTTGAACCTTACAGAGCTGGTCTTCACTCATTGATCCAGTCTTTACAGATCCCTCTGTAGAGCCCACCTACCCGCCAGCAGATCAACATTCCCCTCCAACTTGGTGGGCTCAACCAGGAGCCCTGGGGAACACCACTGTGACTGTCTGCCAGCTGGATGTAACTCCATTCACCACTCTTTTGAGATCAGCAATACAGCCAATTTTCTACCCAGCAATGAATGCACTCATCTAGAACAGGAGCAGCCAGTTTCTCCAGGAGAATTCTATAAGAAACAGTGTCCAAGGTTATACTAATGTTCAGGTAGACAACAGCCATAGCCTTTCCCTCATCCACTAGGCTGTCACAGAAGGTGATCAGGTTAGCCAAGCAGGACCTGCCTTTCAAACTCATGCTGATTGAGCCTAATGACCTGGCTATCCAGTCAACTGGGACCTCCCCAGTTAGCCAGAACAGCTGATAAATGACTGAAAGCGGCTCCCCCAGTGGATTCCATTCGGTCCCATGGACTTGTGTACATTTCAGTGTTTCAGTGGGTCATTGACTGGTTTGGGTTATGGGAGTTTCATCCTGATATCTTCCAGCTGGGGGAGCTGAGTACATGGAGAACAAGTCTTGGTGGTAAAAACAAAGGCAAAGAAGGCATCAAACACTTCAGCATTTGCCTCGCCTTTTGTCACTATGTCTCCCCCTGCATCCAATAAATGATAAGAGATTCTCATTAGTCTCCTTTTATTGACTGTAACAATGTAGTAAAAGACTGATGATGACAGCTAGAAAAATTGGAAGGAACTGAAGAATTCTCTCCAAAATTTATTTACATTTTAAAGGATATTAACAAAAAAGGTTACAGTTTCGGTACCTTTCTGAGCCTAAGATGGCCCCACTTTTCTTTATCACTGCCTTGATATCGTCCAGGGGTAGAACCAAGCAGATACACCCTAAAAAAAGAAAAAAAAAAAGAAAACCAGATTTTTGTAAATTTCAAGTGCTTTGGTTTGTAAAGTGGCAAGGTATTTAAGTAAATCTTACCAGCAAGATTGAACACTCAAATGCAATCAGAAATATTTAATGTCTCTCCCATTATAAATGAGATTTATAACACAAAGAAAAGTGGATTTTCAACTGTATAATTTATTATCAGCATCCTATATGGCTGGCATGCATCACCAGGCTGTTTTACAGCAGAGACAAGAACTACATCTTTTTCAGTGTAGAAGAATGCAGAAGATAGATAATGTTAGCAGTACACACAAATAGCTCATCTGGCACATAACTTGGCATGTAATTTTGAATAAAGCCAATCTACTTGTACATCCAAATCAGCAGACTCAGGTATGAGCTTTCATTTGGGCACCTAATAGTTCAGAAGCAAAGTACAGCTTTTTCAACAGTTCCTAATAATGGGTTTATTAACCTGCTTAGCTTTGCCCTGAAAACAGGGAAGAGACCTACCTGAAGTCATAATGAACAGATGCTTTAAGAAGCTGTTTCCCACTGCATACATTTCGTACCTGACTTTATCCATGACTAAATGCCCCCTACAGCACATCAAATGGCACTCCTTATCCTAACAAGGATAACTCTTTCCTAGCCCATGCATAAACTCTATGGGCTAGAGCCCAACTCATCTGTTTAAAATCCTGCTAATGATCAATGCAATCAGAGCAGCTGTTAGCTCACCTGATTATAAAGTACATACCTTTTTATTACCCTCTCCAATCTTTTAAGATTCCATGTAAAGATAAAAGTACTTTTTATTGTATAAACTAGACAAGGTTTCAGTCTCTATTTCCACCACAGTATATGACCATTTTCAGCTTTTCTTTTCAACCATTTTTGTTCAGATTATAAAACAGCAATCAAGTTACCAGAGAGATTTACACTTTCTGAAGTAAACGCTCATATTTAAGTGGAACTATTTACCAAAAGTAAATTAAGCAGCCTGAATTATTCTTAAGTAATAACAGCAATGTGATATTAGAGAAGTCTATTCCAAGACCAGTTAGACACAACATTGCCCACCAAAACCAACCCATGCCTGTTATAGGCAAAATTCTATAGATATGTATGTGGATTACACTGTGCCTCACAAATGGAATCCTATTCTGAATAAAAGCCCCATTCCAGTAACTGCTGCTTGTACGATCCCTCTTACGTGACAAACCCCATACAGCAGGTTTTTTTCCACTGGTAATACTACTGGAGTAAATACCTGAGCCAGACTAGCTCAAATGTAACTAAGTCCTTATTACTTTATAGCTACCTTCTAAAAAGTTGCTGCTGGTGCACCTTTCTTTATTCTTTTAAAATGCATGCTTATAGAACTAGAAGTTGGTCAATTTGGCATAATGTACATAAGAGAAATTTTTAAAAACTGCACAGAGTCATGTTTGAGCACTCAAGCCTGAAACAAGATTACCTTAAAAATAAGCACAAGGTCTAACAGATCTTAACACAGCTATTTAATTTTTAGGAAAAAAAAAAAAAAAAAAAAAGGAAAGCGCCCATATGTGCAAGTTACAAAAACCTTAACATTATATATACCTTGTTTCTGATAAATCATGTTCTTGAATCAGATCTATCCATTCCTTGAGTGCAGGAGAACTGTAAGCTGCCAAGTAACTTATGAGGTCAGATTTAAAATTAGTTGCAGATTCACCAGCAGAACCAGATGCTCCCTTAGGTAGCCTTGGATATAAAGGGCTTAGCCATATTCTTAAAAGGAAAAACAAAAGAAAAAAAAATCAGCCACATAAACAAGTACACCATGCATTAATAACATATGGGTTTAATGCATGAATAAAGCACATCTGAAGGTCCTAAACAAATACTTGACAGATTAACTGTGATACTAATGATAGATGTCTTGTCTCTACATCTACAAAACAGTTCATACTTGAAATCACAAAACTAGTATTTTCAAATGGAAACAACAATCCTCTCATCAACATTTTCTACAGGAATAGAACACTGCAATGTGTTCTGCTAAACTACTGTTTCGTGCAACTGCACTGAAAACCACCAATTAAAGCACCTGAAAGGTTTGAGCAGCCCACATTAACAGGTTGCCTCTCAAGAACCTACATCAGAGTAAAATAGGTTGGGCACCACACAGGGAAAAGATTCAGCATTTCTTTCCAGTCACACATTGTTGCAGGCATGGGAACCAAAGATTCTGCATTATCAACTTTACAATGTGTTGATATTATCCTTTGAAATTCAGAACCACCATATTGTGACACTGCATAACACTGCAGTATGCAAAAGCTAAAAAAGAAAACTATTTATCATATTTGACAAGTAGGGGAACTTGTTCAGTACCCCAATAGGTATTTCCATGCCTTCTTAGCTATAGAAAAGCTAACTGCCATAAGATACTATAGCTATACATAAGATTTAAAGGCAAAAAAATCAGTGGCTATTTTTGCCACTCAAAGAGCTTGTCTCAGACAAGTAGTCTCAAAACCCTGCCATATTTAATGGCAGCAAAATGGATGTCAAAGTGACAGTAATGTCTACAAAGCAACTTTCCATTAGTTAGAAGAAATTTTATACCCTGATTTATTTTGGTCATCTAACTAAAAAAAATGTTCCAATAAAAATAGCCAAAAAACTGAAGAGGTTGAGGACTCTTATATTAACATACCACTTAATCCTGTTTTTTGTGCTCTCAACAAAACTATGTCTTAAGATGACCATCAAGTTTAAAAACTTCTACCAAAAAATAAAACTGGAAAAAGAAAATCTTTCTCAAGAAAGGATACTGGGCAAAGACTAGGTCATCTGTTGTATTGCAGAACCGATAATGCCCAACATTTATCAGACTACATTCTAGATAGAGTCACAACAAAACCGGAACATTTGCACATCCAGATTATTCTTGCAGCATTAAGCTAATTTTTAATAGCTGCTTCAGATCTATAAAAATGGTACTTTATAGGTATGAAGCTTTTTCATGAAGAGACAGCACAGCACAATTAAATTTTGTATCAGTCAGACTGATTTTAGGCTATCAGCCAACTGGGAACATAATTCTGTTTACAGGAGAAAGCAAGTAGAGTTGAGACTTAGCTACCAGCATTCCAAGTCCAATTTTTAAAAGCTTTGCTTTAGAATAGCTTTATCTTAAGAGTGTAAGGCAACACTAGATCACCTAACAGCTCCTCTCCAGCAGTAGCAAATACCTATGGAAAGCATTAATCATTCACCTGCTAGGGATTGTTGCTTACCCCTGAGTTTTCTGGTGCCAATCGTCAGCAATAAGATTGGATGTATGTATCACAACTCGAAGACCTTCTTCATACAGCAACAACATCATCTTCCTTTAAAAAAAAGATATATATAACTCTTCATCTATTTCAAGTACATTGAGAGTGGGAGATAAATCAGCAATTCATTAAAAAGCTCCAAAGTAATTATTTTCAAAAACTTGTTCTGCATCATGCAAGCACTTAGACTTCAATCCATGTGCATGCCAAGCTCACATGGTAGTCATTAGACTATTCCCATACATTTTATTTCAGAGTACAGCTTAACATCTCACGCAACTAATTACCCACAACAAACCGAATACTTGTAGAACACTTCCTATATTTGCACAGTTCTTCAGATAAACTTCTCTTTGCAGATAGTCAGAAAAACAACTAATGAATACTGAAAGGCCTTTACTTATAGCTGCATTTATTAAAACCTAGTTACTTTCTCTTAAACTGGTTTTTACTTCAAAAGAAGGTATGTATATATATATATATATATAGCAAACCATTGCAATGGCAAAAAAGCTATTTGTTTTTTATTCTTAACTCAAGCTACAGCACAAAGGAATTTAAAAACTAGTAACTGAGATAAACATGCACATCTGTAAGTTTTGTAAAAAATTTACTCAAATTTTTATATCTAAGTTTTCATTAGCTGGGTAAAGACAGCATATCCATGTGATCCCAAAGCATGAGATCTGAAACCCAAACTTAGCCCAAAAGATCTTTGCTAAAACATAAGATCTGTTCTTATCTGTAGATTTCTATCTACAAAATTTGCTTTGTGATAGTTCTATTACATCCAATTCAAGTTTTTTTTTTTCTCTGAGAAGAAACCCAGATTCACTAGTTATTACCAGATCCTCCATATGAACTAAAAAACATGATCAGTAAATCAGCTGGTCCTACGCCCATGACTGATTAAGTTTGCATTACAGTTTTGGTATGAAGGCACAAGTTAAGAGCCAGGACCTGCAGTCCACCTGTCTTAGACCAGTTCAACTTCAACTGTTTAACTTGCACATCTCGTATCTACCCAATAGCTAATTTGTCTCATTAAACTAGAACAATCTTGTCATCTCTAAATAGAAGCTGTTATGGAAGCTTTAAGACTCAACAATTTCTATGAAACCCAGTTTTGCTGCAGATCTATCTGCTTCATAGTGTTACTTACGTATGGTGAGTTCCAAATGCAATATCCAGTTTAGCCTACAAAATTAAAAGTTGATCATTAAAAACTGCTATTGTGCATTGCTTCTTATTTTGTTTAATTTCACTGCTCTCTAGTGGACAGATCACAAAATACATTCTCTTCCTTCTCAATAATTCTAATGCACTCTCCACTTTCTACAAGGCTAGATTTTAAGTGGTAATAACACTCTCGCTGGAACTGTTCCAGAATTTGTGCCTCTCTTACTAGCAGCATTTTCAGAAAAAGTCAGCAGAAAAGAACTCAAGGCTCCTGCTGGACACCAAGCTGAACAGAAGCCAGCAATGTGCCCTTGCATGAAAGATGGCTAGCAGGGTCCTGGCCTGCATTGGAAGGAGTGCTTCCAGCAGATCAAGGGAGGGGATGCTTCCCCACTGCTGAACACCAGTGAGGACACACCTGCAGTACTGAGTCCACATTCAACAGGAAACTCAGGATTACCAGACTGTTTCAGAGAGAACAAAATTCCAAGATCATTCTCTTAATAAAGAGCACAGTCTACCCATGATCATTAATATACAATGAACATTACATCAGAGATAAAACAGCATGTGCCAGGAAGTGTGCTCACAGCAATTTTAACAGTATTACAGGGATTATTTGTATCAGCATTTTCTTGTGTAAATCATATTTGAAAAATAGCAACTCTTTGATGAGATTTAAGATTATAGTGACACTAGGACTAAGTTCTGTGCTTTACACAAAGATAATGCTTCTTTTTCAGCTGCTGTAAGAACTTGAGTGTAATATGTTAGTGGAGAAGGTGAGCAGCTCTTCTGTGAGCCCTGTGACATATCTGTGGGCAGCTGTTCTGTACAAGCATTTGTGGTTGAAGCCCACCATAACCACATCTGTCCAGGATCATTGTTACCTTGTTCCTATGGTCCTGTTATGGATATTCCTCAAAGTGTAACAAAAAGCTTCCCACATAAGGTGTGTCTTTTCATCAGTAACAAGACTTTGAGTGTAAGAGATGGCTCAACCTTAACCAGAGGATGATACAAATATTAATTACCTGACAAAAGCTAATATTCTCATAAGGCCGTGCTTGCGCAATTAGTTCAGCTTTGGATTCTCTCTTCTCACCGTGAACTATCAGCAATGGCTTCTTCCTTAAACAAAAGGAGATTACCATTAAAACACCAAGCGAATCAGCAATTAGCCTAAAGTATTTCTTCACATAGCTGTGACATCTGGCCCCTAAATCTGACAGCCTAACAGAAAGATGGCACCAAAATCAATATGCCTTATTAACTAACTCAAAATAGCAGTAATTACAATAGAACCTCTAAAGAATAGACACTGGAAAATTGTAACAGAAAAAAATAAGGGAAGCAGGAAGTGTGGAGTAAAGCAGATATCAAAATAAAAGCTTTTAATACAAGATCATGAAATAAACCATGTCCCTATAGCTGGAAACACACAAATATAAGCTGTCAGAAGCACTGTATATACAATGTGGATCTAAGACAATTTAGTAATTATTATCTTACAGAGAAGATGGAAGATTGATAGGAAAGAGGGTCTATTCTGGCAGTAATCTGATGTTCACTTCCTGAAACTAAACTTATGGTCTTGCCAACCAGATCTAATCCATAGGGAGATGTGTTGCCTCCCTGGGGTCCAGGTAAGACACACAACCAAGGAAATTCCCAGCCTGGCTCAGCCCACTGATTATTACAGGTTTTTCAAGTGAGTATCAACAATGTCCCAACAAGACTGCAGACAAGCAAGAGGGACATCGGGGCCTTGGGACAACTGGTCAAGACACCTGGAGCACAAGTTGTTTTCTTTTCTCTCCTGGCAGTTACAGGGAATGGTGGGACAGGATGGAGATACCTGCAGAGAGTACAAGCAGCCAAATACATAACCATGAGACAGGACTATGGGACATCCCTTTGCACCTCCACTGGGATACTAGCACACTCAAATACTTCTATAAAGCACCTGCATACCACAGTACAGGGAACAAACAGGAGCAACTGGAGATGTGTGTGCAGTCACAGAGCTTTGATCTCATTGCAGAGACAGACACAGTGGGATAGGTCGCACAACTGGAATATTGTCACAAAGGGCTACGTGCTGTTTAGAAAAGACAGGAAGGTGCAGTAGTGGAGTTGCTCTCTACATGTGGCAACACTTGGAACATATAAGATGTTATGGGTTAGTATAAAAAAGCAGATAAGTAAGAGTGACACTGTTGTGGGTGTTTGCTGCCTGCCATCTGATCAGCAGGATTAAGTGCAGGAGGCTTTCTACAGTAGCAGTACAAGCAGTGTCAGAATCTGGTTTTTGTTGGGGACTAACTATCCTGATATGTGCTGGAGAATCAATGTGGCAAAGCATCAACAGCACAGGAAGCTCCCTGAAAGCATTGATGACAGCTTTCTGACTTGTGTAGTGGAGGATCCCACAAGGAATGGTGTGCTGCTTAACCCAATGTGGTCCTTCCAACCTTACCCACTCTGTGATTCTGTGAACTCTGGTTCTACTGCACTTCCAGCAAAATGAAAAAAAAAAAAAGCCAAAAGGCATGTTATATGCTCACTTATCTGCATGAGTATGCAATTACCAGAAAGGAATTTCAAGCATACAATAACTGCTTTTATGAAAATACCCATTAACTTCCTATATCATATCCATGAAGTCATCCTGACCCTTTTCACACAGTTTTCTTGTGCCCTTCCTACCATCTCTCCTTCCTCTTACACTATCTGGCTCTTGGTTCAGTCGGCTGTACGGCCAAAAGCTTCCATCTTTACAGGTCATCTACTGCCATGTCATTGTGGCCACAGTGGGACCTCCTCAGTGTTAACCAATAATAATCAGAAACCAGCTAGCCTGAACTCTGACCATTTACTAGTCTTAAGAAGAGTCGAGAAATCAGAGAACAACTGTGGAATAAAACTGAGAGCATGCATATCCAATTGGTAACAATCATCTGCACTGCAAAGAAGTGCTTATCATTCACTTATAACAGGACCTTGTATAAACAGAAATTATCTAGAAACTTCACCATTTCACCTTTGTAAAATAAACATACCTGAATTCCTGCGGGTACTGTCTTACAAGCCATCCCACATCAATGCAGTAGTTAAACTTGTATGCAAGAAAAAGAAAACAGACTCATTAAAAAGAAAAAAACAGCTAGATCAATGAATTACAGCAAAAAAGCTTTCTATGTAAAGTCATCACACATTACTACTTACATCGTACATAGCATATTCTAAAAACAAGTGTATTTTTGACTTTCACATCCTTTCTTTCATTTCTCTTTAACAATTCCAGAATTAAAGTTTCTCAAAAGTGTGCACTAGTGCTCATAAAATTTATTATCCAGAAAAAAAAAATCACATGCACATAATGTAAAAGCTTTGCCATGTGTTTATGTAATGAATGATAGCAAAAACTTCTAGGCAATAACAAAGATATAATTCCTAGACTGCAAAGTGTTCTTTCTTTCAAAAAACCTCATTTATATAAACATAAATACACACTTCTCAGTTGTACATTCCTCAAAAACAGGAGAAAGTAGCCTTATAATTGCCTGAATGCTAGAGCAGAACACAGGATGGTGTTTACATTCCAATAAATTGTTCAACAGTTGAAAAGATTTAGAATTCCCTCTGTATTTTAATGATGTTCCCTGTTAATATCAGCTACACAGCACAAGCACGGATTATCAAGTTTAATGAAGTGAAATGAGAAAGCAGAATCAGTTTGGCAAACAGGAAACTCACCTGGGCAGAAGATATGAGAGTTCCAAAAAGAGGAGACAAAATATCTATTAAAAATATTAAAGCATAAATAAATAAATAAGACTTCAAGTAAACATTTTGCATCCTGAACAGCTTGATAACTACCACAGCACAAGGGCCAGATTCTTCATAGACCTGGTGTAACAGAGGCATTCAAAAGTTTACTGTTCCAAGTCACTGACTCTCCTGTGAATCACTTAGGATCATATGCTTTTAAAAGTGAATAATCCTCTGAAAGCAGAGAACAAGTTTTAAAAGCTGATTAGGAAAAAGTCCAACAGCATATTGAGAAAGGGACACCAAACTACTCTCTCCCCGTCTAGTGGACTTGAAGAACAGAAGAACTGTGGCAGGGTAGAAGCAATAAGGGCATAGCTGATGCTTATTTACCTGCTGCAGACTGATTGTGGAATATGTGCATCCCTAGTTCAATCACAGTAACACAGGAAACTAATCCAACTGGGGATTTATAACCTCAACAATCGAAGCACAGCACCAACTTGAAAACATACCCTACAATTAACTTCCAGGATGCACAAATTATTCAATACCCTAGCTCAAAAGAAATCTGGTTTAGCAGGTTAAACAAAGAATACTTCCTGTCCACCAGCTCAACTAATCACCTAGCAGAACCCCCAAGAGAGGACAGGCCAAAAGCCACAAATTCATGAAGCATATAAAAACATCCCATGGCAAAGCAACTGAAGTCTCTGACACCTGCTTGTGCTAAAAGGCATGAGGCTGAGGAAGAGTTACAACCTAAATGCATAGATCTTGACTAACTACTTCTCCCTTTTTTTTTTTTTCAGCCTTATTTTATTATACTTATGTACACAATTCTCCTATTAATACCAGTTTCTGATTCTTTCTTGTGATGCATAAGATTTTATTTCTAACTACAGGGATGTTTACAGATGCACAAAGCTCTTCCCCTTACATCAAACAACAACTAACAGAGCATTCCTGAAGCATCAGTATTGTGCACCAAAGACTGCACTCCATCTTGACTCATGCACAGCTCTCTCCCAGCTGAATTTAAATGGATCCATGAACCCCAGGCACAGAACTTCAGAAGTACTGTATCTAGTAATAGTGAAGTACTAGGTTCCAAACTGCACAGCAGCACAAAGGCATGTGCAAACAACTACTCAGGAAGCTATGCACCCAAGAAAAGCACACCTTTAAGTACCCCAAAGGCAAGTGGTTTTCCCCGGATTAGCTCACAGGGAAAAGAGCAATAAGAAGCAGCACAACTTGCCTTGGCTAAATACACATTAGCTTTCTGCAGCCTAACTCAAGTTACAACAAAATATTAGCAAATAATGCTTTATATACTATACTTCTAAAAGAAAAAGATCCGGATAACAGAACCAATTTCTACAAACCCTTACATTTACAATGAAACCTCAGTGACACCAAGAAATACAGGCATTTAAAAATACCCACAAAGTAAAAAAAAAAAAAAAACAAACATTCTCTTGCTTTCTCCCAAAAACCCTCTTATAGTAGATGTCACTTCTTTACCTTTTATGTGCAGGGCTCCAGAATTATAGTTCTGTTCAATTCCACTGACTTTAGTGAGAAAAAACCTGAAAGGATTGCCTCCAGTCACCAAATCCCAGGTATCTTGGGCTTCACTAGGTGTTACATTATACTCCTCTTCTTTCAGATTCTCTAAGAGTTTGTCATCTTTGCAAAGAGTCAAAGGATGCTCTTTGGGCACATCGTATTTTTCTTCTTTCACCGTTTCTTTGTGCGCTTGCTTTTGCTGATCTTCAGGTTCTTCATCACTACTGGAAAGACACCAGCCTGAGCCTTCTTGGCTTGGTCTCTGTTTCACTGCTGGAGGTGTTTCTGCAGAAACACTTGTATCAGTGAACTTCAGTGGAGAAGCTTTTCTCTTGAGAG
This sequence comes from Turdus rufiventris, assembly GCA_013186435.1. Taxonomy (NCBI): domain Eukaryota; kingdom Metazoa; phylum Chordata; class Aves; order Passeriformes; family Turdidae; genus Turdus; species Turdus rufiventris. Next base: position 7,978,073 of record PYHW01010789.1, on the reverse strand, counting down.
CAGCTTTCCTAGCTTCAGAGCACGGATACTGTGGTCCACTTGTTCCACCACATGCAGCATCCGATAGTGAAGATGTACATGGTTTTTCACTGTCAGAGTTGTCCTCGGCACTTTCATCACTGCTAGATACTGTCCATTTACCGTGTGCACCTTCCTGAAGCATGTTCCTATGGACGAAAAAACACCAAACAAAAATTGTACATTTTTATTATGCTCAAGTCTGTCTCCCTTCCTAGTTTCCACTTGTTTATTACTAAGAAACTGTCCATTTGTATTTTGCAGAATCTCCAGGAAATTTCAGTGTACAAGGCTTGTTTCTGTGCCCGGGAAACAAAGAAACACGTGCGATGGGGGCAACCATGAAACGGGAAGCAGCAAATGTGAAAACCTGCACATAAAAACCAGACGAAAATAGAAAATAGAGGAACCTATGGGAAAGCGTTCAGAAAATCAGAGGTGCGATTTGCACGATACAGATATTTCCCCTCGGCTGAGCGATCCAGCGCGCTCTGCTGAGCGCATTCAGGAGCGCGGGGCCGAGCCGGGGCGGCGCTTTCCGGCAGCCTCCGCGGGAACACTCCGGGTCTGCGGCCTCCCTCCGTCACCCCGTGCCCCCAGCGAGCCCCTCTGCCGCGCCTGCCCCCTAAACCACGGCGGCAGAACCCGGGCACCGCCGCTCCCACCACCCCCACACCACCGAAGGCCGTGCGGCCGCGACCGCGGCTCCCGCCGCCGCCCCACAGCGAAGGCAGCGCCCGCACCCGAGGAAGGCGCGGCGCCGGCCACGGCACCAAAGAGCCCCGGCAGCCGCTCCGACCCTACAGCCCGGCGGGCCCCAGCGCTCTGCAGCCGCCACCGCTCACTCACCAGCCCGCCGTCCGCCCGGCAGCCCCCGCGATGCGGAGCGAGAGCAGGCCCGGGCCCGGGCCCGCCCTCTCCGGCGCGGCCCCGCCCCAGCCCCTGAGGCGCTGGCGCGCGGCTGCCGTGAGGCGTCAGGCGGCTCCTCGGGTTGCGCTGGTGAGGCGGGCACGTCTCAGAGAGCTGATTCATTCTAACGAGCCTTCCTTTGACCTTAGCGTTAGTTATGGGCAGGTGCGGAATTTGCATAATGGTTCGCTCGGTGCGGTGCTAATTACTGTGTCTGAAGTGCCCCGCTAATGAGATAACTGCGTGAGGACTTGGGGAAGGAGTGGGAGGAAAGCAGGTGTAAAATTAATCAAAGGTGGAGCGCGGTCCGCATCAAAGCGCACTTTGGCTGCTGCCGTGAACTGAGCGCTCGGTTTTTGTTACTCTGAGTTTATCATAAGTTTGTGGCTGCAGTTAACAAATTCTGGAAGTACCACCCCGGCAGGCTACTCTCGGAAAAGCTTTCCTGAAAATTCAGCTGGTTTGTGTAATTTTCTTAGTAGAGTTGTAGATACCTCTTTTTCCTGAAATGCTTGTGGATAAACCCTTTGCTGCTGTAAGATATGGTACTGTATTATCGACCCTTGCTGAAGGTGTTCTGTAGGAAAAGCTCTTTGATGTTTTTTTGTATGTTTTGTGTGCAGTCTCTAATATAGGCTCTAGAAGTGCTTTTTTTTGTTTTCTACAAGTACTTCAGAAGACTTGATGGCTTCTGACTATGTGTTCATCATGCTCTTTCCTCATCGTTCCTGTCTGTGTAGTGACTTAACTGAGAATTAAAGCTATCTGGTACTTTTCAAGAAAAATATTATGGTCTGGTAGAAGCAAACTTCCTGTGATTTGTTTCCTAGAAGTCTGTACTATGTATTCTAAGGTTGCAAAAAGCTTTTTCATCATAAGCACGTAGAATGTAGCAGTATGAAAAATTTTATTTTAACCTGAAAATCCTAAACTGAATGGACTCAGTCCGTTTTCAGCTCTGATGGAAGAGAGTGAATGAGTAGAGCTGATTCACTAAGTACCTCTTTTATTTTTCCTATAACAGTTATGCAAAGCAAAAAAATCCTAGGTTAGGTTTATTGGTTTTTAATGCAAATCCCTTTCTATAGTTTTTTTAAGCATACAATGAAGATAGCAAAGGCAACTTAAGCAGAGAAGACTCTACAGTTGGTCTAGTAATGTTTTTTTTCCTAGAAACAACCAAAAGTATGTACTACTTCATTTATGTTCTGAAGGTCCAGCTTATAGATGTCTCGCTATTGAGAACACTGTGTACTGACTGGTCTACACTAATTGGAGTGGATTGCTGTAGGTGTGGTAAACAGAAATACCTACAAATCCTAAAAGTAATTTTCTAATTTGCAGGCATTTATTTCAAAAGAAAATAATAAAATCCCTGGCTTTTCTGCTGAAGACTGTGATGAGCAGAGGGTTGTATTGTATTTTGTATATGTACAAGATACATAAAGTAAATGACTTCCTTACTGAGCTTGTTACTGGTTTTTAGTAGTGGTACATTTCATTTCTTTATTCAGTGGTTTCAGTAAATGTGAAACTGCTGCATGCCCCAATAATAAAATGTGTATTCTCAAAAATATATCTGGTTTTAGTTTCAAGTAACAGTTGGACATTTTCAGACATGACTTCTCAAATGTAAGTCTACGGCTCTACAGAAATCTTAAGAAAAAAAAGAATAATTGAGAAAAAGAATGTGTTTCCATACTTACAGGAAAATACAGGATATATCGTATGGCTTGATGTAGTTTGAAAGTCACATTTTTACTCAAGTAAGTACAAGTGAATTTAAAAAGAATATGAAGAACACAAAAGATTTCAGAATACACACAATGTGTCTGGCTTTCTCATGGCATGTCAATAAATGTGACCAGTCTAATATAAAGTGTGTTATATATATAAAGTATGGAAAGGATGAATAATCTTTCTTCTCCCTCTTAAGCAATCTTCTTCCCCAGTGACCACTTGTGACTAATTATTAGTATTTCTTAAATTGAATGCATGTTTTACAAAAGCTGTCTTGACAAGGTCATAAAAAAACTGTGTCTATGATAATTTAGAATAAAAACCACAAAAATGTTTTAGTAAACTATGAAAGTAGTAATTTCTGATGCATTTTAGTTGTGGGTAAACATGTTCTCAATGAACTGTGGCCAGATCTAAAAATGCTTAAGGCTCCTGAGTCTGATCTGCTGAATTATGAATCAAAAAATGCTTAGCTTCTTCCTTATCTGTCTTTTCCTAGCTATTTTTACCATATAAAAATTAAGTGTTCTGTCAAATTCCCTGGATGTTTCTTCCAGCAGGAGTACTCAAAACATGCTTGAGGCATTTAAACAAGAGCAGGCTCTGTGTGTGAGTCACTGATGGCATCTCCTTGGAAAGAAAATAGAAGTAGAGGACTCCTGGGAAGACAAAAGATGCAGGTTTAGTTATTTCTTCCTGAAAAGATGCCAAGGCACACCTGCTGTGGCTTTAGGCACTACTGTGACCACCTGTTAGACCATTTTGTGTGTGCAGCTGCACAAAAATTAAGAAACCTTTGTTCTAGGGCCGATTCTGTCATCTAGTGGTTTTGCTAGCTCCTTAAATTGGCCCAATTCCAGCAACTGTTGCCCTTTTCTCAATTACTGCTCGTTGTGAAGATCCCCAAGAGGTCTCTGGTGTGATGACTAGGTCCTGTGTGTGTTCCTTCAACGTGCGCGTGGTTTTTAATCTGGTTCTGAGAAACACAACTTTGTGCACCAGAGAGGAACCAAATGCAGATGTTACAATCCTAAAAGCTGGTTGTTAGTGTCCAATTCTCAAACATGTTATTGTGCATATGGCTTTGTTAGCAAAATTCACAAAATACTAGGCTATAGGAACAGCCCTTCTATTTTTTGGAAACTATTAAGAACAGCCCTGGCAAAGAGAGTACTTTCAATTGTTTTTGCAAGACATGAGGAGTAGTGTGCACACATTATTTCTTAAGATGAAACTGTTTTTCAACTGCACTACATGCTAACGTAGTTTTTTCGGTAGAAATGGCAATTTCTTAGCATCATCAACTGCAATCAAGCAACTGAATTTTTCTTTAATTGTTGCTGCATTTTTTGGTCACGTTTACATTTATTGTATAAAAAGTAATACTAACTTTACCCACTAGATGTCATGAATGAACTCTTCATTGGAAAAGGCGAGCTCTTAAGAATTTGAATCACATTCCTACTCCTGATTTTTCTAAATTTGTTATAAAAATGCTCTATTGGTTGTAAAATATTATTTTAGTGTGGTTATTAATAGAAATTTTGAACTTTATGTGTATTTAATGTTTAACTTAAACCTGAGGCAAATAACTGGGAAAATGTCAACAGAGATTAAACTCAGTTGAACTGACTCTGTATGTATATTTGCATACAAATACTGTCAGTTCTGGGAGCTAGCTATGTTATAGGAATCATGTCTGCGGGACTTTTTTTTTTTTTCCTAACAGTTTATTTCAGTGATCTCCTTTTCCCCAAAATTATTTAAAGTCATCTAAAATGCTCTTATATTTCAACAACCGTTCAACTAACTAGCTGCTAGCATTTAATCTTCCAAATGAAAAGGGAGCTGGAGGAATCGTAACCATTAAAATATGTCATTTCCCAAGCTGAGGTTTCCATCCTGGTACTGTTGCATTTAGATCTCACTAAAAGCTCTCTTCACACTGTTTCTGGGAGGCCAGGCCCCCAGTGCCCAGTGTTTTCATGGACCCAACGCTGTACCTTCACAGGAGGACACCAGCAGGTCGACAGCTGCTGCTGAATGCAGGAGCAGAACACCTGGACATCCAGAGTAGAGAGTGGCAGTCTGAGCTCAAGGCTGCTTCCAGCTGCCCTCCTGGCACATCTTATCAAAGCTTTCTGAAGAGGACTCCCTAGTCTATTTATATACCTGACATGGTCATGGGGAAGGTGTTGCAGGCCAGGTGGAACATACAGCCTTGGCTGGTTTCCTCATGTTTAGTTTGTGCTTTCTCCAGAGTGGAGCTTAGGTTGCTCTGGAATCTGCTCACATGTGGTCTCCCTTCAGGTGGCTCTCTCATTGCTGCAGCTATGTGCAGTCTTGTACTCTGATAGCAGAGATATAAGAGTTTGGATTCATGAGCGCTCAGTTGTGTCAAAAAAGCTATATAAATATAGCTCAAAGTGGACCTCTCTGCTTGGCTGTATACTCCCTTTCTGTTCATTATGTTGTTTAAAGATGTTTTGCAGGGATCTCTTGAGCACCTCCTAAATAAGTTCTGAATTTTTTTTTAAATTGTTTTCATAATGTAATTTAGCTTACTACTTTTGTACTATTAATGAATCCTGGTAATACACTAGTATTAGTGAATCTTGGAAATTTGCTAATCAACATGTAAGGGTCACTCCAGTGTTCCTGTCAGATAAAGTTGTGAGGTAAGAACCTGCTGAAAGACATTAAAGCAACTGTATAGTACATAAAATAATAAGGTGGATTTCAGAAAAGCTGTAGAAGCATAAAAGATGCAAATATTTTTTGCATTTCTTCCTCGTTTTTTCTATATTTTTATTCAAGTTTTTATTTTAAACAAATTTACCAAATTAATTGTGACCCAACTAGTCTTCATTAAGTATGGTTTCCAATCTTCATATTAAAACAAAAATTTCTTTCACTGTTTAGAGGAAATAACAGATGTGGGTGTGGATGCTCCAGAAGTTAGATTTCAATGTTACCATTCCTTTGTATATAAAGAACTCACATTTCTGTAAAGTTAAGTATCTTTGTTTAAACATACTGATTTTGAGATTTTGATATTAATTAGGACTCTATTAAGATCACATATATACTTAATCTTGGATAAAAAGGTGGTTTTATTTTAATTAGAATAAAATATTTTCTTACTTAAATGCTCTAGTTGCTACTGTTGTATAATATATTTGAATCACAAAGCTGGTGAAGGGTCTGGAGAGTCAGTCGTAGGAACAACATCTGAGGGAACTGGGTTTGTTTAGCCTGGAGAAGAGGAAGCTCAGGGACCACCTTAAAAGGAGGTTGTAGCTGGGTCAGGGTCAGTCTCTTCTCCCAACAGCCAGCAGGAATCCAAGAGGAATTGGCCTCAAGTTGCACCAGAGAAGGCTTAGACTGGATATTAGGAAAAATTCCTTCACCAAAAGATCTGTGAAGCATTGGGACTGGCTGCCTGGGGAAGCGGTGGAGATTCTGGAGTTATTTA
>PYHW01010789.1:7938223-7971708 GCA_013186435.1 Turdus rufiventris | reverse complement strand
GCCATTTCTTAATAGCAACATTATATTGATTAATGACAGAGAAAAGTATTTAGCTATTTTTACTGTTCAAGCTGGTAAGTAATGAAAATTTCTGTTATAATGATACACTATTAACTTGAAAAAATACAGGAGTCCTACACCATAATTCAATAAATAAGCTTCTCATTTATATAGTCCTGCTTGGGTTTTGTTATCCTTGACTTTACCAATTGCGCTCAAGCTTCTGTTTGTGGGGTCATGTGGCAAATCTTATTTGTATAAATTATTAATATAAAAATGAAGTGGCAAAAAACTGAGGTTACTTTTATTGATAAATTCCATCTTCTCTTTCCCCACATGGCTCCACAGGTATTTGTATCAATATATTTGAAAGGCATTGTGGAAGCTGCTTCTGTTTATTCTAGTGTTGATGCTAAAACACATGTTCATTAAACCATACCTTTACTTGTAAGTCTTTAATTTAGACAATAAATACAAAATAAATATTGTTTGGTTTGTTTTTTTTCCTCAAGAGAAAAACCACATGAGTGTCTGAACCAGAAATAGTGAACTAAGATACAAAGTTAGATCATGGATTTGTTAATACCTAATGACTTTTATAATTTTTAAGATGTCCTTTTTGTGTGTTGTCATAGCTTTACAGTCTGCTCTAGCAGCACATGAATCGGCAGCTCTCCAAATCAATGAATAGGCGGGACTCTATTATAGGAGTCATTCTATAAAGGGAAAATTGTATACTATAATTTTCTGGGCTCTTATGTTACTCTGAAAGAAGGAATAAATGGATGGAAAGCTTATACTGCTTTTTATCGTTTCATTTCCACGGTTATCCAGTTGAATGGAAAGCTGCTCATGCAGGCAAGTTCAGCATGTTTGGGCAACCTCTGTTATTATAGAAATGGTGCATGTACAGAACCTAGCAGTTGAAAGCAGCAAGACTCTGCAATCCTGGAAACTGAGATGGTAATAGTTCCTAATATATGATTTTCCAAGAAGAAATAAGCAAAGAGGCACTGGAAATCTGTACACTGGTACATAGATTTGAATTGAGACAGCAGGTGGAGCTGATGGAGTTGTGCTTTTGAACCACTGCAGAAAGAAGAGAATATGAATGAATCAAAAGAAAAAGGAGTGCAGAGCTTTTGTTATTACATAAAGAAAAAATTCCTGTAGGATATAGTCATCTTGCCTTCTCAAGAAAACTAATTTGTTTAAAATGAACATACATGATAGATGAGAAAGTATGAGAAAAGAGTATTCATCTGCGTTTACATATTGAACTGAGGTGGGATCCCTTTGCCAAGAAAAATTCAACTGCTGAATTTTTGTATCAGGATTTTTGGTTGTTTTATGGAGAGACCTTAACTTTTGGGGGTCAGATTTTTGTTTCTTAACTTCTGTGTTTTACTTCTGATTTTATAAGAAATGGTCAATTAAGAGCTTAAAAACCAGATTTACATTTTAATTTATTTAATTTTCTGTTTGATAGAATGATAAGATAAATGGGCAGGTAAATACTTTCATATAGCATACAGAAGGAATAATCAATTCAGTTTTACACTGAATTTTACTACAGATTTCACAGGAATCTGTAGCTGGGGTTATACATTATTTCAGACTTTGCTTCTGGGAATGATGCCAGGTAGATTGTTTATGCAGCATGGATCTTTATCTGTGGCATGCAAATGCTATTGGCTTAGAAAAGTCCGGGTTTCTCTCCACTGTAAAGAAACATGATGTTTCTCAATGTTTGAAATATTAATTTAATTCTGAAGCAATTAAGCAAAACAGAATACCTGAAGGAAATAGGACAAGATGTCCTAAATGTGGAAAAGTTAAATAAAGGAGTACTAGACTAATAAAGGTGGTGTTGATGTGACTATAAATAAAGTCAGGGTCAGTGGACTGCAGCTGCTACAGCTGTAGTAGTTCTAGGCTGTAGGTCTGTCTGTGGTAGTAGGAGCTCCTCCAGCTGTTAAAGGAAATTTCTGGACATTGACTCCACCTATTTGCTGTTACTGCCTCTTGTTACATCTCTGACTCATCTTTTCCCACTTGTTTATACCACAGATTGTACCAATTTCCTTGGTTGTGGCTTTTTTACTACTCATAACAGACCAAGGAAGGGAAACCAAAGCAACAAGAGTTTTTTTTCTCATTCTTGTTGGTAAGTAGATGTGGAGATTTTTTCCTATTTCTGTTAAACAGCAGAGGATGTCCCATCACCAAACTGAAAAAAGGAAAACTTTATCAGGAACCTCTGGGCTCATGGATTTTCAGATCCTCTGCCTTTTTCTTCCTGATCTCAGGCAGGAGTGTGGTCCTTGAAAAGAGGGAAGGTGAAGCATATGGCAGATCAGATGTTGGGATGATCTGATAAGCATGCATTCAGCTTTTTGCTATGAACTAAAAGTAGCTTTTCAGGTGTTATTTTTAGTGAGTTATTTCAAAGGACTTAACTGTTTCAAGTACTGTGCTTTTGTTTGCCTTGCTGAGCACAGTCTACAGTAGCCTTGTTTGAGATGCTTGATTTTTCCAGATGACTCTGGAAGTGAATTCGTAACCTAAGTGATTGATCAGCTGATATTGCTCTGATATAATGCATCAGGATTAAACTGAACAAATAATTTGAATAAATGGATTGTAACATTTGTGAAAAACTAAAAAATCTGAAACACCATGTTCAGAATTCCTAAGTTGTCAATGAAAAGGGTAGATTTGAAGTGTAGTTTTGAATATCTTATAGTCTAATTTTTCAAAGGTTTGCAAATTTAATTTTTTCAATTTGTTCAGTTTTTCAAAATGTCTACTTTTAAAATGAAGACAAATAAAGAGTTGTAGCACATCACTCTTGAACAGAGTTCACAGTGGCAAAAGGGAATAAATAGTCAGTATAAAATCTGTTTTAGATTGTTTATATTATAGCCTTTCTAAAACATTTTGCTAATGCAGTAACTTAGAATGTATCATCATTTCAGAACTAGGAATTGATTAGCTTACATGCAAACATTGCATTAAGTAGTTTTAAAAAGCATCATAACGTACATTATTTTTCTCTTGCCTATTCTTGATCTAAAAGACAGAGGATTTTTCTTTTGAAGACTTCAAGAGAGCTTTCAAATCCATTTCTCCTAAGTTGTCTGAAAAAATCATATTTGAAGCCACCAGGTAAGATTAACAAATTGATCCATATTCCTGAATAGCAGTCTTTTTGTTGTTTCAGTTAGTTGAAACTATTGGATTCTATCATACAGCTGAAGAAAAAAGCTTCAGCGCCATTACTGTTTCAATCCCTTTATTAATAAAGATTATATACAAATTAATGTATAAATAATGTAATAATTCATATAAATTTTATAAATAGGATTTTAAAAAACAATAATTAAATAACAAATATTAACAGGTCCAGAAGGTAATTTGTTGCCTGTACTGTTTCTTAAGAAGCTTAAAACTACTTGCTTTTATATTTCCTCCTCAAATCAGGAAATCCCTCTTCAAGAGCTGTCTCAAAAATTTAGTTAAATGGGACTGTATATTGCAAGGCAGTAGTGGTGAGATTTCTTGCAAGGTGAGATTGGCTTAGAAATATGGATGTTGAGTTTTATTTAGGGAAACAGAGCTAAGATTTTTGTCCCAAATTGATCTGTACAATTGGATTAAGACTGTATGAAAAGCAAACCATAAGAAATATTTTGGACTCAGATATTTGTCAGAAGTTTCATGTATTTGTGACACAGAATCTATATTACATTAGACTGTTGTAACATATGAAGCATATATATTTTCATATTTGTAGATACATTTCCTGTTCTTCCCTCTTTTTACCACAAAGATCAAAATTAAATTTTGGGACTGAAAAGAATTTGAAAATATTTCTTTTATATTAAGAAAAATAATATAAAATACTTAGAAGATCTAAATACTTAGAAGATCTTTATAACTGATCAAATGTGAGTTCTAAAATTACCTGTGTATTAGCAATTATAGAGCACACAGCGATCAGGTCTGTAGAGCAAGGAATTTATGATGGGGACCCAATATCTGTATTGAGGGGGTTACTTGGCCTAATTCTAGTCTGGTCAACAGACTGAATGACTCCTAGAGGGTGTAGTCCTTTGGGTACATGCCAGGAGCATATCCTTCAGTTTAATTTCATCTGGAATAAATGCAGTTTATATACTGTGAACCCTGTGATGTTCCCTATAGTACAGTCAGCGCTGAAGACTGGGAAATTCTACTTTAAAAAGCATTCCAAGTCTGAAGTAAAATGTAGGTATATATTGAGACAAAGGGGAAAAGCTTAATTTGTATATTTCAGAGGTCTGTGATATTGTTAAATAAAAAGGGCTTTTTATGTTAATTTATACAAATTTTTCTTTGGTGGAAATGCTGTCTTCAAACCTTGTCAGCTACTGGTTCCTTTAATTTGGAATGCATTGTTGCATGCATTATTTTCTTATACTTTAAATTAAGTAAAATATTGCAGAATAAGCAAAGTCTGTGGCTAGTGTCATGAAGACAGGAATGGAAGAGAAGTAGGAAAAAAATTAAAGGCACATTCATAATACTTATCTTGTCTACTTACCATACAGAGCAGGGAATTTTCTGCTATTGAGTGTAATTCTCAACATATTCTGAGACTTAAAATTGGAAACAAGTGTATTCAAGCTATGCAGAACACAAGGAAGGAACAATACCTTTGATTTGCATGAGGAGTGAAGGGCCCCACCAGAGTAATTCAGTTTTCAGAGAAAGTAGACTTGATTTGTAGGTGTGCAAAATGCTCATTATAAGGGCATCCATACACGTTGAACTAATTTTAATAAACTTTTTGCTTGAAAATGAAATCCTTTCATTTATCATTCATATATATGCATTATTAATATGCAATATTAATACAAGAAAAAGTCTTTAAATGTTCAAGGTAATATAGCAAGAAAGAATAATGGGTTATTCTGGATTGTTCTTTGAATCTACCTGTAAAGAGCTATTATGCTCAAAATCTTTGTATGGCTACAGAGGAGACCTACCTGATGCTTAAAGCAGATATTTATCTATACTGTATACTAAAATCTAAGCAATCTAATAAAAGAACTATTTTTAGTACAGATTGAATAATTGAGGGGAAAATAAAAAAAGGAAGGATAAAAAATACTATGCAGCAAAATGTCTCAATGCAGTTATGTCGTGCATCTCCTATTACCTCTTCCTTTCTCTGTAGTTACTCCTCTATCTTCTACGGTGTCTCAGCCCTCAAGCAGACAGGTTCAGGGCAGGCATGGTAGAGTGAATTTCTGTTATCCCAACTTCTTCACCAGAAAGAGTATAATATTCATGTTTTCTTCTCTCTCTAGCATCTACTTTTGGGTTATTTAAATGTTTGCCACCTTCCTCTTTCTTCTGAGGTCTGCAAGCCCACATTACATCCTAATTTCCAATATATGGCACATACTATGTATTTCAGATATTTGTTCTTTGCTCTGTCACCTATGAAAATATTTTTGTCCAGTTGCTGTGTCTGCATGTCTTTAACTGACCATAAGTGAATTTTTAGTCTTGACCCTCTAGTGTTAGCCTGGGCCCTGTATCTTAACATCCCATGCCTTTTCTATTCCTTCTGCCATGTCTTTACATCTGCTGTCATGCCAAGACTGTATTTCTCTATATAAATACATCATTTTACATAGAAGAAATTCTTATTACTACTATCTGTGTAAAGTTATGTTTATCCTATATAAAGTTAAGGATAACAAATTAGACATAGCAACCTGGTCCTTGAAAGAACTGTTGTAACAGATAAAGCAAGTAGAATTTCCAGGGCAGGTCAAGCAAATTCAGACAAAGCCTGAAAAGCCTCAGTCCTTGCAAACTCACTGCAGAGTCTGTGGCCTGTTACTTGTACTGGTTGTACTGAATTTACTTTAATCTCTTGAGGAACATATCTAATCTCATATCATACTGATAAAATATTATTTAATGTAGATGTTCTTTCTCCTCAGGAGTTGTTTTTGTACAAATGTCAGTAATATACTGCACACAGCTGTTGCTGAAGTTCTGGGAATGTGGACAGGTTTTCAGTTATATTTGATTGTATTAACTGACTGTAATCTTGCCTGAACAGTAGAGTAGCATTTGTTTCTGATCTAATATTGCAATCATATTCAACAAAATGATCAAGGGTTTATTATGCAGCCAATGTGCACCTGATTAGAATGCCACTGTACCATAAAAACTCAACATTCTTGACGCAGGAGTTGCAGAAGTGGCTGCTAAGGTAAAATTGTATGGTCGTTCATGGTGGGGTTCTCTGTAAGGTGAAGCACACAGAAGAATTGCTTTATACTGTTGCTGCTGATCTTCATGTAGCTACATATATACGAAGTGTGTCAAGTCGTTTGCAACAGTTATTTGTGATAAATGTTTTTTAAAATGGGATTCAAATTCTTAAATAACTAAGTACTGTTTTCCTTTTTTGTTATGAATATGAATGTCATATTTGTATTACACAATATTATTAATTACAGATGCTGAAAAAATATTTGTCCTAGCTGTAACATTTGCTCAGAAAAATAGTTTATTTGTATACTGAAGTCTCAAAGCATGATAATAGGACTAGTAACAGAAGTAAGCTGAAAACCAGCCACATGTGAATGTGGATGAACCTATAAATGATTAAGAATGTCTTACAAACCAGAAGTGTTCAGAAAATTCCTATACAGTTTTTTAAGCTAGCAAGCATAACTCAGATCTTAAAGAAGAAAAGAAGGCATTCATGATTGGCTTTTTATGCTACTGTGCCTTTAGATTGATAGTATCTCACAGTAGAGGTATATTAGTACTTTTGTATGTATTGGTACTTTCCATACAGAAAAATGACCTAATTGTCTCATATTTCTTTCATGTAATTATCTAGTAATGAGAAAATAACCTGTTTTTCAGAGCCACCCCATGGAAGAAATCTTATGCTCTTTTATGCAAGTTTGATTTATAGACATGTACTGCAGAGCACAGTGAATATGAGACATTCATCTTCCTATGGCTAGTTGCTATGGAAACATAGTACACAGTACAATGTCATTCCAGCTCTGGTGATGCCTGCAGTAGTTTATCCCTTTGTTGTTCTTGTTTCTTAAGCAACTGTCTTGCAGCCTTTCCTATTATCACACTTCATCACCTATACAAGTCTTTTTCCTTATCTCTTGAAGACTGTATTGAATAGAAAAGATATATTTTTTCTTTACCTGTGCATGTCAGTGTATTTTTTTTCCTATCATGGGTTAAAAAGCTTGTCCCATGCCCAAAAATAATATACAATTCCCCTAACATTGGTACAAGAAGATGCAAACCAGACTGCACATCAGAGGGTAAAAGATCTGTCTCAGCATCTTTATTTACCATTTCCTGTCAGGGACTACAGTTAAGAATTATTTTCTCTAACCAGTATCCCACCCAAGGAAGACAGAAAGGAAAATTAATCAGACTTTCTTAGCTGTTGTTAGCCAGTATTTGTGAAGTGGACAAAAATCCAACCCATTCTGTTTCACACTTGTGAGGGAGGAATTGGGGAAGTAAAAGGAGATCCTCATAATTTACCTAAAAAAAATATTAGGGGTGTTATGGGGAGTAAGAGTCAAATTGAATGTTTAGTGTGTTGAGAGGCTGTATCCTAACACAGGTTCTTTTTCAAGGCAGTATCTGTTTAATAACTCATTGCACAGGGAACCAACACATTAAGAGTGTATATGTCCCAGGTTCTGCATAAGTGGGGTGATACTTTGCAAGAAAACATTCAGTTAACACCTAAAGATAGGTACATCTTTTGGGTAGTAGTAGTACTAATGAGTTTTGTTTTGCTTTTCTTATCTCTAACTCTGTTGCCAATTCTGTCATCCAATTACTTAACAACATACTTTGCTATTTGTGGTGGGTTGACCCCAGCCAGTGACTCACTGACTGCCCCCACAGTGGGGCGGGGGAGAGAATCAGAAGAGCGAGAGGAAGAAAACTCGTGGGTTGTGATGAGGACACTTTAACGAGTGAAGCAAAGCTGTGCATGCAAGCAAAGCAGAATACAGAATTTATTCACTACTTCTCATCAGCAGGCAGATGTTTAGCTGCTTCCTGGAGAGCTGCACAGCTAATTATTACTTGGGAAGATAAACTCCATAACCACAAAATTCCCTGCCTTCCTTGTCTGTTTCCCAAACTTTGATTGCTGAATATGATGTCAAAGAATCATGGAATGGTTTAGATGGAAAGGACCTTTAAGCATCGTCTAGTCCAACTCCCTGTACTTGGACACCTTCCTCTAGAACAGGTTGATCAGAGCCTTGAGCATTTTCAGGTGTGGGGCATCTACAACTTCTCTGAGCAACCTGTTCCAGTGTCTCGCAACCCTCTCTGTAAAAATTCTTCCTTGCAGCAGACCTAAGTCTACCGGCTTAATAGTTAAAACTATGGCCCCTATCCTGTCACTGCTACTATAGATAAATCTGGCACCAAAACATCCTAAAAAAAAATTTACATAGAGTTTTTAGAAGTTATAGCCCGAGTCTGTTTGTTATTCCAATCCTATAGAAAATTCATTAAAAAAATCTAAACTTTTTTGCTTACCACTTTTTCTGAAGAAAATTTTGCATAAGTACAGGTATGTATTTTTTCAGGTTTGAAAGCAAAACTTAACATGCGAGTGTTATGCAATGTACCACACACACATTTATTCTTTCTAAATAGTTCAGCATACATTTTTTCTAATTTAGACAAAATTACTACATGAAATAAATGTTTCAATTTAAAGTTATGAATTAAATGACTTTCATATTTAAATTTAAAATTTGTACTTTCTATTTTTGAGGGTATGTCCAAACATGAATTTAGAATGATGTTAGCACATTTAAATAAGTGACTAGTTCCTCCCTCCTAGTTATCACTCCTGCCTTTCACACTGACTTTCTTTCATTGGTCCTTGAGGTTCAAAATAAATTGTTTTAACAGAGACCATTCTTATTTAACATGAATCCTTTTTATTTTGTATTGCTGCAAGTAGGGATATGCATGTGGTCAGTTGTCATAATGCATTCATGGTAATACAACTTACTAAACTATGTTAATGCCATAGGAAGCACTTAGCTGGTCATATCTTCAGGACTCTTCTTTCAAGCTGTTTTCTTTCAGATTCGATAAAACTCTGACATACAATAACTATTAGAATGTAGCAGCTAAAAAATAGGCATTAAAGATTTTTTGTTTTTAATTATTATGATTAACATCTGTGGTAATAGCAGTACACCTGCCAACATGCCTGATATGGGAATTAGTTATTTTAGCAATAGCTTATATTTATTCAGTTTGGTGATGTCTTTACAGGGACTACCCACACAGATGTTGATGATTTTTAAAATTGCATTGGATGATAGAAACTGGAAAAAAACACTGACCCAACCAAACTCATTTCAAATAAACTATTAAACAGCCATTAGATGACAACAATTCATTCTCATTTGCATCCAAAGCTGAACCTTTACCCTGAATGGAAAATTATTACTTAAGCTCTTTCAGAGCATACATTTTATTAAAAGCAGGTTTTTCTCCAGAATTAAGAAGGAAAGCTATATTTTCAGTATAAGCTCTGTATCTTCTGTTTGAAGTGCAATTTGTGGTGTGTGCTTGTAGAATGAAAACCTGATCCATCACCTCTCTAGGAAACCCGTTGCAGGGTTTGACCACTCTCTTGGTAGAGAATGCCCTGTCTAAAGTCCCCTGATGGAGCTTTGAACCACTTAAATGTCCTGTCACTGCATCATGAGGAGAAGGGGTCAGCACCTCCCACTCCATTTCCCCATCCTGAGAGAACAATAACGTCGTGCCTCAGCCTCCTTTTCTCCAAACCAGACAACCCAAAGTCCTTAGTCTTTTTTGTCCTTCTCTGGACACATTCACGTATCTTTGTGTCATTCTAAGTTGTGAATTTCTGGCACACGGGACTCAAGGTGAGGCCACACCACCGAGTACAGTGGGATAACCATCCCTGCTGAGCAGCTGCTTGTGTTGGGTGTGATGCACCCCAGGATGGAGTTCACCCTCCTGGCTGCCTGGGCGCACAGCTGGCTCAGGCTGAGCTGGTGCCAGCCAGCACCCCCTCTGCAGGGCTGATCTCCAGCTACTCCTCTCCCAGTCTGTACTAGCACTTGGCCCTACTCTGTCCTAGTGCAGAATTCAGCATTTTGACATGTTAAATTTTCTCCCATCAGTCCTTGTCCAAAGCCCCAATCTATCTAGATCCCTCTGCCATTGTGTTCTGTTCCTCTAGACAGTCAACAGCAGCTCCCAGTTTGGTATCATCAGTACCCCTGCTAATGGTGCATTCAATCCTGTGTCCAGATCATTGATGAATATATTTAACAGACCTGGCCCTAGAGTTGAACCTGAGGCACACCACTGGTGACCAGGCAACAGCCAGATGCAGCCCCATCCACTACAAGCCTTTGAGCTCAGCCCTTCAGCCACTGCTTCACCCAGTACACAATGAAACTGCTCATTCCAAATTGAGAATTCCATAGTTGGACAACTTGTCTGGAAAGAAGCTGTGAGGGATGGTATAAAAGGCCTTATTAAAATCCAGAAAAACTACATCCCCTGCCTTCCCTTCACCCACTAGGTGTGTGACCCTATCATAGAGGGATATAAAATTGTTTAAACAAGACTTTCTCCTTGTGAATTTGTACTGACTGTGCCTGATGATTTGTGGTATTCTATAAATACCTTTCAATATCACCCAGTGTGATAATCTCAATACTTTTTCCAAGAACGGAGGTTAGACTAGGTGTAGTTTCCTGCGTCTTTCCTCAGAACCTTTTTATAGATAGCAATAACATTGGCTAGCATTCAGTCAGCAGGGACTCCTCAGACTCCCAAGATCCTTGGCAGATGACAGAGTGGGATCCTGCCATAACATCTGCCAGTTCCTTTAGAGCTCTGGGATGAATCCCATCAGGCCACATGTACCTGTCAACATTCAGCCAATACAGCTGATCCCTTACAATTTTACATCCACAAATGGAAAGTCACTGTTCCCACACTTGTCTGAGTGAAGAGGCTTGAGCATCCCAAGGTCCACCAGTGTTGTTAAAGACTGAGACAAAAACCCACAGAGAATACAATAGAATAATATAGTACAAATAGTATGAATAATATAAATAGTAATAACTCCCTTGCAGTAGCAAAGAAGTGTTTGCAAAGTCCAGGGTCCCTTTATAGTAGGAAAGAAACATGACGAAAATAAAAAAGAGTCAGTCTATGGCATAATAAAGGAACAGTCTTATGTCAAGTAGTTAACTAGTTTTCTTTGGATATAGATTTTTTTTTCTCTTGTCTTGCAGTCTCTGCTGCATTTTGAGAAAATGAATCAGTATCAAAAATGTAGCACAATTAAAAAGGTGATATTGTAATAATGCAACCTAACAAAACTTAAGCGAACAAGTAGTTTAAAAAATACCTGATGACAGCACTTATTTTTAATGTGATGAACTAAGTTATTATTAATTTAATAAATTCAGGTGGCAACATTTACTCTTTATAACACAGCTGCACAGTGTACCTTCATGTTTAGTATTTTGTTTAAAGTAAGGATAAGATGTTATTAATAGCGTTTAAATTATATATGTCCTCTTAGAAATCCTAATATTCCTGAACTGAACAAAGTTTATTAAAACACTCCTGTTTCAACTTTACAAGAATTTCTGTGGGATTTTAAACTGTCTTCTTATGGGTCCACTTACTGATACCTGTGGAGCTTACAGGCTGGTTTCAGTGAAAGCTGAGATCAAAGAATAATTTTACTTCTGCAAATTTTATGAAAATAGATGAGCAAAGAAGAGAAAGATGCTGCAAGTGCCCCAGTGGAGGAAAGGGATGTTATATAAGTTAATAAATCTTAGCAAGCACCACAGACTCTTCATGGAAGCAAGACCTCATGAAGACTCAATTGTGGAGAAGGTTTAGACAAAGATTTCATCAGAATATACTTTGTCAGTCATAACATACAAATATACAAGGAATCAGGAATTGTTAGTTCGACTATTCCCAGAATTGTTTGATATGATCTATAACTTTATATTCTTTTGTTGTAGCATTTCCCTCAGAAGTTAGAAAAGTGTAATGCCATAAATCCTGAATGTTTAACACAATATCTGAATTTTTGTTATGTATCCACTGATTTTTTCCTCCAAATCTCTTATACCTTTTGCAAATTCTCTTGAAATAACCTTACTGTCAAGAGAAGATTCCCTTTTAATCATGGATTCCTAGAAAAAATAAGATTACATTTGCTCTTGAGCACATACTGCATCTTGTGTTTTGTACATTGATGGTACTACAGAAGAGAAGTCTTCAGCACATGACAATGCACTACAATGCACCATGACAAGAGGCAGTGTGTACACGTTGTGTCAGGGAAAATTCTGGCTGAATGTGAGAAAAAAAAATCTTCATTGTTCAGAGCAGCCCCGCTCTAAATTTCCTTCTCTCATTTTGGGCCAGAAATTGGGTCAGATTTCTTCAATGTGTTTATACACTGCGGTCATTGTGGGAAAGGTAGTTGGTTCACACTAAATTCTCTATTCCTTTGCAAAAAACATCTTTCATGTCAATTTGTCACCCTATTGGTCTTTGGTTTCTAATGTCTTAAAATTTTTTAGTTCTCAATCCCATCCTACCCCCTTCCTATGAATTCACAACTATTTTTTACAATATTTATTTCTTTGTCCATTTTGGCTGTTAACTAGGAATAGGAAAAACTTGTTATAGAGTAAGGTGCTTGATAATTATTCTTTATTTACATCTGGTGATGCCCACAGTGATAGGCGGGTAATGGTGGAAGGAGTTACTTACTCATCAGATACTCTGTTGGTATTGCAACGTTGCTATTGAAAAACATTCTTTTTCCCTAGTTCTTCAAAATTCCATTTATTCAGTAATTTGGATCTGTTTTTTGTCTCTTTCAGGATGTTTTCCTTTAAGATAATAACCAAGTATCAATAGGCTTAGAACTTTAAGGCACATTGCTGTATCCAGACTGTTGGTTAGCTTAGAAGCAGAGATTTCCCTCTTTTTTCCCTTCTACGGTTCCAACTGGCAGATAACAATCTAGAATTCACCACGACTTCCTTGATAAACAGGGCTGTGGGTTTTATCCATTATGGAGTCTCTTGTACCAGTTCAAGTGTTTTCTTTATAGAATTTGATTATAAGAATTACAGAATAATTGATTTGGAAAATTTAAACCAATTTCAATAAAACCAAAGTTTTACTTGTCATGTTTCAATTACTTGATTGACTGTTGAAAACCTGTTGTTAGAATTAGTAGAAGGCGGCGGCATTAGAGTACATTTACACTGTTCAAGCAGTAGAGAACAACCCTGGGATTGCTCAGACACATGCAGAGGTTGCATTTCTACACTCAACTGCATATGGAGACCAATTCAGATCTTCCTATCAAGACAACCCAAAATTTCATATTGCCAAATGGCCTGCAGAGATAGGTAAAGAAGTAATTTCTAGTTCTTCATGATTCAAAGTCTTATTCTCCAAGATATTTATGAGTCTTGCTGAAAGCAAGCCAATTCCCATATTCAGAATGCAGTTTTGCTGTTGAGAAAGCAATCCATGATCTCTGTAATTTTACTAGTAAGTACATTTACCAAAGCAAAATAATGATTTTTTTGTAACTATCTTGTATTAAGGATTTTTATTTTTAGCATATTCTTAGTCAGTCTGTCTACTGTGTTATATGCATGTGTCTTTGTCCCCTGATTGTAAACTCCTAGTACTGTTAATCTCTTTTGGAATCAAATAATTCTAGGAAATGAGAAAATTAACAACCCTTGTTTTCTTGACAGATAGCTTTGATTTGTCTTGTCTACTGCAACTAACTATGTGTCTTGCTTAATCTAATAAATTCTAAGATGTTTGTTTTACACACATCTAAATCAAAAACTTGGCCAAATCTCTTATTCCTTCTATTTGTTTTTATCCGCTGGGCTTTTCTCCCCTGAGTAACGTTAATATGTTATATGGACTACGATGCCAAATGCAATATTAATTCTTTACCTAAGTTACGGAATGTAAATACATAATGTCAATGTCTTCTGTTTATGCATAAATATACATAATACACTATGACTAGAATTTTTTAGCATGAATGCTATTCCCATTTAAGGACCTAATTGATTTTAAAAATATTAATTTTATAGTGAAAAATACTAAGTCTGAAAATACAGTAGCATTTTAGTGTAATTTTAAAGGGCGTGTTATGTTTTATTTGAAAGAAAGAGAACATCTACTCTTTGTTCTTTTCCTCCTGGCTTCTTATATTGGAAGGTTTTTACAGTCTTCAGACAAACGTTTTCATGCTGACAAAATGTGCTTCGTAAACACTTCAAATGGAGTCCTGTCTGGAGTCATCGAGTAAAATGGTCCGTAAGGAGTCAAAGATGCATTTCAATAACAAGACTTAATTAACTAATTTCTTCTCTGGCCCTCACCTTAGTGTTCTTTCTTCTACTTATTTTAGTAAATGTGTGCTGTTCTTGTTTTCATGGATATACACAGCACAGCCATACTGTTTTACAAACTCATTCCTCTGTTTCTCATGCATTTGAAATCCTGACTGGGACTGCAGTATTTTCACCATCAGCCCTCATAGTGAATTTCCTTTTGCTTTTGCTTATGTCCTTCACTAGAAGAGAGTAAACAATCTCATGTATATGCCTACAGATAACTCAGGAGGGTATGAATTTTAGTAACTTCTGAAGTCAAGTGACTAATATTATCAATAGTCAAAGATCATTGATTTCCCCTGATCAGTGTCTGTAGTTAGACTAATGGATTTGGAAAGTGCTGTTCTTACATGTTAACAGTTCTTCATGATAATGGCTTGTAATAGTGGACATTTTTGTATTTTATCTTGCTTCATGCTTGCACTTTTAGGGGTGGAATACTTACACAGAAGCTTAGAAATAACTTCTTCCTATACTTTTGTTGATTTAGTTTTTGGTATCAGCAAATTCTAAAGAACTCAGTAATTAATGTCAAGGAATATGGTGACAATACCATAAAACTTTATCAAAAGGTTTTTATGAAACTTGCTTAGGATTTTTTCAGTGGCATGAATTGAAATAATGTCATCTTGCTGAATTGAATGCATAATAAAGCCTACAGAGGCACTTACATGCATTTATGGCTTATTTAGTGCATATGTTATTTCATTTTCAAATCTTCATGGTCTTTCAATGTAGCAAGAAAGCACATACAGCCTTCTAGTCTCATGTGATCTCCTTCATAGTCTTGTGGCTTAATAACTGTCATGGTTTAATTCCAACTGGAAACCCCCACTAGGGTGGTGAATCAGGTTGAGATAAGAACAGTTTGATTATTGAAACAAAGTAAAATAATTATAATAATAATAAAAAGGAGGAAGAGAGGAATAATACCAGAGAGGATCAAGTGATGCTCAATACCATCACTCGCCACCCCCTGAGTGACACTAAGCCTGTTATCCAACAGTGATTGGCCCCTCCCAGCCAATTCCACCAGTTTATACTGGGCATGATGCTCTGTGGTATGGAATATCCCTTTGGCTAGTTCAGGTCCCCTGTCCTGGGCATGCTCCCTCCTGGCTTCTTGAGCACCTGCTCTCTGTCAGAGCACAGGGAACTGAAAATTCTGAACTTATGGCAAGCACTGCACAGCAACAACTAAAACATCAGTGTGTTATCAGCATGATTCTCACACTGAATCCATAACACAGCACTGTACCAACTATACTAGGAAAAAAAACTCTCTGCTAAAACCAGGCCAATAGTATAAGGCCTTTTAGATGCTACAGAAAATATTATCTATGACTGCAGCTTTAAAAGGGAATAATGAAGCATTCTTCATAGTTTTTTAATTCATTTAGATTAAGTGGGATTAATCTTCTGAAAATTCAGGAAAATCCAGCATGATGGCAGATGTCCAGCCATATCCAGCTGTGATTTACCTCTGGTGACCGGGGTGATATGGGACCTTTGATTTGGTTGGCTTGTTTGCTGAGGCTGGTGCTGCCAAACAGTGTTACCATGTGAATGGTATCATGTATTAGAGAAAATCTTAGGAAAAATTGTATCGATGGAATTTCTGGTTACTACTACCTTCCTCCTCAGCTCTTTTAAAGTTTTAATGCTTCTTAGTCCCAGGAAGACAGTACAAAGTGGAACAAGAATCTTTTTAATACATAGAAAAACTTGGTTGAGATGAAGTTCCATGCCAAAGAATAAAGCTTTCTTCTTTTTGTTAAAAAAGTGATTCAAGACTGACATATCACATAACTGCAATTTATTAAAGATCTTGTGCATTGCCTGCGGATGGTGCCATTTGGAATACTTACACAGAGGGGTACAGAATACTTTTGTCAGTGCCTGAATATAGTATTGATTTAAGAGGTCAATCTTTATTGTATAATTCAGTGCCAAGTTAAAGGCAAATTTAAAAGCCCTGTGAAGGGTCTGTGTGTGTGCTGAGATGTAGAAGAAAAAGTCAAGAGCATGTAGCTGGAGCAAATTGCAACATGCTGCCTACTCTGGAGTAGGGAGACACCTTGGCTTTTCATTCTATATGGTGATTTTTGATCAATACTAACTTTTTTTTTTCACTGTATACAATTTTGGTTTTCTAGGGAAGTAATTCTAATGCATTCGCATTTTAAACACATTGTCCAATTTCAACTGAACTAGAGATAAATAGAAGCTAAACCTTCATAAATTTCTATAATTCAGCAACATGCATTATTTTCCAGCTGAGGCAGAAATTCAGTCTGAGAAATAGAAGCAAATTATATGTTAAGCCTGTATTTACTCATTTCTTGAATATATATAATTTTTAAACATAGCTAAAACTTCAATCAGTTATGGCATATAATGTTTCTTACTCAGCCAAACAACAAGGAAAAAGAAAAGGGTAAGAAGCATGAAGAGAACCTGAAATATTGTAAAGTGAGAAGTCGCTGAGGAATTGGGTTATTGTGGTAGGTAGATGAAGTAAGTCTTTGGAAGGCTAGATTCATTATTTCTCCACGCATTAAACAACTTGTTTCTGCTCCTCTAAGTAATTTTTTTCCTAGAAGAGAAAATTGAATTCATGCTGACAGCATCTTTTATTGGCAAGGCTAATTCCTTAGGACCTTTTTAACCCCTTTCTAGCCTGCTATAACCCTCAGTGGCTTTTTGAAGGGAATTTATTAAAATATTCCATGACTCTGAAAGAATGTCAGAGAACAAAAATGAATAGAGTTATGGGAGACTGGAGGATGGCAGGTGATTGAATTTCTTTCATATTCTGTAATGGTTTATGGCCAGTAGTCTTTAGTTTTTAGTGTTAATATGAGTACTTGAAAGTAGACACCTGTAATGTCTCTGTAGGAAGTCTTAACAGTCTTCCAGAGAAAGCTTACTGAAGTTAACTTGTTTGCTATTCTATGTATCCTAAAAGAAACACACAGTACCAAAGTCTTCTGTTTCCTAATGGGTGAAGCAATTGGTTCATCCAAAACA
Source organism: Turdus rufiventris (assembly GCA_013186435.1). NCBI lineage: Eukaryota > Metazoa > Chordata > Aves > Passeriformes > Turdidae > Turdus > Turdus rufiventris. Next base: position 7,954,123 of record PYHW01010789.1, on the reverse strand, counting down.
TCCTGTACTTTAACTCTTGCATTTGCTCTTGTGTCTTAACTGCAACTAGATTTACTCTTCTCTCTACCTCCATGACCCTGTCACATTTATGAAACAAGGTCCATCTTGGGTACTAGCATATGGTGTCTTCTACCCTTCCTTCAGGTCTATTTTTGAAGATTTTTCTCTTTTTTATATTCTTGACTTTGCACTTGCATCCAAGTTAACAGATAAATTTCTTCATACAGAATATTTTGTGCATTATCTTTCTTTTTAATTAAATGGAGATGAAAATCAAAGAAATACCATCAACACTGCATACTAAATTATATTGTCTGTTTAGGAATTATTTTAAAATTCTGTGGGTATTCATAGGCAAGTTACTCTGAACAAGGTGTGAAAAAATGTGGAAATAACATCAGGATGGAACGGGATAAAATACTGGAAAACAATGACACTAACAGGAAATAGAATGTGTTCAAAGATGAATGTATATCCTAATGTTATGCATGTTGCTTAGCAACAGGCAGTAAAAAATGTGCATGAACGAGTGAGTACAAAAAGTAATTAAAGGGAAAAGGCATGTGCATGGCATGGTATGGATAATAACCAGAAATACAAAAAAATATGATAAAAGCAAAGATGGAGAAGAAAACAGATTTAAAGAATGTTGAGAGAAATATTGAAACTTTTTTCCTTATTCTTTGTAGATGGATTTTTTCCCTGTAGCATTAGCTAGAAAAAAAATTAGGCAGCAAGTTCCTCTGTAATAATGCCTCACTATAATATAGCTTGCTCTAAGGAAAAATAAATTTGAAAAAGTGAATTGACTATAAAAAAAATGTAAAACACTCCCACAAAATAATAAATGGAAAATACAATAAAAGTTTATTTGGCAGCATAGAATTATCACAGAGTTTTAATTACTTGAGTTACTTAGGAATTCAGCATTTGAAATAATACCATTTTTTAAAAGCAATAATACAATTTGTCTGTCTCTGAATTGCTTCTTCAAAGAGTTTGTCCATGTTTTTTGTCCATGATTTTGTCTAACGCTTGGAGAAAGTATCTCATGGTACAGTTTTTCATTTACTGTCTTCAAATATAGTTAAGAATTTTTTATTAAAAGTCTATCAAATATTAGTCTTTTTTCTTCTCTGTAAACATTAGTGGAAGACAGAGTATTTTTTAATCAAAGGTAGAATAAAATATAGTTCTGGAGAGTCTGATCAGTGGAAACTTCCTAAAAATTACCAGATTAGTGTATAGTACTTCTCATCTGCATATCACAAATGTCTTTGTAAAAGAGAGAGTGTCTCTCTTTCATTTCATATAAGTAAAATGTGGTGATCTCATGGTTAAATATCTATCATCTTTTAATCGTTTTTTAGATGAAGAAAGTATTTTGTAAATGGGTATCTTGTTGCTTAAGCTACATTACCAAACCTTAGCCATCTCACACTTATGTTGTTGCCTAGAGAAAATAGCAAGCAGAAAAGTGTTCTACCATAATGACTGTCTAGTTTGGATTTGACTTCTGATCTTGACTTTTCAATCTTTCTTTAAATCTTGTACAAATATATATTTCGATTGTGGGTCTGTACTTAGATAAATCAGTGATGCACTCTTGACTGAGATCCATTGATTTTAACAGCTGCACTGGTACTTCAGCAGATGCTGAATCAAGAATCAATTGATTAACAAATGCTTCTCTGAACTGAGTGGTAAGAAACACAGGGAGGATTCCATTTTCACAGGTACAGAATAAAATACCCAGACCTTTAGCTTAGGTTTAAGGTAAAAAAATCTGTAAAGTATTAGTTCTTACAGAGTTGATAAGAGGTATTTAGACTTAAAGTGCTTCCAAATCATCACATTCTCTTTCATTCGACTTCCTTGGTAATATATTTTTTTAATAAAAATCTTTTAGTAAAAATCTTGCAAAAAGTAACAAACTTCCTGTTGTAGAAACAGTAGTTCTAACGTGAGAAGAAAGAGATTCGTTAAAAACATATTTGTTAAAGCAGACATAGCCATGTGCTTTGCTTGGAGGAATAATCAATCTTGTGATAATTGCAGCTTATAAAAGTCCTTACCAAAGACAGAATAAATAGAACTGTGATGCTTCTGTGCCCATTCCTGAACCCATGTGCTGGCTAATTTTTCTGCTGTTGAACAGGAAAGTAGCCAGTGAAGTGTTGTGTTTTGAATGGGAATCAAATTTTGTATTACTCCCGGAAGGTGATTTCAGTATAATATTATCTTAAAGAACTCTACCATGTACATAGTGTACCAGGTTGGAAGGGACCTCAAGAATCATCTGGTCTCCAACCTTTATTGGCAAAAGCATAGTCTAAGTAACATGTTCCAACACCCTATCTGGGTCTTTTAAGTGTCCATCACTGGGGAATCCACCACTTCCTTGGGAAGATTATTCCAAGGGCTGATTTTCTCATTGTGCAAAAATTTCTTTTTGTGACCAATTGGAATCTTCTTAGGAATAACTTGTACCCATTACTCTTCATCTTTTCTGTGCAATTTCTTGCTAAAAGGGAGTCTCCATCTTGTTTGCAGCTGTCATCTATATACTGGAACATGATAATAAGGTCTCCTCTAAGCCTTCTTTTCTCAAGGCTGAGCAAACCTGGTTACCTCAGCCTTTCCTCATGTGGCCAGCAGTTTCTGTAGCAGAAGGCAAGTAATTTGTTCATTTTGCTTTTAGAGACACTTGTCATTGGTCAGATAAACATATTAATCTCTGTAATAACCCTCAGACAGCCTTTATGGGTGTGTGTAATGGTGCACCCAGCTACTAAGCACATCCATAGGCATGGCTCACCATTCTCAGAGAATGTCTTCAGGATACTCCTCACGCCCTTGTAGCAGGCTCACAGGATGATGTAGATGTATAGCCAAGACCTTTCCTAGCAGCAGCACTGGAAATGATGCTAGTGAGACAGTCCAGTTAGATGCAAATGTATAATTTCTAGATCTGGGTCAAAACCAGCCATCTGCTTTAAATTCAAGGTCATATACCAATAATGAAACATAAGTGCCCTTGAGGGTTTCCATCTCATGCAGCTTGGACAAAAGGAATGACATTTAATTACAGTTTTAATAATGCTGTTTGGTTAACAAGTTTCTGAAGTGTCTGGTATTCGTCTTTGGCTCAAAACTGAGCTTTCTGGACCATTATAAAGTACCATTAGTATTTTTTATAAGTTACAGAAAAGACCATACTTTTTACAGCTACCATTTAGAGGCAATATGAACTATGACAATATATCCAGGTTCTTTACATTGTTATATTCTCAAATGGAATTGTACCAGAACTGAGGGAAATGAGAAGAAAAATAAATACGGGGTTTAATTCTCATTTGACAGATAGAAAATTGAGTCACATAAATGAGTCATACAGAAGATAACACATAAAATCTGTGGGTGAAACATAAACTGAACACAGAGTTTATGAGTGTTGACAGATATAGGGACCCCAAAGTCATTCTCTTTTCCTTGGACATGTCTTTTTTCTCTCTGTTTAACCAACAATTATAACATCCATTTTCAAAGACATTCATTATCATTGTTCTATAACTCAGTGTCCATGGGTCTATGTCCTTTAGCAAAAGGAAACAAATTCAGAGCTACTGCATGGTTCCTGCCATTTTTTTGAAATAATTACATGGAGGGTTGTATTTTGCCTCAGGTTCTGAGTGTGCCTCACCTTCATTAACTTTTCTCAGAAAGCAAAGTAAAGTGCAAACTGAAATTGCTGCACCATAGCTGCTAAAATTATGCAGTTTGCAGTTTTGTCATTGGAGACCTGGAACTAACCTGCAGTTAGTCTTGCTGCACAGTTAGATAAAGGTGGGCACTGAAAAAACCTAAAAACAATGAAGACCATCAGAAAAGGAAAAAATTACCCATTTTTTATGCTAATATTGAAGAAGAAGCAGAGCTAAAGCCAGATGCCTTTTCCTTCCATCTTCTTCTCTCTACAGCAATTAGTAATAAAACACAGTTCTCTCCAGAGAGTCCTGAGTCTTAAAACATGTGTTGGCAGGGTTATAGGTGATATGGTAATTATTTAAAGATGGATCAATTATGGACCATGAACCAGTAGGCATCATGTTACTTTGACTCACATTTCAGAATTTTCCCAATTTGCATTATAACAATTGGTCATATAATGCTCATGATATGAATAGATCCCAGAATTTTTTAACAAGAGATAAAACTGTGGTAACTTGATCTTTGAGCTCTGGAGGTCAAAAATGTAACCTTTTTGTAGAGCTCATTAAAATGAACATGATAGATATGTGCAAACATACAAGAAGTTCAGAAAACTCTGTCAGTAAAAAGACTTTCTTTAACTAGAATCCCCTACCTGCCCTATGTGTGTATTTTTTCATGACTACCTGACAATACCAATTATCTTCTCTTTCATAAAGATACATAATCAGTAGCAAGAGTTCTGCAAGATGCAAGAAAAATATGGAGCCTGAAGCAGTTTCTTTTACATGTACTGGGCATGGCTGAGGATCTTAAGTTTAATATGTGGAATTTTTTGTCCACATAAACTCTTTAATATCTTGTATTTATGTTTTTTCTTTTTTTCTATAAAATAAGTACTGGGAATGTTGATGTTTTCCAGAAGGATTACAGTTGAATTAAGTGGTTAAGACTGTAGAACTTTTATGGTCTCTACTGATCCTGATAACAGCTTGAAATTCTGTGCTCCTGTTTTGAAAATGTAAAATATGATGTTGTTAAAGGTCAGAAGAAGGTTTTTCAAAACCATGTTCTTAATATAATTTCCTTAGACACCAGTAATGTATAAAAGTTTACTGGATAATGGTTTAAATTGAGTAATAATTTATCATCAGGAATCACAAAATTATTAGGATTGGAAGGGACCTCTGGAGATCTAATCCAACCAAGGCACTGTCACCTAGAGCAGGAACTCATCCAAGTGAGTGTCTCTGAATGTCTCCGGAGAGGAAGACTCCACGGTCTCCTTGGCAGCTGTTCCAGTGCTCTGCCACCCTCAATGGAAGCAACTTTTTACTTGTCTTGAGGTGGAACTTCTTGTGTTTTAGTTTGTGGCCATTGTTGCTCATCCGGTCACTAAACATCACTGAAAAGAGTCTGGCACCAACCTCTTGGCACCTACCTTTGAGATATTTACATGCATTAATGAGATTCCCCCTCATTCTTCTCCAGACTAAGCAGGCCCAGTTTCCTGTCTCTCCTCATTAGAGAGATGCTTTTAGGTGGTTTTTTGAGCTTCCATTTACCAGAAATGAAAATGGTGTTCCATAAGATACTTCCTTTTGGTGCAAGTTCCACTTAGATATTTCACTATGTAAGTAATTCTAGATTAATGAAATAATTCTACAGATTTATACTATGTAGTTGCAATTATTTAGTCTTGTATTTGCAACCTTTTACTCTCTTCCTGTTCTTCTGTTTAATTTTATTTACTTCTATAGATCTTGAGATTTGACAGGTTTTTTTCCTTAAAATTTAATCCCAGCTGTTCTTGTATGTTCTTAGGGAGTGGTCTTTCAAAAGCTCTGAACAGCTAAGAATAAGCCTTCAAAATTAGATTTGCCTCTCCTCCTGTTCAAAAGCAAGGGGCTCCTCACCACCCCATTTATAAAATAACTCCACAAAAACAGACCATTCAGCTATTGCTGCATTTGTTTCTTCCTTGATTGGACATTTCTCTAAGCAGCTGAATTTGTAAAAGACCGCCAATAGATTTATGTGCTATAATGCCTAGAATAGTCTATTTAAATGCTTTTCCCACAAACCTGTCTCATCAATGGTTAAAAAGAGGAAGCGTGCAGTTCCCCAGCATTCCTAAAATCCTTATTGAAATTATTGCTTTGCTAAAACTGTTGTTTACTATAAAATCAATGAACTCATGTTTCTGGTGAAGCACAGCTATTTAAATATAGAAAGACTGGTACATGGTTTATATAGATATTCTACTTGATTCCTTCCTGAAGAAGCTGTCAATATTAATATCCTCAGAATTTACATAAACAGATACAGGAGTTCTGACTTATCCCTACATGTATAATCTTGATTATATTTTGTTATTTCAAATGTGTGTGCAAAAGTAATGTTGAAGTCACACAGATGCAACTCTGAAAAGCAAAGCACGAATTCAGTTTTTTATACATTAGTAATTTGGAATTATGTATGTTAACAAATCTTATGAAGATTAGAACATGTAATTCATTGCCAGTAGCTCACTGCTTTTCTTCCTCTTGATATTGTTTTTTTTACATATTCTGTTGCACACATGAAATGTATTTTTCAGAGTGTGTGATTCTTGCAACATGCTGCTTTCCATGCCTTCCTCATACTTACATCAAAAGTTTTCCCTGACTTGGGTGTATCAGCCATTTATGACTAGGTTGGGGATTTTTTTTTCACTTAGTTGAAAACACAAGCAACCTGTTTCCCCTGGAAAACATATTTAGTGAAATTACAGTCTTGTTTGCCATATGGTGCATCATACAGATGGATGATTATTATGCAAATCTTTTGATTAGTGAGTTTCTGCCATTCTAGGAATCATTTGCTTTATGTATGTTGGCTTTGTACACAATTAGTTCCATTCTTAGGATGATCTAGGACTGTGCCAAATCTTTGATACAGTTTTTTACAACTTTATACTTTTTTCTTTTATTTATGGTTTGTTCTATTTTCTTTGTTCATCAGACAAAAGAAGTAACTTTTACTTCAATTTACCATATGAGAAAAATAATGCAAGAAACATCATGCCATGCTGAATGAAATCAGTAGCAAAATTTGCATTTTTCCATCATAGACTCTGCCTCCATGGTTATTGGCATGTGAGACTGATGAGGGGAGTAGTCAAATAAAATTTTTCATTTTGTTTGCAACCAGAATCTAATCTGATGATTTCTACTAGCTTGTCTCCAATAAGCAAATTTTATAGTTGAGCTCTGGACTGTTCAATATATAGTGCTAAGTGTCTGGATTTTTGTCATTGGTTCATGAAGATTCTGGGTAGGAATTGTATCTTCGGTTCTTCATCTATGACCATGGAATTGTATGTGAAAGGAAAATGTTACTTTTTTAGCTAGGCCTGCAGCTAACCCTATTGTTAAATTTCGATTTTTTCATTGCAAGGGGCTAAGGTCCATGAGTGATGAATTGCGTACAGTACATGTTTAAGTAAGTCCCTTACTAACTTAATCTACTCTGTATTGCAATTTGTTATAGCTCATGGTAAAAATCAGAATTTTTTCTACTTCTCAAGCAGGTATAATATTAATAAAAATTTAAAGACATTCCTAAATGATATTGTTGATGTGCGTGGACAGGAATAATCAATTTCTTATTTCCTGTGAGGAAAATATTAGTCCTTAGTACAGCTGAGACACAGGGAGGTATGAGTGGTCATCTGGGCTCTGCCACAGAATGGTTCACTGCTCATCACAAGATGTGTTTCAGGAGTGGATTATTGTAAATTAGGCTAATACTTTATCTTTGTCACAAAACTTTCTTATGAGTGAGTCTCCTAAACTGAAGTTCAGGTTTTTAAATGTTTTGTTACTTGCAATATATCAATGTTGTGGAAATATCCCAGACATGAACAGCGTAAAATGATACTGTTGTAACTTAACAGTATACAATGTAAAGTGATATTCCTTAATTATATAATTCAAGGTTATAGTGAAGGAGATGGTTTCCAAGAGCAAAACAGTATTTTATGATCAAAGCCATTGCCTTTCATCAATTTATCTTAATCAGCTCATTAAAACATTTAATGAATATATAGATACCTATCCCATGGAAAGCAGCTCTTATCACTTCAAAACTTTCTGAAGTTTTATCTAAGATAAAAAACAAAACTGACTGGCTGTAAAGCCAAACTTCATAATTTACTTCATCAGAGGCATTATTGTTTGGAAATTTCAGGGCCTAGATGATAAAAGCAAGCTATTTTAGTTTTAATCTCATTAATCTATTAATAAGCTGTCTTCAGCCAGTTGAATTTTGGATTTTTTGAGCCACTACAAGATAAAACAATAATTCCACTGTTGTCAGACAGGGGATCCTTTGAAACACCATGTTTCTGCATTTTGAAAAAAATGGGTGTAGGCTATTATATTTACATGAAATAATACTCTTAATTAAGTTCTGAAAATGTGTTTAAATACCTGGCAATATAAATAATGTTCCAGAAGTGGGTCCTATTTTGAGACACTATAAAACCTTCTTTAGACCTTCTTTTTCAGTCTTATTTTGTGCATCAAGTAATTTGTCACTTAAATCTGAATATTTATGACTGTCTCTCTCTCGAATTTTTCACTGCCTCAAAGTGAAGTATTTGCTTTAATAAGGACCTTTTAAATATCCTAACCAAACAGTAAGCATATAGAACCACAACTGATAAATAAATAAACCAAATCTCCTGCTAAAAGGTTCAATATCAGATCACTTAGAACTCAGAGAATTTCTTCAGTAGGGAAGTACATAGGCTGGATGAGTTTCTCTCTCAGCTGATGAGTGTCTCTGTTTCTTCTCTGAAGCTTTTAGATCACAATTCCTTATCCCTCCTGGTTGCAAATCTCAGTTCTGCTGTCACTTTCTCTTGAATCCTCTTGACAGTTCTATCAGTGAGTGTTGTGACCCTCAGTTCTGGCATGACATGTGTCCTACGCTCACATATTATAGCACTATTCTGTAGTTCCTGGCAAGGTTTACCCAGAATACCATTAGTAAGTGAGAATTTTCCCAGCATTAAGATCCTCATAACAATATCCTTCATCAGAATCTTCTGACAGGGAGGGAAGGAAGGGAGGAGGGGAGGGAGGAAATATATTTTCTTTAACAGCATTGAAGATTTAAGCAATAGTCTGGAAAGATGAATACTAATTTAGAGAAAGGAAAAAATTCAAGAATGATAATGGGAATTGGGCTGCAAATGGCACTATGAATGGAAAAGAACCAGGTAGCATATTTCTTTAAACTATGGTGAAATTTTAAACTGATTTATTTTTTTATTAGTTTCTGTGTTTGCTTTCTGGACTATTCATACAGGAGAAAGATTGTTTTTCTTCCTCTAAAATAATTAATACAAAACATTATTATTTAAACAATGTTGTCTGCACAGAAGTACTTAGTAAGTGCTAGAAGTATTGGAAAATATGCTGAACTTAGGACCTGAGAACAATCTACTAATCAGTAAGGTCACAGTAAAGGACTAACAGTATTTTTTTTATCTTGTTCTGTATATGAATTTAGTTTCCTTGTTCTCTTTCATAGCTATCAGGTTAAATGTGTATTGTGATGCTGCTATCACTGAAGTTTCAATAGAGAGAACTTTTCCTTTGATACAAACAAATTTATTGCTTCATTGGTTTGCATAATAAAAATGTGACGATCTACAAATTAAAAGCATAACTTGCCTCTATAGAGAAAGGGTTGGATGGTATGAGGGTAAATACCATTTACTACAAATGTATAATGTTTATCTTGCACAATTACCCACCTGAATTCATAGGCAGCTATACGCTGTTCAGCACTTCCATGTTTTGTTCTATTGGACTGATGATCTTTGAAAGTGTAATTTCTAAAACACTAAGTGCACTATGTTCTGCACAAATGGATGAAGCTGGTCAGATGCAATGAATACAATTACTTTGGTAGAATGAAGGTAAGCAAACATTTTTCCTTCAAACATTCTACCACTATTGTCACATACTAACAAATTAAAAATGTGATTTCTTCACAGAAATTGAGAATTAGTATCTTTATTAGCTCTAGTAAGAATTGAATAAGTCAAATATAGTTGATCTTTTAACATTTAGACCATTAATTCGTTAATGTAGTTTTTCACTATAGCTAAGTGTTTTATGTACAATAGCTGTGTAGATGTGACACTTAAAAGAAGTTTCAGTGGTGGCCTCCAAATGTGCTAAAATCTAAATCTAGCATGTGCTACTTTCGTTTTTTTAGATTTCTTTGGTTTTTTAAAACTCCCTTTTATCTTACTTCTACTTAAATTATTATCTTGAATTTAATGTTTTGTATGTGTGTGTGGGTGTGCAAGCATGTATAAAACTGAATTTTTTAAAATAAAAGATCAAAGATTTGGAGAACTTGTATGCCTGAAATCTGGCCTGATTTATCTGGCTGTCTGATGAAAGATATTGTCTTTTCCCATAAAGTTGTCAAGTTTTTGGATTATTTCAGTTGGGACACTGATACTACACTGATTTTATCATAACTGATATCCTGAAACTAAGAAATTCTTTTTCTTACAGCAACTGGATGTTGGAGTTCCAAATTAAAAAACTGTCATAAAAACTGCATTTGGAAACTATTCTTGTATAAACATGAAATTCCCTTCATAATGTCCCTAACTTTCCAGGGAGAATTAGGCAGCCTCGCCATTCTGTATTTATGTCTACTGCTTTTCAAGCAGTTGATCAACAATGAAGAAAAAAAATCAGAGTGCACGAAAGCTGCATTAATTTTCTATAAATGTCTTCCCTTTTGTTATTAAAAACGATGAGTAGCTTCTTCTGTGATCACAAGGAACCTGCCTATGGAATTCAGAAAGTTAGTTTTCTTGCATTTTTAATGCTAAGATTAGGCTAATTCAGGCTACTGAGTTATAAATTACCTTAGTGTGGAGTGTCTATGTCCTCAAGCTATGATCTGAGTACCTTCCAGCCACTCCTATGTGTATAGTGAGAGAGGTTTGGAGAGAGAAGGGTTGCACTCTCTCTGTGTTGTAAACAAGAAGTTTGAAACAGAAAATAGTTGAAATGGCTTGGCTGGTGTCACACATGGAACAAATAAAAGCACCAGTAACTGATCACAGACCTCCAGTTCTAGACTAGACCATCTGTTTGCCAGCTGTATTTCTTCTTTTTTGATTCTATGATTGGTTATTAAATTCATATATCAGGTTTTTAGATGGAATGACACATCCCACTGTTCATGCAGTGTCTTTCCAATTCTATGATTTCTTTTGAGAAAGAGAGATTTAATTTATTTACAGAGCAACTACAAACCTTCATGGGAAAGAATATAGTATTTATATTTAAGTAGTAAAATAGACATTAATTACTGATCTGCTTTCATTTGATTTTCTCTTTTGCTTATAGGGCTGTTGACAATTGTTTGCAGTATTTCAGTATAAAATAAACAGTTCCATCTGATCAAAGAGACTTTTTGTCATTGAGAAAACCCAATTCTAATAAAGAAATATAATTATAAATAAATTTACATATAAACTAATCATACAATATAGAAGATTTGAAAAATGTTCTAAAACACTGGTAATTTGTATATGTTCCACCCTTAAGGGGATGGGAGCACCTAAGATTCATTGATGCTCATGGTTGAAAGGAATGTCAGAAGTCGGAGGGTCCACAAAAAATCACTAAGTTTTATTAGTAAATTACACACTTAGCATAGAATTTTAGTCCCTGACCTCATGGATTAGCACTTGGCAGTGGGTTTCGGATTAAGGGGTAAGGGGAAAAAAAGGAGAGAGAAGAGAGAGGAGAGAAGATAGAGAAGAGAGGGAGAGGGAATGGAGAGGAATAAAAGAGGAGGAGAGAGAAGGGGGAAAGAAAGAAAGAGTAGAAGAAGAAAGGAAGGAGGAGAGGAAATCACCCCTCCTGGCTTCTGTGTTAATCCAGCTGATGGAATGTCCAGAGTCCTGGGGCACCACCCAGACTTGGTGGGGATGCCTTTTGAGAGACAAGTGTTCCCTACCCTGGAGAGAGGCTTCTTGTTTTCTATGCAAAATAGTTATTATGTACAGTCTGCTCTTTTAGATGTGTCTGGAAATGGGTCTGAAGGCTTCAGGGCTCTTGTGTGGTCTCCATCCTCCCCACAGTCTGTGCCCACTTCTCAATGTCATTCCTGTGCTTGCACTGGATTGTCTTGTGCTTATCTCCAGAAACAAGAGCAAGGATGTTTGCCCTGGAGAAATGCTGCCCTATCTCCACATGACCCCTTCTCCAGCCATATCTTGTTCTTTCCCATAACAATCCTTGGTTATTATCAACAATCCTGGGTTGTTATTACGAACAGTCCGTGGTTGGCTTCACAGCCAAAGAGCCAACGGCATTTGGGACGTGCACATCAGCCTCTTACTGCTGGGCTTCTACACCATTGCAGATTGTCTGCCTCCTTCACTTGGTCTTTTTACATCCACACTGCTAAATCATCAGATCTCATTACTTTCCTTGGGACTTTTGGGCATGTATTTATGTATTTATTTTAAATCAGTTTTTGCCTGACCTTGGCAGATGTAGAAGGAGAAGAAGCACACTTACATTCAAGAAGGGAGTTTAGGATGGAAAAAATATTTTTTTTTCCACAAAGATGCTAGAGATCCTCTGTGAACATTTTACTTTTTGCTCCATACAAGCTTCTGTGTTGGTAAGAGCTTTGGGCACTCTCAGCATTAGGACAATGTCTATGTCTGGAAAACAGAAGAGTACACACAAGACTTGAATGGCAGTAGAATGGCTTATTACATCCTGCATTTTTAATATAAATTTATTAACTAAAAGGGGGAGAATAACAAAGTTACTGCTCAGTAAAGAATGTCAGATAATATATGTGTGAGTCTATCAAGATATCTAATGGAAACATCAGTGCAAAGGAAATTGTTAGCCTGGTGTGAGATGAACACTATTACCTACAAAATTAGGATTTATGTATAGCCAAAGAAAAGGTTTGAAGTAGTCATATGCACCCTCAATTCTAAATTAATTCATCAACTCTCAAGAAAATTTCCTCCATACCATCATAGATCTGTCATTTAATATTTCAGCAATATCAGAAACATGGAGATGTTGGGAAGTAAAATGAGCAAGAAAAAAAGCAGTGTTGGAATATTTGTTGTAAATGGTTGTTATTCCTTTCCTTTGGCTGCTCCGTGTGATTCATGGAAACTGATGGTCTCATCTCTCATCTTCTTTTAAGAATTATGTACAGGGAATGATTCATTCCACCTAATGTAGATGCCTATTGCAGAATGGGATCAGTCCCTCTCAGAAAGTTTCTCTCCTTCTCTTCAGTGGCTAGATAAAACCACAATATATCTAGTTTCAGCTAGAGAGAGCTTTTTGATGAAAAGTTAGGCCACATGAATTCTACCTTCTGACTTGGAAGGGCTTTGTTTTTAAGGGAACAATTATAGAAACAGGTAAAAAATATTCTAGATAAACTTGCTTGTGAGAAGAACTTGGAAAGATTGGCATCAACCATCTTAAACAAAAGAAGTATAAGAACAGGCATGATTAAATGAAAAAAAAGAGAATGTTAAAAAGTCAAGGAACTCCAATGTAGTAATTACCTTCTGTTGTAATAAAACTACAAACACTTTGTGAAAAAAATATGCAATTAGGCTTGCACAAACACAAAACATTTCTATAAATTCTACATTTAGTAGTAGTTAGAAAGAACTCAAGACTTTTACTCCTTTGAGTGCAAGAAGTTATATTAAGTAGTACTTAGGTGAGAAAATAGGAACACCAAGGGAGCCACATACCAATGAGCACTGGGAAAAACAGTCCTCTCTAAATGCCTGTGACCATTCTTGGAACCATTGACATATACTGGTTTATTTTCTTAAAGTATCTGCCATTGATAACTGTCAAAGGCAGGGTACAAGCTAAAACAGTGATTTGATCTAGTGTGGCAATTCTTGTATTTCCATTTTTTGTTTCAAATGTGAATACGTAAGGTTAAAGGGAAAGCTAGTTCATTTCAGATGCCATGCAAATGGATTAGGTTTTGCATTAAATCCTCTTACGGTGTTAGAAGATGCAGTTGTACCAGAATATCTATCCATAAAATGTGAAGTAGCTTTCTATAGATTGAGGTAGGAAATAATGAATTTTGCAAAACTCGAAGTGCCAGTAAAAACTTACATACTATTATCAGTATAGTTCCTGATATGATATTAGTTCCTCTTCTTTTCCATTGGTTTTATTTTGTTCTTTAAGGAAATTGTGTTATGGTCTGAAAAGGATACCAGGTATTGAATGCTATCCTCCCTAGATCACATACACTATTATAAAAAAGTTGTACTAGTTGTAAATATTTGGTAACCTGTATACAAAGCAGATCTTAGAAGTCAAACTTAATCAAATGTTGCTATGCTAGTTGCTTTAGCATTTTTACAAGTTTTCTTCTTCAAACTGGTCTTTTAGACTGCTGGGAAATCTGATTAAATTGCACTGTTAGTTCTGTATTTATTCAACCACTAAGGAGAATCTGGTTAAAACATTTTATAACATTTCACAGTAGTAGACAAGTTTCTCCAAAGTAATTCAAAATTGAAATTGAAAATGTAAAAGCGATCTCAGCCAGAACTACTTGATAGAAAGGTTATACAGTCATTTTCATGGTCTTTTAAATTGTAGAAAAAGGAATTCCCTGTAGTGAGTTATTTCTGAAGTATGTTCTGCTGCTCACCATGGAGGAAGTGGTGTAAAGTTGCATGGAAACAACACTACAGTTCCTGCAGACCTCAGGATGTGCCAGACCTGCCTTTTCTTTTGGGCTCCATCACAGTCTGTGAGCAGCAAGGAGCTCCAGCAAGATGACAGGAAGGTTGTACTTAGCCCAGCATCCTCAGTGGGTCCTTGAAACTCTGTCTTGGGCAATTAAACAGCCTTTTCCTGCAGTCTAAGTCAGAGCTGCTTGAGTATTCACATGTCACCTGCTGCACCTTCAGTTTAGGAATCACAGCTAGGATTTAATTTCAACATATCAGTGAATGTGCAGTCAGTACCAGTCCCATGTGCTTATATCCTTAGCATCCCGGATTGGCAAGTAGGTATAAATCTCTGCAACATGAGATCAGAAACTACAAATCCTTGCCACATCTGATGGTGTGAACTTGTAACTGCCAAAGACTGCATCAACACACTCATCTAAGACTCTGTGAGCTATTAAAGTGGTCAGTTTTCCTGTTTGCTTCTTTTGTAGGAATTCATGTTACTGTGAAAGTTCTGTTGCTGGAAACATGATTTTCCTCATACTATACTTCTTTTCTAGCTGGATCATAGCATGCTGGAATACTGTTGTGGACAAAGTGAAAAGCTCTTCAGAATAGCTGTTCTTAAGGGATTAAATGATTATCATCTCTGTCATGTTTCTTTCATCTTATAATCAACTTCAAGATGGTACTGGATAACTCAGTGTGAAGTGATTAGATATTTGAAATAGAAAGTATTTGATCTCCTTTTTAACTGTGTTTAAACAGGTGTATTTCTTTCCATTAATGTCTTGTAACTGTTCACTTACTATAATATTTGAGTGAGACTTAGAGTATAAATCTGTCTAACAGGAACTGAAATGCTAGGAGTAAAATATCTAACTCTCTTATTTACCATTATTTAAATAATTCAGTAATAAATACAATTAGGAAATTGCAAAATGTTTCTGTACCTGAGTTGGGTATAGAGAATGAAAGCTGAATGCTTCAGAGAAAGCTTAATGGGAGACAGGACCTTTCACTTGAATAATCACCAGTTTTCAAAAGCTTTTATTTCATTGTGATTATAAAATTGTTACTCTTCCTAACATGAATAGATTACAGAATAGTTTTTATTGATGAAACCCATATTTTAGTTAATACTGTATAGCTTCCATTTTGGTAATTTGTACAGTATTGCTAAGATCCTTATGTCCCTGAAGAAATTTTCATTTGTATTCGTTCTTTGCTGAATAAAGCATTTCTGGATTTTTAGTCCTTTTAAAAATTTAATCTTTGCACATGAGATGTGGCATAAGAAATTCAGGTTTTTTATATACAGTAATTTCACGACTATAAGGCGCACCCTTTTGACTAAAATTTTTCCCCAAACCCGGAAGTACGCCTTATAGTCCGGTGCG
>PYHW01010789.1:7915095-7932097 GCA_013186435.1 Turdus rufiventris | reverse complement strand
GTGAGTGTTATAACAAGTGGCTCTATAGAGCAAATGAATATTGAAGAAAAGGATGTCAGTACAAGAGTTAAATATAATTTTCATACAGTAGACAAACATGATTTGGAAAATTTTATTACTGGGCCACATACAATGAATGATAAAGTTTTAACAGGAAAGCTGGTTCCCTTGGAAATTGAATCCAAACTTTCTGACTGAAGCAAAGGAAAGACAGTGTCAGAAATTGTAGAGAAGCAGAAATATTGCTGAATCACAGGATAGGTAGTATTTCTTCAGTACTTCATCTTCCTTGAAAATACTAGTTAGATCAAAATTTAACATAATTTGAAATTAGTGAAAAAGGCAGTGAGATTCTTAGGTCCTTTCTCCCTGTGAAATTACCATAGGTTTTCTGAGTAGGCTGCTTCCTATGATATTCAATTTAGATTGCATTAAATTATACAATGAGAAAAGTTATTTTAATATAAGATGTGCTTTGGATTATCATGGACAGATCAGAAGAGTGAAAGGGAGACATCATTATACTTGAAATTAGGTCTAAGAGAACGATGTACAGAATCATGCGATCATGGAATGGGTTGGCTTGAAAGGAACCTTGGAGATCATCTTGTTCTAGCCTCTTGGACATGGACAGGGACATCATCCACTAGACCAGATTGCTCAGTGTCCCAACCAACCACGCCTTGAACACATCCTGACATGGAACATCCTCAACTTCCCTGGGCAACCTGTTCCAGTGTCTCACCACCCTCACAGTAAAGGATTTCTTCTTTTTTTTCATATATCTAACCTAGTTTTCCCCTCTTTCAGTTTGAAAACATTACTCCCTGTCCTATCACTGCAGTTTCTGACACAGAGTTCATCTCTGACTTCCCTGTTGGCCCCTTCAGGCACTGGCAGATTGCTGTGAGGTCTCCATACAACCTCTTCTCTGGGCTGAACAGCCCCAGATTTCCCAGCCTGTCTTCACAGGGGAGATGCTCCACTCCACTTCTCAGTTTCTCTGGACGTGATCTGACGCTTTCATGTCCTTCTTATTTGGAGGCACCAGAACCAGAAACACTTGCAAAAAGAACTGAAGGCCTAAATCATCCATAGCATTTGAAATGTGGAAAATATTTAATGAGACAATAAATGTATTGTGAGAGCAGCAAGGCAGTACTGCTGAAAGGCTCACAGTACTCAAAAGCAGTTCAGATACAATCTAGCATGTTAATTCAGGAAACTGCACTCCTTAGCAGTTTCCTGAAATAATTTAAAGAAAATGCACAACTTTTCTTTACTCACTGTATACACCTAAATAATGAGATAGCAGGGAACTTGATATATATAGATTTTTTGAGAGTTATGATATTTATGAATGCTTAATGTCATTTGCATGACTACAATAAATAGGGAAAAAACTCTGCTATTCATGGCCTTTCCTAAAAGCAGGGAAATGTAAATTGCAGAGAAATAATGATTTGACGACCCAGCCTATGTGCCTGGCATGCTTCTGTCTCTAAATCAGGAGGACTGGTATATATTATGGCTGAGCCTTTCAGTGTGGAAGAAAAAATATGGACAATTAAGAAAATCACTTAGTTCATGGGCTACTACTAATAACTTACTTATACATACAATATAGATCTTGTTATACCTTCCTCTGCTTAAAAACATGGTTGTTAAATAGCAAAACTTAAAAGCTCAGATATTATGCCTTCACAATGTAGGAATTTGATAAATTACACTGTGTGTGTAAGGTAGGGGCCTCTGTAACTTCTTGTTTCTCATAATACCTCAGTTAACTAGAAACCAAAAGTTTTTAGAAACAAGCATATGAATTTCCTCCAGTTTCAAACTCTATGACTTTTAAAGAGAAAGTGGTAATTTTGGATTTAGTTATGGTAACTTTTAATGCTGTTTTACCCAATTTAAATGTATCATTACAGGTTTTAAATCATGCATTAGACAAGAAATTATTTGGAAAAACAAATAGCCATTTCTAGGACTTTTAAAGAAATAGTCTCTTTGGGTTTTTGTTTTGTTTTGTTTTGTTTGTTTGTTTTTGGTTTTTTTTTTCTGAGTAGTAACCAAAATGAACACTTTCTCATGTAGAAATGCAGTGAGAAAGAACCCTGACATTTTCATTCTCATTGATATATCCCTTATGTTATATTTGTCTTCCTATATTTAATTTATGTGATATATCTGACATTTTCTCCTCACTGGTCTCTATAAAAACTTCTGCCTGCATGAAAGAGATTAAATGACAACTTCCTTCCCAAGGCCAGCTTCAGTTTCTTCAAAGTCAATGCAAGGACCATCCATCTTTAGTAGTAAAATTAATGATTGCTAAGAATGTTTGCATAGTGGAGAAATCTAAGCTAGTTTGAAGTTACCTTTTTCACTTGTAAATATCTGGTGTATGGCCATGGAATCAGAGATCTGAGCACAGTTTAATTTATCCTGGCTCTTATTTGGCTTTAGAGACTTGGCCTACTGAGCAAACCTGTTGAAAACCAACTCAATGTCAGTCTCTGCTGGCTCTGCAGTGCATTCACTGCTCTTCTTTTTAAGTGTTATAAAAGATTGCTTAATTCTCTGACTACCACTTAGGACAGATACTGAATTACCTAGATAAATACAGGGTAGAATTGCAATCTCTACTGTATATTTTGGCATGTTTTATACTGATATGGATTAATGCAAAAATATTATTTGTCAGACAAACACAGTGTATTTCTAACTGCATGACTAAGACATAGTGCCTATGAGAGAGTCTTTCCGTACAAAACAAAGAAATATTATGGTGAAATTCTATATTTATGCATTTATTTTTGGAACGTCAAGATCTGACTATATGTAAATTGTTAGGGAGTTAATTGGAAAAAAGCTGAAGTGATTGATGAATATATACAGCTGTTTATAAAATAAAAGGCTTGGCTGCATTTGAATGTGGATTCCTTTCTAATATGTACTTACTTCAGTGAACTAATAAACATAAAACTTCAAAAGGCAGCTTATATTAAACATCAGTCTTTTAGGTTATTCATTTACTCCATTTGGATTTATGGTTAAAATATTCCTGTCAGAAGTAAAGTGCCGTTTATCTAATCCAGTTTCCTGTGAAAATACACTTAGGTGATTTTGGAAGACTTCAATTACTTAATTGTATAAGAGAATAATTTATATCTCACAGTGAGTAACTTGAGATGCTGATTATTACTCAATTTTCAGTGTAAGATCAGACAACCTACCCGAGGCACTATATACCTTGAAATATCTCTGTATATTTTGCTAAGAGTGTCAAATGAACAGTGACCTGTGAAATAAAGATCAATATGCTGTGACATAGTATTTTCATGATCACAAGGATGAATTCATCATTTGCTTGAGCTAAATGAAAATGAAAATTTAACACTCCAAGGCCAAGATTTAAAAAATCCACAGCTTTTAAATAAATGTAGCGTTTCTTCAGATTACAACAGCTAAGTATTTACCAGTTTGTCATTTACTTATCACCCAACGTATTTTGTTTATCTGTGCTGAACGGCTTTTCAGAAATTTCTCTTAATTCAAAGAGTCAGTTAGTGGCTTTCAGGATGTTGAACAAACACCATGTAAAGTTGAAGGCCATTTTTCAAGAGCAGCTTCCAGACATTGAAGGTATGTGTCCTGGTTTATTTATGCCTGTAACTCAGATATTTTGGGTGAAATCTTTGCCTTCTGAAAATTAATGGCAAAACTCCCATTAACTACAGTTTAGCTGGATCATCAGCATGAACTTCTAAAACACTCATCAAGTGATCTTCCAGCGCTACATTCTGAGAATTCATCATAATATTGAAAACCAACAAATTTTGCTGTTTGGTTATTATGCAATCTCAGGTACTTAAGTCTGTAATTTTTCTTTGAATTATCTGAATTGCTTCCAAATTTTTTTTTTTTTTGGTTAAAAAGTTCTTCAGTGGTTGATCTTTAAACAGAGATGCATTTTATGCACTCTTTGACACATGGAATCACTGAGAAGAACACTTCAGCTATAAAGAGCATCAAATCACTTGCAGGTTCAAAACAAATAAGAGGTGGTACTTAATCATAGAGGTGTTCAGGCCATGGGCTTCACAAGAGTTCAAAAAGCTGTTAGACAATTCCATGCAATAAATATACATCATAATGGCCTGCAGACATACATGTGTGGTTTAGAGACTTCTGAATGTACCAAGGGAAGGTAAATAAAGGCATTATCATTTCCTAGGCCCCTTGGTAAGTTACCTTAATAACCCATCAGCCTCTTTAAAAAAAACCAAAACAAACTCTTATGTAAGTTCAGAGCTTTTCTAGCTTTGGCTTTAATTTCCACCTATCTGTATGTCATTCCTTACAAGCATAAAAAGGTATTTACTATCCAAAATAGATTTCCTAGAGAGATACTTAGAGTGTTGATTTGAACAGATAGGTCCTTCAATCTCTTTTTTTTGCCCCACAGAGTATTTTAATGTCTTGTTATAAGACATTCTAAAAAGACATTATGTAACATATTAGGCATGTTTTTCAGAAGTTGTATAGTTACTGTTAATTTTTTTTTTCTCAATTCTTTAAAGTTCCTTAATGTCCTTCTCAAAGCATGGGCATCAAAAAATAGATACAGTATTTCCTTCCTAATTTTCTTAACACTGTATTCTGAAATAAAATCAGTCATGCATTAGATTTAGATATTATCCTGCTTATACATTCAGGGATTGTATTCACAGTCTTAGGTAAAGCGTCAGAGTAGATGATCTTCATTTGATTACTTTCTATGACTCCTCAGTCTTTTCAGTTCCTGCTTTCAAGACAGCATCTCTATATTGTAATTATGACCTGCATTCATCCTTCACTGGTGAATAAGCTTACATTTCTTTGTATTATGATATGTGGTATTTAAAAGGGTCCTTCAGGAAACTGTGTGACTGGTCTATCTCCAGCTTTTATGTTTTCCCTGTAGTCTTGATTTAGGGTGACCACATCTCTAACTTGTCCTTACCTGAAAAGAAATAGGATATAATCATGTTTTAGTCTTATGCCAGAGCCAACAATGAGCTGAAGGAATTTAATTTCAATATTTTCATAATGTCAGGCTGTCATTCCTTATGTTTATGGCCATGAGGCTTGAACGTTGCACCATGAGGCTTGGAATGTTGTCTGATCAAGTCTGCTTGACAAGAGGTTAATAGTTCACTGATAGTGAAATTAAGCACTAGTATAGATTGTTTATTGCCAACAGATGAGAGGAATCTTACCAAACAATATTAAAATTTCCAAAAAGGGGGGACATTGATAGTTTGAGGGATTCTTGAAATAAATGAAGATTAATAATTATTGAAGGGGAGAATAATGAAATTTTAATCTAAGTAGGACTTCTTCAGGGAAAGGGGAGAACATAGTTCAAACTGAATTTCTGTATTTTAGGCTGGTGTATATAGATTATTTTCTTTAAATTTTGCTAGGTTTTTCTCAAGGGTGGTGTTTTTAGAATTAGAGTCAAACAGGACATCCTATCCCTTTGTGTAAGGCTTTGTTGAAAACTGAATTACCAAACTATTTCTTCAGTATAGAATTTCTTTGAAATTTCCAGAACATCCAAAGGATAATAGAATGTGCCTCTGCTAAACAGCATGGATCATTTTGGAATTTTCAGTTTTGCCTATGTAGAAATCACATCCCATTTTCCATGCTGCAAGATGTCAGGAATACTACCATTCAATGCGAATGGTAAGGGTAAAATTTGCAGCACTATAATTCCAGCAATCTTCGTGTCATCAGTAGTAGCTGACAGTAATAATAATCAATTTGGAATTAAATTATTAATCAAATTATTAACTGAATTATTTAATTATTATTAATTAGATTATGAATAAAGCTATGGTCTGGACATTGGTATAAACCAATAAAATACTTTTCTAAATGATGAATTAATGTTGAGATCCAACAATTAATCAGTTTTCAAATTATTTAACTTTTGTATAAATGTATTTCTAGTAGGAAAGCTGTGGAGAATAAAGACAAATATTTTACAGAATACCATTAATACTATTTTGTCAGCCTAATTTATCACTGCATCAAATAATATTGCCAGGTGTATTTAATAAAACTTAGCTGTCTGTGCTAATGTCATTAATTGAATTGCTGTCTTCTATCAGCTTCTGTCTGAGAAATAAATATTAACAGCTTTTACTCTTCAGAGACCTTTTTTGACTACTGTAATATTCACTTTAGGATATAATAACATACAAATTAGCTTATTTTTCTTACACTCACAAAGAGTAGGTCTTCTGTTAACATAATCTTTGTTTCAACATAAGCTTGCAGCATGTGGAAGGTCATGGGGCACTTGGGGAAATTTTAAATGTCAGCTTGACCTATCTTAAGGCCTAGAGGTCTTGGGTTGCATGTTGTACTATGAAAGTTTGAGGATCTCTGCCACAGGTGATTGAATTTGGGGAATTAGGCATGAGATGTAGGATTTAATTTAGTGCTAGAAGTGCTAAATTTGCACAGGTTGTACTGTAATTAACTTTTACCTCCCGTTGAATATATATCATGATACTTGTTCTTTTTAAAAAACTGAGCTCATCATATAGGTGCATTGCACAAAGAACAGTTTTTACTTCATTATTTCTTTGTACAGAATTCAAAATTTAGGACTCTTGAGCTCTTCAAAAACAATATTGGATATATAACAGATAGTTAAGTATGTCTGTTTTGCATAGTCTTTTGGGTTTTAAATACCAAATCTCTTCCCTTATAGAGTAGTCGATCGGGATTCTGATGGTTGCATCAGCTTCAAAGAGTTTGAATCTGCAATGAAGTACGGACAAGAAGAAGTATCACCAGTGTACTTTGCCTAAGGAATATTTTCTGGTAAAAAGACAAAGTGAAAACTTCAGATCTCAAGATATTTAAAAATCAATGAAACTTCATTTGTTTCAGCCAGCATTTTAAGAACTTTGACTGTAAGTGTAGCTCTGAAGAACAGCCTTTGAAGATTTACTGTTGACAAGTTGGGTGTATTAATTTACATGTGCATATGTGTGTAGAATGCTTAAAATATTTGAAATCTCAATTGATTCATGATCACCCTACTTAGAAACTGTAACTCTGTACTTTTTCTTTTTGACTTAACAGACAAAAAAGGAGCAATTGTAATTCCCAGTTACTGTGAAATTTATTTTTCACTTTTCAAGAGACCAAAATATCTCACATGTATAGAAACATGTAGATTAAATTCATGGTAGAAAATGCCTGCTGGTTTTTTTATCAGTAGTATATTTGTCTTCTCTTTATGTGTTTTATATACATATATTGTTCTTTTTTATACATTACATGTTGTTTTTAATTTAACATTTATTAGTTAATTAGGTACATTACTTAGTTCTGAACAATTACCAAGAACTGTGTATGTAAGGAAGAAAGCATAAATACTTAGCCTTTTAAAAAAATCTTTTACTAGATTTAAAAATAAAATTTTTAAGCATGGACCTCAGTCTTGAAGGCTGAAAGTACTGTGTATTCAAACCTTCAGCTGGTTTTTAGGGAAGAATTTTGAGATATACATATGAATGTACACTAGCAAGATAGCAGAATTTCCCAATAGCTGAGGGACAGTATAAGGTAGAAGTTTTCATTGGCTATGAAGTTGTCTTTGCCCTCTCTCTCTGAGTCTTCTGTCCAGTGAGATGTTCAGAGATGTTCTTAGCTGCTATAACTTTATATACATCCATCCAAGATGTGCTATAATGAGAGAAATCTTTTTAGTTCTATTTATTTTATCTGTGATCACTTCCTACTGTCATCTCATGTTCATATCAATAGTAACAGAAAATATGGATTTCATTACAGGCACTGTCTCTGATCATATGCCCCATACCATGGCTTCATTTCTGTTTACCTGACAGCTGTTAAGTTGCTTATGGTAGAGATTCTTTTTTTTAAACTGTCCAGAAGGAATCCTTTCCTCAAGAGAGCCTAGAGTCTGTAGCATATAGTTCATACTGCTGAAAATTAAGAGCAAAATAGCAAATAATAATAATAGTAGTAATAATAATAATAATAATAATAATAATAATAAATAATCAGTAAGAGGAAGAGAGTACCAATTTTACCCTTAAGAGAGTCTTCAATTTTTTGTCAAATTTCAATGAGGCATTCCAGAGTACAATTTACAAATGAAGTATTTATAAAATTATATCTATGTTTTGTGTTCCTGTTATATATAGGTTTCTCTCCAGGTGCAATGAAACTGGAATCTTTCTCTTTTTTAATTGCAAGGCAGGTAATATGTAAAAAATGAGAGGAAGTTGAAGACACTGAGTATATCAGCAGATATACCTGATTCTGTATATAAAAACCAGGTACCTGCTAGATGAAATGAGCTGTAACTCAAATATCCTGCTTTATGTGCCAATCAGTGGGAGCAAACTGGTGTTGCCTTTGAAAGGTGATGGTGAGACATGCTAATAGATTGGAGCTTTGCCTCAGAAATGCCATTTCCCTACAGATTAATGTTTTCATAAGAGAATCATCACCATAGATGTTAATTAGCAATATCATCACATGCTCTTCTGAGATGCAGGAGATTGAATTATCATCCCACAGGGATAGTTGCTTCAGGCCTATGCACAGTCATGAGAAAATGTATGACAGTTTGCTATGTTATTACTTAAAGTGTATTTTTTTGTTCAGTAGAACTCAGTTTTTTTGGTGCCCAGACCCTGTACTCCCTAAACACTAAATCCATTATTTTATTGTGATATATTGTTTTATCTTTATTTATTATTTTAAAAATAATTATTTCATTCATAAGCAGCAGTTAAAAATGCTATGGCCTCCTGTTTATATTTCTAGTTTACCTGTGATTTGTTTTCTAAATAGCTGACGATGTATATGCTATATTGTACATGCATAATATTCTGTTAAATATTTTAACAAACAGAAAGACCTTTGTATGGTTTTAATAGTAAGAAATGTGTATATCTTTTATATATGGCAAGGAACTCTTATCACCTGTATTTCAATATGTTCTCAATCCTCATTTTCTCAAGGTGCTATGAACTTGAATTGCTGAGAGGCCAATGACATTTTGTTACCATGTTGGAATTTTTTAGAAAAGAGCAGATCTATATTAAAGGATGATAAGTGCTCTCATTTCTCTGCCCATGGGGACTGACAGAAAGGAACTGCTGATGACCACAGTGAAGTGGAACCGAGTAGGCCATGGTGAGACTCTTCCTTTTGAATACTAAAATGGAAATTGATTACTAGCTACTGCTTGTCTGGGTTTTGCCTAGCAAACTGCAGAAACACTTCAGCCTTGGTTAAACCTGGATAAAATTAGGACTGACGTTTATTAGGTGGTGGCCTATTCTTATTAATGGTTTGGGAAAAAAAAAAGCAATAGCTACCCAACTATTGGGTGAAAGAGGCTACATGGTCCTCAATTTTTGTTTTCCGCTGCTGCTGTTAGAGCTCAGCATCAAATATCAACAAGGAAGGATTGGCAGAGCTAAGAGCTATGATCAGCCTTAGCCAACAAGCTGCAACTCTGACAATTCAGTTTAACTCCAAAGTGACATAAAATGAGACTATTCACTCTTTAGCAGGTTACATTCTTATCTGCACCATTTACAAGAGTGTGAGTACATCAGTGATGAAAATTATATGGGCTGAGATAATAATATTTTTGTTTGATTGCTGCCATCTTTGTCCCTGGGAGCCATAAATGTCTGAACCTTCAGAGCTGAAAAAAAAAAAAGAAAAAAAAAGAGTTGGAGTAGCTAAAGAGCCATTGCTCTCTTACAAATAGTTTTTCATGTGCTTTATGGAATAGGGGATGTTTACTCACCAAAATACTGTACTATCTTTTCAAGGTTAATGAGTGCATTTGTTTTCTTACTACATAAACTTTTTCTCGTTTTCTGACACCTCATTTACTTAACAAACAGAATTTCCTTGTTAAAAGCATCCATTAAAAATATTTACTTTCCAAGTGAGTTATTGTCTATTTAAATTATTTTCAAATGTATCCTTTATATGCTTAGCCAACTGCCACCATTTAATAGCAAATAGATTATATAACCATAAATGTTATCAAAGTACATTTGTTTTGTTCCCCAGGGGCTTCTGTAATGCCCTATAGCAGTTGAAATCTAGTAATCTGTAATTTCCTTTTAAAGGTTTTGGATGGTTTAGACTTTTTACCATGGTCAGTACAGCAAAAAGGCAACCTGCTTTAAACTGAAAGAGGGTAGGTTTAGTTTGAACAAGTTGTTCAGAGAAGCTGTGAATATTCCATCACTGGAGCATTCAAGGTCAGGCTAGATGGGGCTTGAGTGACCTGATCTTGTGAAAGATGTCCCTGCTCATGACAGAGGGATGGACTAAAAGCCCTTTAAATATTCCCAACCAATCCCCTTCTATGTTTCTAGTATTTTATTTATTGAATGAACTATTGTAAAACTAGGGTCTGTGGGTAACATGATGTTCCTGATTGCCTGGATAGTGTAAAATACTGAAATCTGGGAGAGTTTTCACTGAAAAAGAATTCAGGCAATTAAGTTAAGTATCAAGAGTGGCCACACATATATATATTTTTTTTTACTTTTTTCCCCATCAAATAATATTTCATCCATTTCTTCATTAATCAGAAGAATAAAAATAAATTAATATGTGCAATACATCATAGAATAGGCAGTATTTCCCTCAAAGGTTCCCAAAATAAAACTTCGTGTAAAGATAGTACATTAAGTTTGTGGCAGTGTTACTGTGTCTTCTATCTTTAATCAGCTGTGTGGGTGGTGGCTGACTAGTCAGAGTAACTAGCTGACACACGAAATGTCACAGTTCAAAGAAAAGCTTTGGCATGACTCTCATTTACTATAATATATCAGCTTTACACTTCTCTGGCAATGAAATGCCATCTTAAAATCAGGATGAATTACAACTGCATTCTGCATTCCTGCTTTGATTCCTTAACACTATTCTTTGGGAAGGCTGCCCAAATGTAAAAAAGATTCAGGTCTGTTTGTTTAACATTTTATGTAGAGATTCCCAGTAACAATCTGAGAAAATACATTGTACCATTATCTAAAAGCAATAGTAGTAACAACTGGGTGTTTTAGTCATAGTTACTTAAGGATCCATATTTGAGCCTCTTATTTGCAAGAGGTAAAAAATTAGTGATGAATTTTAAAAGAGCACAGAGGTTGCATATGCATTAACATTTTGTCTCCAAGCAGTGCAGTTCTGAAAAGAATCTCCTGATCTTCCCCACTTTCTGTGTAGCTGTTTGGTTTGCAGGGTTATTCTGGTGCATGCAAATCAAGATTCATTCTGGAGAAGAATAGACTAAAAGTCCATTCTGGGCTCACATGAAACATGCAGCAATACCCAATGGAGACATGGGTCTGAATAATGACTACTTTGCACCATCATGAAGTTCTCCAAGCCTGCCTGCATATGTCAAGCAGTCCAGCTGACCATCAGCAACGAGGCATCCCATTTTCCATGTCTGGCTTTTCAATTGAAAGAAAAGCCGGTGTCACTGCCCTCTTGTGTCAGTGTCCTCTTGGATTAGTTTCTGTGGCTCAAGGCCTTTCTTTGTTCTTCCAGTGGGACCTTTGGATGTTGATCAAAGTTAGAGTGGGGGCAGAGTTTGGCAATCTGTTCCAGTGTCTCACCACTCTCACAGTAAAGAATTTCTTTCTAATATCTAATCTAAACTACTTTCTTTCAGTTTGACACCATTTCCCCTTGTCTTGTCACTACATTCCCTCATAAAAAGTCCCACTCCAGCTTTCTTACAGGATCCTCTCAGCTATGGAAGGCACCAATTAGGTCCCCACAAAGCCTTCTCTTTGCCAGACTGACCAAACCCAATTCTCTCAGCCTTTCCTACTAAATTACACTGAAGCATTTGCTAATGTAGAGTTAGTCACGGAGTCTGGTGTTTAAAATTGCATTGATATCCATGCTGTGGAGAATATCTTGGCCTTAGTCAAATGATATCTCTGATACTGACACCAGGTAGGAGTATTTTTTTGTGTGCTCCAGTCAACTTTGCATTTGTTCATAACATTCTTTTAAAGAGGCGTTCTAGCTTCCATAAATTTAATTTACTGTTGGCTTTACTATATGCAACATAAAGTTGAATAATATGGACGAAGATGGTTTACAAACTAGCTATGGAAATTAAGACACCTACAATGGTACATTTTAGAATGAGTTGCTGTGTTAAAAGATATGAGATAGGTCTCCTGAGAAAAGCCTAGTAGCTGCAGAATATTCATGTTAGAAAGGAAAAAAAACTTTAAAATACTTTATCTTGCTTGGAGAAGAAAGCTGTGATAGATGTTAAATAATTGTGAAATATTCAGTGGCATATTGAGATGTAACAGATGCTATGGAATCATGTTATAGTCAAACATTGTACTAATTTTATAAGTGTCATATATTTGTTAGCATTCCTATTTCTGGCTAAGGGCAATCTTGAGAATTAGTAATATGAAATCTAGTGATAAAAGAGTACAAATAACAAGTCATTTGAAGTTCTGCTCACCCACTCTGTTGGGAAGGCACCATACAGACATATGTATCTATCTCAAAAGGCCTCAGAAATTGAATTATATGACATTCTGACTTTTGACAGTACTGTCTTGGAAGAGGAAAGCCTTATTCCAGTGCTGACATGCCAAAAGAAAGCAGCCCTGAGATAGGACCACAAGCATCCTAGATTTTTCAAGTCCTCATTTGGAAGACAGGTAAATCTGATGTGATAAACTAGCATATATATTAGAAACATGTTTTAAGATTTATTTTTTATTTCTGAGAGGGTCTTGTTCTGAATCAGTACATTTAATTGAATGTTTTGGGAGGGGAGGTGTTATTATTTTTTTTTCCACAGTTGGCTTTGCAAAATGGACAGTTTTTATTGGATATTTTAATATAACCCTGAAGTCAGACCTGAAAGGAAAACTACAGAACAGTACAAATGATGAAGCCCAAAAAACCTTTCTGAACAGAGACAAAATTTCACCACATGAAAGATCAAAAGCAGAGTCCTGAAATTTAAAATAAATTCAAGAAAACTGTAATTGAACTATGAGACAGATCTAGGATCCACCTCTTCCAAAGTGCAGTCCCTGACAGTTGGTAGCAGTGGTGATATAGCAATAGGGGTGTAGAAGAGTGATGCTTCCCTGAAATGCTTTGTGAGTCCAGCAGCCAGAGGTTCACATCTCCCCTCCATCATGTACTGTGCTATACATGTGATTCTGTTCTCAATCACACTTGCTCTTCTCTATGTGTCTTTTTTTCAGTCCTGCTTTCTTTCAGTCTTTTTGATATGATCAGAACTATGCTCACTACTGAGGATGTGGAAATAACTGTGGCTTTAAATAGCAGCACAATAATGTTTCCCATTTTATGTTCTATAGCTTTCATATTAAGAATTTAAGGTTCATTAGTGAAATTGATGTACAGTTAATTCAGAAATATTAGGAAGCAGTAAGATTTCTCTTTATTTTTGCCATGATCTTCATTCATGCATGATATATAATTGTACTGTCATAAAAATACATGATATAAAAATATACATGATATTTATGATAAATAAGAAATAAAAATTAGGAGTCAGACAATTTATAATATTTAAGCACTTAAATAGATAGGAAGGTGCCTCTTTTAATCTACAAAATGATTGAGGCAGCTAAGTGCTAGCTTGTACTGAAATCTAATTGTACATCACTTTGAAAATCTTGCAGGAATTAGCCTGCAGTTTAAGGGCTTTTTAAAATATTAGACACTTTATATGAATCATATAAAGGAAGGAAAAGGAAGAATTTAAAAAATCAGACACCTATCATAGAAAGCCTCAGTCACACAGTTTACAGAGAGCATGAGGTAGATCCTCAGACTGGTACTTGACCACTGGTGGATTGATAGACCAAAGAGCCATGTAATACAGAATGCTGCCTTAGAGACAAGGTTTGAGGTCTCTGCTCTGCTGTGGTGATACAGCGGTGCTGCTCTGAGTGGGAGGAGTCCTCCCAGCATCTGCTGAGAACCCTCTGTACTGCTGTCCTGTGCTCCATCTGCCCTGTTAGACAAGGAGAGTTCCAATTTCTGTGCAGTGCCTTTGTGCATTCTGATCAGAGTCCTTGAGAGATTTGCTCTGTTCACTATGATCCATGAAAACAGCTGCAGATTTCTAAATTTAGCAAATCACCTAAATTTACTGGACCTTAAGAAAAGTGAGTCATACAGATTTATTGCAAAAATCATTTAATACTGGAACTTACTAGGTGTTTTGACAAAAACTGGTCAGAAACTATGTTAACATTGTTGCTGTACTTACGATGTTTTGCTCCTAATTGTGAAAACTGTCATGATCTGCAAGTTGGGATGATGTGTTAATATTTAGATCAGGAAAAGACCAGTTTTTAGACATACAGAATGGAAAGCTGTAAGTCAAGGATGAGAAATGTTGGATCTCTACCTGAGAACTCATAATGGCAAAAAGAACAGTAGAATACCCTTCCCCCCCCCAAAAAATGTAACTCTCTGATTTGTACTGGTTCTCCATTGCAGTGATTCATCATTGCAGTTCTTTGTTCTCTATGGCAGTTCTCTACCTGTAATATGGAACAAAAAAATTTCAGAAATGGTGTACACAGGGCAAGGGACATAAAGAAATTCAGGCACCTTTGTCCTCCTGAAATAATATGAACTTCAGAAATGCCCTGTGGGTCAGGTCTGTGGTCCATTAACTTCAGTAGTCTGCCTCCAACTGTGCTCATGGGAAACACTGTTTGGAAAGGGCACAAAGAGTGTTGCCTGCAGTTCAGTCCCCTTATGCTCATGCTTCAGTATCCACAGACACCAGATTAAGAAAGCTGGAGGGCACTCTGCTGGTCTTAAAGACTTATGAGGCAAAACCCCCAAACATTTACTTTTACCAGAATTTACTTTTACCAGAATAAGCTAAACTTGAAATGGCTGGGACCCTTCCAATCATAGTTAAAAACCAAAACCTAGACTCTGTCATAAGAAAATGTAAACAGTCAAAGACTTTCATGATCTTTTATATAGATATATTGTTCAGTGTTCTTTTACAGCATGCTTCTTTCTCCTAGGAAGCATATAAATAAGATTATATTTTAGCTTCTAATTAATAGTGTTCCACAGCCTTCTGACAACAGAGGAAATTCTTCAGTGTCAGCTTTGCTCTCCCTTGCACCTACTTTCTTTGAAATTACTTTTATCATGCTTTCAGCAAGACTATAGCTCTTAACAGGGACCTTGGTATCAAAGATGGAAAGATTCAAAGATGGACTTGCACACAGAAATCCTTCTGTTGTATTTTACTTCAAAACTTCTATCTATTTGGGAAAAAAAAGAGAAAATTATTTCTCTCAATGACATACCCCTGTATTTCACAAAGATGTTCCCAATGCAGTTTGTGTACTGTATTAAATGTATTCAAATGTAGTAAAAATAATGAAACTGTCCCCTTAATTATTTGCAGGTCTTCGATAATCTGCAAACTAACATACATAAGCATTAAAAAGTAACACAATAATTTAAAAAACCCCCAAAATACAAATCTTCTATAAAACTGTGAAGGAAAGATTCCTCATACATTTCTAAATTAAGGTATACTGCATTGCTTTTGTAATGTAATTTTAAAACCCGATGGCTCTTACCCTGGGATCAAATCCCTCACAGAGGCTGTCATATCAGACCAACATGAATAGTTGGACTTGGTGATCTTAAAGATTTTTTCCAAAGTAAGTACTCCCACAATTCTGTGATTAAGACACCAGACTCATAATTCTAAGTTTATTTAACAAGGTCTGAATTTTAAAAATGTATTGATTGACTTAAGTATAGTATCATCCTGTGATTTCTGACTCGGCATGTTATTCCCTCATACATTACCTGCATTTCTTATTTATATTTGGTCTTTTTTATGTCATTCTTGCACTGTGAAGGGATGGTAGAATGAGTATAAATGTGCTTTATACTCCATTTATATTCTTAAAATGGTATAAAATGAACAAATTAAGAACATAAGCAAGGTTATTTTATGTAACTTTGTATGTGTTTAAAGTTGTGGGCTTCTGTATGAGATTGTACAGAGTATCTCAAATTCTAGGTAATATTACATCTTCCCAAGTGAATGGCAATAATTGAAGTACCTATCTTCCATCTCTCACTTTAGAGGTTTTCTTCAACTCTGTTACACAATCATTATGGATGTGACATCCTGTTATTACATGAAAAAGTAGAGATTTCCAGGAGATAAAATCTCAATTAATATAAGGACCCTTTGAGCATACATCGTGGGGAAGTCTAGCTAAAAATTCTTCTGAAGGAGAATTTGAAGCCAAGACAAATGGGAAACAGATTGCATTTCAGTGTTTTCCAGAGGTAGCCTTCTACCTCTTCCTGTCTTCATGACTTCCTGTCTCACATGAATGACTTCAAATTCATTTCTACTTTCTTTTCTATATACTTTTCAACAGCACGAATTTAGTTTACATTATTTTAAACAAGATTTAGACATCTGTTGATGAAGTTATTTTATGCAAAGAGGAGATTGAAACATGTCACTGTCTTTAACAGTCCTGCTGATTGTATAGCAGAAATGCTGATAGAGGCTTACTGTCTGAAGAACTGAAAAGGACCCAGACACAAAAGCAGACCAAGCCTGTCAGTGTCACATCAGGCCAAACAGAGTATCTCAGGACAATTGAGAAACCTTGGAATATGACACTAGAAATGCATTTCAGGTATTGAGAGAGATATACAAACCAATTAATTTGTGGAGTTCATACAAAAGAGGTTACAGTAACATAAAACTATTTTGGATTTAGACACGATAATAATAGTAATAATATAATATAATATAATATAATATAATATAATATAATATAATATAATATAATATAATATAATATAATATAATATAATATAATATAAT
>PYHW01010789.1:7888891-7915073 GCA_013186435.1 Turdus rufiventris | reverse complement strand
AATATAATATAATATAATATAATATAATATAATATAATATAATATAATATAATATAATATAATATAATATAATATAATATAATATAATATTGTGTCTGCTGATTTGCATTCCATTTCACATAATGTAAATGCAACACTGACAGGACGATATAGGCACCAGTGAAGGTAAATGTGGCATTTTTTAAAGTATGAAACTTAGAGCCATGTCTCACTGAAGTTACATACAACACATTTCTGAAGAACTTAGTGCTTGACTTAGGACAAAAAAAATACATGAGATAATTTGTCAGTGAAAAGTAGCTGAAACTAAGATGTTTTCAAATATCTGAGCTAATTATTCTCTTGCTAACTGTAGATGTCTCTATGTTGTGCTCCACAGCAGAGAAATACCCCTGCACGTTTTTCAATATCCCATCCATAGCCATTGGAATCAGAGGTGTCAGAGAAGATTTTATTTTGTCAGCATAATCTTGAATGCTGATGATATGTATGAAAACAGTAATCTAGTTACATGTCAACTGTTGGAAGTTTTGTTGGAAGATTTGCAACTACACAAAACATCTTTTTACTTACAACTTATATTTCATTCACATACCATTTCTGCCCAATAAACAAGAAATACCGTGGTGCCACTTTGTAGTCACTTCTCAGAGCATAGCAGTTAATCTAACTCTACAGTTACACTGTTACTGTATATTAGAAAATATATGTGATGTTAAGTTACCTGCAATATAGGACTAGGGTTATCTGAAACTTGGCATTTTTATGCCTTTTAAAGCCATCATGCTGTAAACTTCATGCAATCCTGTAAAAAAACTGTTTTCTTTCCTTTGAATACAGTTGATCACTCTTTCAGGAATTTTTATCACATCAGCATCTGTCCCTGCACAGCATCCCAGTACTCTGCAACCATGTCTAAGAGGGTCTCTGCCTCTCAGAATAGGGTACATAGTTCATCTTTCCTGCTGCTGAGACAAAATACTTACTCCACTGTTTTATGACTGATTTTACTTATCTCCAGCTATGCAAATGCCACATTTTTGCATGTTTTGCAAAACCTGTTTACGCCCCTTCCTGAATCAATCAACAGCAAACCTGAATATTTCACCTCTGTGAAATAGTTTCTGTTATTATCATAAAAATCACATGGGCAACAGTAGGCTGGCAATCTATGTTTGATGTTTCTCCTCCCTGCAGCAGATAATATATGTGCATAATTGCTCAAGTGCCATCTGGTTGCAACTTAAGATGTGTTGCTCATTGATAATGAAAGCACTGATTCGGTCCCCACACATAAAATGGAAGCCTATTTAACACAATATGCATGGTTTTGTAGGACCCTGATATAAAAAAAGAGCAATACTTTGTCAAAACCTTTTAAGAAATGTGTATTTAATAATAGTTTTTCTAAATAGACTGAAAATACGGCTGAAAAAGACCTGATTGTTTTGGGATTGAAAAGTTTAATTGTTGCTATGAGCGTGGAGTGGCAGTGTGACGCTCTCAGGTCGTTTAATCACACTATAGGGCACCAATAGAGCTTCCCTAGCACAGAGGAAAGGAGAGGGAAGAGTGAGGTTAAAGGTGCTTGGGGCTCAGGCCAGAGTGCACTGCAGTAAAATGGCAAAACTCTCTTTGACACCTGTGTGGTACTGCTCTTGTCTGCTCAAAACATGGGGTGGCGTGAGAGCAATTGGAAAAAAAAACAGGAAGAAGTGACAACTGAGCAAAAATATAATTCAAATGCATTAAAGTCTTGCAGACACAAACCCCATAATTATCCTTTTTTTCGTGTCCATTGATAGTGCAAAAAGTAATGTGATTAAACTGTGGCAAGTGAGATTTACATTAAAAGAGGGGAAATTCTTTAATGAACAGCAGTCACTGGCAGGGATCTCTTGCCTGAAGCAGTTGTCAAGTGCCCATTAACAGGGAGGCTCTAGAAGAGGTTGAGCACACACCTGCCAAGACAAGCTTAGCCCATTTTGCCATGGGGCAGGGAGATGAAAGAGTGACCTCTGAGATCTTTCCAACCCCTGCTGTGGTCCTCTGTAATCTGTGTGGAGACTCCTCATCTCTCATGCCTTTATAGCAACATTTATGCAAAACTTGTCATTTCAAGGAGCAATGCCCTTAACAGTTCTTCCCTTTGACCAAAGTTTGAGACAAGAAAAAGGTGAAGTATTATGTATTTGGGGTTTTAAAATCAGTTTTAAAACTTGCTTGTCTATCTGATAATGTTAATTTTAAACAAAGATTATTGCCATTTCAAATGTGTGCAAAAGTGATAAGGGAGGTGACTAGCAGCTTATTATTAATCTGCTGCTTTTATTTTTGGGAAATTAACATTCTGGCAAGAAATTTAATTGGACTTTGTTAATTCTCACTGTGATGCTTTAGTTTTTCCTTTTGGGACTAAAGAGAAAAGCCAGCATCTGGTGTTTGAGGATGCTAGGGACTTACACCATATTATGTCTAATATCTCTACTGTAAATAAACAAAATGAATAATTAGGTGAATAATGAGGTGTCCTGAATGAAGATTTTTCTGACAGTATCTATGGAATGTTTGTACTCCTGTCACTTGTTCTCTGTTGGGCATCTTGGGCAGCACATTGTCCATATGGATATTCTCAATGCATTTTTTTCAAGCAGAACCCAGAAATAATATTAACAAAGGTTGTCAGATATGCAGAGATGCTTTTGCTCTTCAGAGCTCGATCTGTCTGTATGAAAGTGGCAAACTAAGAACAGGAGAATTTGTGTCATAGTCCTAAGGACACTGACATGCCTGACTGCCCCTGCCTGGCTTCCCCCAGGGCTACCCCCACCCTGCTTATGGCTCAGGACCCCATGTCAGACCCCCAGGGCCATCAGCCCCTGCCCCAGCAATGCCACAGCAGGGCTGGTCTCCAGCTGCTCACAGCCCTGCCCAGCCATGGGCCCCAACAGTCCTGGTACACCTCTGGACTTGTGTTCCCAGCTGGTGCCCAGCCTGAGCCCAGCCTTATCCCCAGGGATGCGCCCAATGCCCAGGGCTACTGCAGCCCCTGGTGCCACCAGGCTGCCCTGCCATGCTGGGGCTGTCCCCAGTGCCACCCTCTGCCCTGCCATTCTGGGGCTGTCCCCAGTGTCCCCAGCTGCCCTGCCATCCTGGGGCTGTCCCCAATGTCCCCAGCCTGCCATGCTACCCCAGTGAGCTCCCATGGCCCATAGGGAGCCACCAGGGCCTGCTTCCCTACATCTTCTGAGGTATTTTGAACTCAGACAAAATGCAGATGAGCTACATTAGAGGTGTTGTATAGTCTATCCTGATACAAAACAGTTCTGTGAATTGTTGGGATATTTTATGTTCCTGCTGCAGGGAGGGACCTGGGATTTTGTTCACCTCCTGGATGGTCTCCCCCCACTGTGTCCCCCGTCCTGCTTGGCCACTTGAGACTATACTAGGCCTCCTCTGGAGTAGAAAGAGGCAAGTCCCCATCTTTATATTTTCAGGCCTCCTGAGAGAATGCTACCATTCTTTCATCAGCTCCTCCCAAAACACCAAGGCTTGGAAGTTTGTTGGACTTGGATGTAATACTAGATGGAACTAAGAGACCACAGTCTTGTGAGGAGCAGCAGAGGGAGCTGGCGTTGTTTAGCCTGGAGAAATGAAGGCTCAGGGGAGACTACACTACTCTCTACAACTATCTGAAATGAGTTCTATCTGGGTGGGTGTTGGTCTCTTCTCCCAGGTAACAAAAAACAAGACAATGGGAATGGCTCTCAACTTGTGCTAGGGGAGGTTAGATTGGATATTAGGAAAGCTTTCCCTATGGAAAGGGTGGTCAGGCATTGAAACAGGCTGTCCAGGGAAGTGGTGGAGTCACCATCCTTGGAAGTGTTCAATGGGTTTGTGTGTGGTTTAGTGATGAAGATGGTCATATGAGGTTAATGCTGGTCTCAGGAATCTTACAGGTCTTTCCCAACCTTAATGATTCAGTGATTCATGAGCCTATACTCCTTGGATGCAGATGGTATCTTCCATACATAACAATTTTGCAGTGAATGGAAGTGTTCCGATCACTGGTACATCAGTGGCATGAAGGGCAACTCTTCTCACTGTCCATGCAGCAGCTAAGGAAAGAGCAAGGGGTAGGAGCTGCTGACTTCAGCCACAGACGTGCTTCAGCCATTGCTGAACAATTTCTTATTTTGTCTGTTGATGGCATTTTTAAAATATGGGTTGCAAGTAATCTAGTTTGTTGATTTAATTTGCTTTTACAAAATAAAAAGTGACAACATGAGTGACTACTTGATACCTCAGTAAATGTGTGGTATCAGGCAAAGTGAAGGTATGTTTGGGTTTTTTTCCTTTGAATATTTTAACATTCCCATGATTAGCACTGAGCAAGCTGAGACCTGAATCTCTGCTGAGGCAACAGGAAACACCTCCAATTTCCAGTGAACTTTCTGAAGACATCAATGGGGCAAGAGCCACAGGATCCACAGGGGAACACCACTATCTCCTGACTATCCTTTAGACAAATTACTGGGGAAGCCTGACACTGAGGCAGCTGGATTCTGTAGAATTATCTTAACTTCAGCTTTCCCCCTTGAATGTAGCTGTGTATAAATAGAATGAAAAATGATTTCTTTGTATATGTGATATGATAATTAAAGTTAGCATTTTCTCCACACTTGCTATTCTGAACTGTAAAGGAAAGCTAAAGGAATTGTCAGGGAGACATAGTGGAAATTAATGATGGGGATAGAAAAACTCAAAAGGGCTCTGGACGTCTGGGCTCAGTGCTCTGCTGAACACCAGTGACTGGTTGAAATCTGTTAATATCACCTTAGGTGAATGTCCTAAGCTTTCCCTGACAACTCTGCTGGCTGCTAGCTGTGCTTTTGTGCCTTCATTTCCAGCCCGGGGCCCGACATGCTCTTTTCCATCTCCTTGGGAAGAAGACTGGGTGGAATTGGCAGATGGCTGCTGCAACTGTATCACCTCTTTGCTCTGCCCCTTGTAGCCTGTGCTCACTGCCAGTGATCAAGTTACCTGGTCACAGGTATGTAGTCCTCCAGCTTCCTATCATCTTCTTAGGGAGGAAACTTTAACACCTGTGCTGGAAAACATGTAAAATTCTAAGAAATATTGCTCCTGACAGTGATGGAAAACTGCAAAAATCTCACTCTGAACCACAAATGTAGAAAAACAAGTTAAAAGATACCAGTGCTCTGCCACGACATCACTAAGATTTGATGAAATGACAGTTGTTAAAAAAAAAACAAAAAAGGATTTTTATATCTGCCTTCAAACACAATCTTGAATAACAACTCATATTCCCAGTGTCATGGCATGAAACCCTAGACATTGCAACTACACAAAGTATAGCTTGTCTAATGTTAAACCACCAGCAAGGACAAACTATTTTTAGAGTTGTCATATATTATTGTACCTGAGCTTTATTGGTCCTCAGATTAAAAGAGGTTTTTCTTCAGAGAAGTTCACTTGAATTTTACACTCATTTACTAAGCCTTATGTTACTATTCAATTTATTTTAAAGTAGATTCTTTGGGGAAAATTAGAAAGCTAATTTGAATTGATTCTTTGGAGATTCAGGCTTAAATGAAGTGCCATAAAATTGGCAGTCAGAGTGAAAAAATAGAATTGAATTCTATACTTGTACTACTCAATAGACACGGGCACCTTGCTCTTTGCTGCTGCTGCTGAGGATTTTGACGCAGTATATTTCAGACAATTTAAACACACCTAAACATGGCACTTCACTGAAGGTTTGGTCACTAAGGAACCACAGAGTATTCCTTGTTCAAATTATTTTCATCAGATAAATTTATGGCTGGCAGGTTCATAAAATTCGTCATTCTCTCCAGGTTTTCAGAAATAATTTTATAAATTCCTAGTGGCATTAATCCTAATATTGGGTAAGTAATGGTACTTTACCATTTAGTTGTGGACTTGTCAGAGCAATGTTCCTCACCAGCAACCTCCCCTTTATCCATTTCTAAGCACCAGCTCCCATTTGGATAAGAGTATTGTGTGTCCAGCAGTTTTAACGCCCAATTTAAGACATTCTGTGACAGGTTTGAGGTTTAGGTAGCAGATCTGTGTTTTGAGGTTTTTTTAAAAGCAACATAACTTTTAGATTTTACTATCCCATATTACAGGGCTTCTAAAATTGTTAACATTTTCAGACAATTTAGTTCACCATGGTAATTCATTATGAAATGAGTAAACATTTTTACAGGTTTTGGTCAACAGGTCAAGTCTGTAGACAAATATTTTAGACATATATAGAGACTTTTTTTCTCTGGAAAAACGAGACCATCTGCTTAACAGAATTTACGCTTTTCTGTAACTGTTTTATGCATTTACAGCTTGGGAAATTCACAGAAATAATGGCTGAGGAGATGGTTGTTCAATTTCCTGTCACATAAATTACTGAATAGATGTTCATTACTCTATCCCAGTACTGTGCTTCCAGCCTAATCAGAAGAAGTGAGGATTTGAAAAGACATGCTGGAGAAAATTCCAGTACATGCTATTATTTGCTCTGCACCTATGGTCCCGTACTAGAAATTGCTGTTATTTTGTGTGAGTAAATACACAAGGAATTATTTAAACTGAAAAAAAAATATATCTATTGCTTTTTTCTTATAAACTTTATGTGAAAACAATTATACTGAAAGAAGCCTTCATTTTCAGGGTTATTTTCTGACATGCCCAGCTTTCCAAACAATATTAGTGAGGAGCAGAGATGCTTATCTGCTTTAGCTCCCATTGTAAGTGGACACCTGAAGTCCAAAGTTGATATTTAAATGTGGAAGCTAAAATCCCCCAGTCTTTCACACATGCTAAGTTTTGCTACAACCCTTAGCAATCTTAGTGGGATCTGTGGCTCCTCAGCATTTTGAAAATGTGGCAGTTGTAAGTGAGGTGCTTTGTGAAGGAGAGAGGTGTCTGTCTGCCTTGATCCAACTCAAATGTTCCTTGGAACCAGCTGGAAATGAGGGGGGTGTGATGCTTCCCTTGTTTGCTGCACTCCTGAGCTGATGGAAACCTACAAGCTGCTCTCCTCTGTGCCCCTGGCTTTCTGAAAGCAGAGCTTATTGCTCAGAAACTTTCAGTCACCTGCTATTCAGAAACTTTCTTCTACCCCTTTTTGCTTAAGACATTAAGCAGAATTTGCTAACATGCTGGCAGCCACAAGCATGTCAGGCTGTTTGGCTCTGGGAAGTGGCATGTGGTGCATTTTCTCATTCATAGGGCAGAATTTTGACAGAGCTGATCTCTGGATCCCTGGAAATCCTTTAGCATCTGTCATGCTTACATAAAGGAAAACATTTGCTCAAAGCCAGAGACCTGTCCTCAGTGTATCTCAATGGCTACGAGTCTGAAATTTCCCTCTACTGAAAATTGAATTGTTTCTGAATGCTGCATGCAATAAGAATATAACAACATGAAGGATAAAGAAAAAATAAGAAAAGTAAATTTCATCCAGTTGTCTCTGCTTTGTATGTCTGTTCTCACTCCACCAAAAGCCTGAGTCATTCCTCTCTGTGCAGAGCACCACTTTGGGAACAAGTCCTTACCTGTTTTGCAACCCTGAGCCAGGCATGTCTCTCTCTTTCTTCTAAGTGAGCATATGAAAAGACATTGGCACTGTCCAGTCCTTAGATCTCTATCTTATTTATATGTTATAATACTAAAATAAGCCAGGATAACCTTTTTCCATAAATAAACATAGCTTTCTGACACCAAATGAAGCACAAGGTTTGGGAACCTCCCTCCTTCCTGGTTCCATCTCCCTGCAGGGTACCTCATTCCCTCAAGCCTGGCTTTTCCATCCTGTGGTTTTCAGTGGCTTTTTGGGCTGAGTAAGTCCATGAAGCTCTTGACATTCAGTGAAGAAACCTTCTGCTCCCCGGGTGCCCACAGCTCCAGGTCTGTTTCCTCCTACCAGATTCCTGGTGTACCCCAAGGCCTTCCCCATGGGCTCATCCAGTGGTCCCAAGCAGAGGAGGCTCCCAGCAAGCTCTTCTACCAACTTGTATAAGGAGAGCAATGATTTGTTAAAAATTCCGTTTTGATCTGGTTGAATTAAGGGCAACCTACAAGCTTTGTGTTTTACCCATTGATCTCATTGGTGATTTTTTTCTTGGAGAAGGAAGTTGGCTGGTAGTTTTGGTTGTTAGTCAGTAGTAAATAATGACGTAAACTGTTAATTACATGATATTTGTTTATTTGCTGAAGATTAGTAAAGGCCTTTTAAGAATCTCAGCAGATTTTGGGGGTTATTACATCATATGGTAAACGGATGGATCCATACCTGATTCTAAATGGCAAATTGATTCCAGATCTAGAGAAAGTATGCAGAGAAAATGAAAGACAGTTCTTACTTTTTAGGGAGAAAAAGCTGCATGGGAACAGGAAATAATTGCAAACCATTTAAATAATTTAAGCATTTTTTTCTAATTAGACTTTGATAATTGCAGTGAATTGTCTCTTTTTTATAACTGTGTCCGAGTCCCTTTGCTGATCTGAGTGCTTTACCTCAAGCAGGGGGTCTTGTGTCTCATTTGTATTAAGATAGTTTTCTCAGGTTTATATCAGAGTTTAATTATAATGATGACTATCTTCTAATTATAGTTTTAAATAAACCTGGGTTTATTTCAATATTTATTAGATCTCGTCACCAGAAATAGTAACATAGTAAAACCAGCTTTGATTATTAGCTAAACCTTTGACAATATAGCTCAAATAATATATAAGTTTTCTCTTTGAGTTAAGCAACAGAAGATGCAATTTCTATTCTCTTAGCCAGCACAATAATTTTCTTRACAAAACCTTTTGGAAATGTTCTTTTACAAGATTCTGACCTTTTTTATTCTCATATCTTTTAGGTGAAACATGAAAGAAGTAAAGGAAAAAATTCAAGTGCAGGAAGTAAAAAAGGGATGAAACTCAGGAGAGGGTTTTCTTCAGAAAAATGAAAATGGAAAAAAAAATCTAACAAATATTTTTATGGGAAGCTGAGTAAGTAGACATTGTTTATTTCTAAAGTACATATAAAAATAGCAGTATAAATGAAAATATTTGCTATCATTACGAGCTACCCATAGGCTGCCCATAGTAAGATGTAAGTAATTATTTTCCTCTGCATCTAATGCTGAAGTGTCACACCATGGAGATAAGTGCTTTAGAGGTGCCAATAGATAGACATTTGATATTAGATCACATAGTATTTATCACACAGTGATCTAAGTGAGAAATAGTACCACAGCACGGGAATTCCCTTTATTTGAGAGCTGGGAGCACATGTCCATAGCAGAGCTGAGGGCAAAGTAGAGCGTGTGCTGCACAGTCTCTGTGTCCTTTCTGCCTGTGCTGTCCATGAGCAAAACAGAGAGCCTGGCTGAGGTGCTACTGGCACTCAGGGTGCTACCCAGCAGCTGCAGTACCCCACACCTCTGTGGGTGTATCAATAGCTCATATCCTGAGCAGACAGGGCACTTTTGCTTTCTGATGCTTTCCAGGTATAATTTCAATGGAATGTCTATATCCAGTTCCAACCACAGCTGCCTTTGCTCTGCTTTAATTATCTGATGGCCATGGTAACTCCATTTATTTAATAATTTTTCCATACTATCAGAAAAGTAAAATCTAAAAGATACATCCAAAGAACCAGAAAATGTACAACATGGACATATTTATAAAGCTGTATTTGTGAAACAACTACAGATAATTATCTATCACAACATTTACAAAACAAGACTTAAACCAAGAAATTAATATTGAAAGACTTTACAACCCTCACAGTAAAACTTGTATTTCAATATACATAGGAAACATAAAAGCATTGTCATGCCAAGTATTGTCATCCAGGTAATGTCAAAAGCATTATCATCCCTTTTCCTCCTCACATAACAAGACCTCTAACTGGAGCTGTCCCCCAGAATAGTCTCACTTTGTCTGTTATTCACATTAAATCCAGTACATCATTTTTTGACTTTTAGAATCAGGTTGACATTTTATTATTAGTGTTAGTAAGCAGAAAATATTATCAATAGAGTTCACCTTAACAGTTACTTACATTGTCTCACATGATAATGAACACATAAATTTTTAAGTAACTATGCATAAGTGTATTCCAAGAAGCAGAACATTTTTAGTTCCAGAACTCTGCTCCCTTTCTTATTGAAAGATGTAGAGGAACAAACTGATCTCCAAATAAGCCAAGTCACTTCAATGGTTTTACAGTAAAGGTAAGTTACAGCTTCTTCTAATCTTAAAAATCCTCTAAAAGGCTGAGAGATGAAAGACCATTCACTAGACTGAGGTAAGCACTCCAATGAATGCCAAGCTCAAAAAACTTACATGTTTCTGTGACAAAATGCTACATACTTTGTATTTGCTAAATTAATAATGATAATTATTAGATTGATTTTATTAGATAAACAACTAAAATATTTTTTTAAATCACCATTTTTAATATGCTTCATTCACAGAACTAAATTAAAACTGTGCCTAGGCATGCTTCAAAACTTACTCTGTAATTATAATATATGGAGGATCCAGGTGCC
Organism: Turdus rufiventris; assembly: GCA_013186435.1. Taxonomy (NCBI): domain Eukaryota; kingdom Metazoa; phylum Chordata; class Aves; order Passeriformes; family Turdidae; genus Turdus; species Turdus rufiventris. The sequence goes on along the minus strand of PYHW01010789.1, from coordinate 7,904,484 downwards.
ATCCCCCTTAAATTGCCTGGCTACTGCACCATGTAATTGAGGGCAGAAATGGACTAGGATCCATCTGCTCATGTATGTCAGCGAGGAACTATCTGTAATGATTCTTGGGCCATTTATCATTTGGATGGAGTTTTTGCAATAATTTATTCAGCTCTCATACATGCCCACACTACAGCCACGTTTGCACTGTGTTTCTTTGGCATGTGTTGAAAACAATTATTAGCACATGCTGAAGACTATCAAATGGGATGTTTGCAGCTGTCATTTCCCAGGATTATCTTTTGCCTCCCATTTGGGCTGATTATGTCTGTTGTCAACAGGCTGTTGGAGGATCATGTAACAGGGGCCAAATGCAAGACTCTTCTCATCAGACAGCACTTAGGGGTAGGATACCCAAGGGAAATAAATGCAGGGGACATAAAATAAGCTCAGAGAAGGAATAACGGAATTTTGTTCATAGCTGAGTGATGTTTCATACTTTCAGCATAATTCAGCTTTTTGATGAAGCTAATGCTTCATTCAATGCAATTTTATTCTTAAATTACTTACAAATTCAAAATTATCTTCTGACTACATCATCTGGTCTGACTCAGACGTGGCAAATACAATATGAGCAACTCCATGTCACTAAGACACTAAGCCTGCAGCTGGGGAAGCCTGAGGCATTTCCTCAAATTCCCATTGAAGTTGCTAGAAGGCTTTCCTAAATAGAGAAAGTGAAGTGCCTGTGATCAGACTATACTCCTCACAGGATGGGAATGTGCTGGAGAAAATTCCCCTGTATCTAAAAGCTTGTCAAAAATACAACCCTCAGCACACGCAGCATTTCATAGCTGGGAGCCAGATGGATGGTGGGTACCCTTTACCCGCTCCCCTTTCTCCACCTTTTCTTTTTTCATATGTTTAAGGCAGAGAGAAGTAATTAACGATATGTGGGCTGGGAGAAGTGTAGGGTATTACATTCCAAGAGCTAAAATGCTCACAGGCACTTGATGCCTTGCTGCACTTAAAGCTACTCACAAGTTGCTGCTCCTAAAGTCCAGCCATATGTGTTAGAAAAACTAGTGTGAAGTTTTAATGTGCAAGTAGATAGTTAGACACATTAATATTTCATGGAGAATTGTTAGACTCAGATAAATATGCAAGAGGCTTTTATTCAGATCCAAATTTGCCTTTACTCAGGCATTAAATTTGGTAGACAAGGGGTTCAATATTTGACACTTGCATGTAGGTATCCATATAAATTGATACTTCTCAGTTAGATAGTGGGTGTTTCTTTAAAATAAGTTCTCAATCAAATAAAGGTTAAATGAAGTCACTGGCACACAGGATGTACTGCAGGTAGGAGAGCAATAAGACAGGTATGGCTCTGCATAACATGCATTTTTTATATTGTACTCTTCAGATTTTGTCTGCAAGAAGAGTTAGATGCAATCAGTCACAGCTCTTACAAGAAAACAGAAATTCATTGACACTAATTACCTGCCTTAAAGACAAAGTTTTGTACCACTTCTCCATCATCTCCCCCTCCTTGTCTAGCAAAATAAGAGTGAACATCAGTGCAGGTTCCTGTGGGGAGTTGTTTTGGCTGGAGCCTGGCAGGCACAGATGGACAACAAGCTGTAGTCCCCAATCCTGCTTGGCTGAACAACCACACTGGGTCATCTAATGGATACTCAGAGCCATGAGAGCACTTGTTTGCTCTGAACTGCAGCTCCCCTGGTTTCATTGGGTTGACAACTGGCACATTGTAGTCCCTCTCAAAAAAATTTCTCTCTGATGTCCATTTTAGGTTTGTGACAAGCCTTATGACCTACTTCTTCTTTTTCTTCTGCCACACACAGCCATGAGAAAGCCTCTACCCTTTGTACCCCCCACTCAACTTCCAGGCATTGGTGCTTTATACAGAGCATGGGTCATTAGACTCATTCCTGGGCCTCTGGCTGATGATAGGGCCTGGTCCTAAGAAGCCCAAATTGGCAGCACAGGCACATGACATGGCCGGTGTGAGTGCCCCAGGCACTGCTGATGCTTCCACCCACCACGTCTCCCTGTTAACACCTGGCTAGGTGAGGATGGCTAGAAAGCAAAAGCCATGGTATAAGGGCAACACAGGGCTCCTATAGAATTAGCAAGATGAGGGGAATGTTGGCACCGTGGTGAGGCCTTGAGTATGGGCAGTTGATGACAGGAAGAGAAGCAGCTGAAGGGCATCAAGGCCATTTAGAGCATGGGACATCTGAGCCCAGAGTGTGCTTCTGCTGCAGGGCTGTATTTGCTCACAGTGCCAAGTGCTGGTGTCCTGCAGGCTCCAGCTGGGCCCTTTTTCTGCCCTTCCTAGTGCTACATCCCTGCGTTGTCCCTTCCTATAGGCAGTCCTTGAACCCTGCAAGGCCGAGCTCATTTTCTTTTATTCATTCCCGCAATCAGACTTGTTGTGTGAACTGAGACTAGTTTCCCTGCTAGCTCCCATTAAACCAGCAATGCTGCCTCCATCTCTCTCTCCCTTGCAATCTCTGGTCCCTTCCAGATTGACAGCATGGCTTCTGCTTATCTGAATTCCTTCTGTGTACTCTGACACCAAGGTTTTATATTAATTTCTGGGAGGACAGGCTTCCCACTCCCAATGCCCTGAAGAAAGCTGGTCTGAGGGTATATCTTTGAAGTAAGCAGTGTGGCTCCTCTAAAACCCATGATAACCATGTGTAGTCAAAGCAATCACATCTAGACAGTGGCTAACCACAGATGCTTGGGTTTTTTCATGGAATTCCTTTTTTTCCCCCTAGATTTTTTTTTCTCTCTCTCCATTTTGTACTTATCTCCCCACCATATCTGGCCCTCCAGACTCCTTGTCCATACTAGAAAAATTAAGAATCCATGACTATAGTACAAGAGTGTCTTGTGACTATGACAAAGTGGTGATGGCTCTGACAGTTATGTTGAAACCAATGGAATTGAGCCTTTTTTATCCCACAGCTAAAAATCTGACTCCTATTTTCAAAATATTAATTCTTGGATTTGCAGAAGTCATCCAATATCTACTTCTTGCTGCTTCTTCTTGTCAAAGCACTTTACTTTTCTGTTCTCACAACAATCTATTTTTTTAAAACAATGAATGAATATGATAAGTATAATGGTCTTGTGTATGAAGCTCAATCAATCCAATTTTCAAACCTTTTCAAAGTTTGCCAAGCTCTACAGCTTAAAAATCCACACTTCAGCTTCTCTTAGCAAGTGTGAGATGTTTCTTAAATTTCTGGGCAGTTGGAGCATTTGCTGTCCTCAGGCAACATCAATTTGTACATTACCACAATGAGCCCAAATTGCTCTCTGTGGTTTGATTCACTTCCAGAGGCAAATTATAAGATTTAGGCACAACTGGGAAAATATAGGTAAGAATTTAAAAAGTTCCTTCCAGCACATACAAACTCAGCTTCCTTAAGACTGCTAGCACTTATGCTCCAGGTCAGTCAGTATTCAACATCTGCTCACATAACACTTTATTATACCTCTGTTAAGGTGCGTTAGGAGAGCCCAGCAGGCACACTTCTTATTTCTGAATTGACTGCAAGCTAGAGAACAGATGTGGCTCCCTCCCTCCACCCTCCTGAAGAGCCACGCAGGTAATTTCACCTGCAGACATGCAGATGAATATTTACTCAGTGCAGGCAAACTACCTACATCTGCTACACTCTTTCTCTTGGTGATTTTTCTGACATTGTCAGGAAGGCCTTTACGTTTCTTGGCTGTAGCACCCCAAACAACAACTCTGTGAATAAGCTGAAAATGGACAATGAACTCACATGAGTTATTTGTGACCGTGGCCTCAGTCAGACTACTGAGAGTGCACATTTCTGCCATGTATGCATATGTTCTTCAGAGGTACTCAAAACCTGGGTTTTGCAATAAAAAACCCCAAAAATTTTCACACAAAACACATTAAAAGGAACAATTCTTTAAGGCTGATGCAATGAAAATAATAAAGGTACTAAAAAATAAGAGTATTTATGAACAAAAAGATAAAAAAATAAGTTGCTACTGTTAAGCAGAGGGATGAAGTAACTGAATTTTAACCTAATGAATGCTAAAATAGAGAGATTTCTCTATATTTCTGTGCTATGAGAAATAACCATATCCTGTTGGGAGGTGAGGGTGGTCCCCATCAATGCTTTTTAGGGTTCAGGGTTCTTCTAATATTAGGGTAGGAGTGGCAAAAATAATTGAAGATCAGGTGCAATGGCCACGAGTAGTAACATAAAGAATTTTAATAATGATGAAAACCAATGTGGGACAAGGCCCAAAAATCCGAACACAGACTGTGTCTCTATAGAGGTCAATGGCCGAGGACAAAAGATGTAGGGTGGTCCAGAGTATAAAAGGGGAGCAGGAAAGGAGGTGGAGTCAAGGTTAGGGTCCAATGGGTAGAGGAGAAAGTGGTGCAGAGGTGGGGTTAGGGAATCTAGGGACCAATGGGGAAATGAGGAATGGGGAACATTCTGGAAACTGGGAGTGGTAATGATAACTGGGAAATGAGGGTTGGGAATATTCATAATGCATTAACATGGGTGATCCCATAACCCCTTGGAACTTTCTTTGGGATTGCCACAACTTAAACTGATGCCTGCCAGGGACAAGGGTTAGGGTACAGATCTTCCTCAGTGATGACTCCCACAATATCCGACAACATGTTTTAGAGTTCCTGTTCTCTTTCTTGTAACTCTGCACCTTGGAAAGCTGAGATCGGGTCTTTTACTTAACCTTTTAATTTTTACATTTTTGCATTTAGTAATATTGCACTTCTGTTGCACCTGTTCCTTTTCAACATTACATCTAGGCTTTGACTTTTCAATAAAATAATGTTTTCATGTTCAATTAGAAAATAGTATCAGGACATACTTGTGTTTAAACACGTTTCAGTGGAAAGAATTATAAAAGAAAGCCCCTAAAAGCATACCTGTTGATCTCTTATTATGTGAAGCATTTTTTATCTTGATTATTTGCTAGATTCGTCTCTTTAGCATTGCTTTTACAGGGAGAGGAAAGAATACTATTCAAAACACATTAAAGAATAGAAAAGGAGCTGATATTTTCTCTTATTGTTCAAATGACATCTCAAGTATAAAACAAAACGTGAAGAGTCAATATCTTGAAAGCACAAAAACATAGAATTAATCTTGCTGTTTAGTTGTCCCATGTATTGAGCTGAAGTGGGAGTCCCAGATACTTTCCACTTACAAAAATCAGACCACATCAGTTTAACCTAACGACCCAGAAGTGGGTTTAGTAGTTTGACATCTCTGAAAGCTCAGCAGTAAAGTTCAGCCATCTCCCCAGAAGGTTCCATGGGGGAGCAGCACTAACTAAGGTCTTCTCACCCTGTGCTGTTGCTTTTCCTTGTTCCTGTGCATGTCTTTGCCTTGGGAACAACAGTGAGATTTGGTGCATTGAGCATATCTCATCCCTCAGCCAGCAGCACCATCCATGGGTCCCTGCTCAGGTGGGAGGAAGCAAAGCTGGACATAATCATGTAGGGACTGAATTGCAGGACTTGCCACATAGCTTGGGAGCCCCATAGAAGCTCTCCTAGCACCACAGAACCCAGGAGAGATCTTTCTCCTTAGCAAGGAAGGCTTGCATGAGCTGCTCTTTGTGATCTGACTTGCAGATATCTACTGTAGGGAAAGGTACAGGAAAGAAATGTCCCAAGACACACCTAACACTGATGGCAGTGATGTTGAGTATGTGAAGCGTGACCTGGATGCCCTACAGAAGCTATGCCCATGCTTTTAGGGCTGAACAGACTGAAACAGCTGCCTTGTGATACCCAGAAGTACCAAGTTCTAGTAATTACATCAAGATGGACTAGACTAACACCATCATCAGTCTTTTTAATGAAACTTTTCATGGCTTCTCTCAGGCAGCTCCACATAGCACTGACTCCTTCTCTCCTCTGCATGACTGGCTAGCACCAAGTTATCTCTTCCCCAGCCATCTAACCCTGTCTGTCCACCACATAGCATCTTCTTATCTTGTCTGTCCCTTACATGACCACATGTCCCTTCATCCTTACAGCCAGCAGACTCCATCTCAAACTGCAACAAACTCTAAAGCACCAGCGCCCACTAACCCACTCTTTTATAACCCCCATCCTCATTGGGCAGGCAAGGCTGTCTCCACTTCTCTGCAATCAGTACAGCTGTAATTCAGTGAGGAAAATTGCCTTCTGCACTGTTCTTACAAACTATCTTCCCACACCAAGCTGGCTTTATCCAACTATCCACACCTTCCAAATGTGCCTTCAGAGGCAACTAGAAACACCTGTTCTGTTTGTGAGGTCTTGAGTGTTCTTGCTAATATGCTRCCTCTTTAGCAGGGTGCTCAGGACTGAGCTCCAGTTGAGGYAACTGTGAGCACTTTGTACACTTTTATTATTAATGCTGTTGCTGTTYTTTTTCTTATTTCATCACTGTTTCTGGTAAATTGTTCTTATCTCAATGTGTGATCTTTGCCTTTTGTGATTCCAATTCTCCTCTCCAGTCCCAATAAGGGAGGGAGAGGGGAAGAAGGGAGTGAAGAGTGGTACATGATTTGGTGTTTTGATGGGAACCCTAAATGGGAGAATACTATTCCTAAACCATGGCATCATAGCATTGGATTCCTCTAGGCAAAATATAACAGGCCACTGACAAGTGCATACTGCTGCTAATGGAGATTGCAGAGCTGGAATCAGTGTAAACACTTTGTGTCTGGCAATTGCCTATGCTGGGTGGAATGGTGTGTCCCAGACTTTCAAAAGCATCTTTTGCAATTGTGATGGGGCTCTTCTCTCTGTGCTGGGTATTGCCAAGTTGAAGGTAGTTGTGTTGTCTAGGGCAATAGAGGAGTCCTGTCTAGAGAAGACATGGAGGAATGGCTTGTATGCTGAACCTTGTTCAGGAGAATTGCTCTGAGCTGACCTCTCAGTTGGGGTACCTGTTTGTGTGGAAAAGGCCATCTGTGCAATGAGAGCCCAAAGTGAACAGGATGCTTGTCAGAGGCTATGCTGGAGATTTTGGGCATTACACATGCTGGCTGCATGTCTTCAAAGGTTCCTGCATGCAGAGACAAGAGGTGTGGGAGATGGGAGCCAGCCTGTCAGAATGCTGAATGCACCAGCTGCCAAGAGTGTGTGGCTGCCATGGACTTGGGCCCTGTGATCCAGTGACCCTGAGTCTGAATTTGGATGAATTTTATAGCCAGAAGAGTTGTAACCTGTGGTGTTTCTGGACAGAGCTATTTGCTGATTAACCTTGATGACCTTGGATTCTAATAATACAGTAATTTTAAGGCTAATGCAGCAAATTTAAGCAGTGAAGACCTTTCAGGTGACACTTGTGTAAAGATTCCACTTTAGAAATAAAGTAGGATTAGAATGAACATATTAGCTAAAACATTTGGCAGCTATTTTGGACTTGACATCATAATTCTTGTGAATTAATGAGAGTTATCTGTAATATTCGGGCAAACCTTCCCTTCTCTGTTCCTTGTTTATCAGCTCTATTATCCCTTGTCATGTTTTTAGTCTAAGCTAAGAGACTAATCAGAAGCTAGATAAAATAGTCTGAAAGATCTCTGCTGATTTCAGACATCTCTGGAGCACACTTTAATACCAGTAATCTCTTAGAATATGAACCCAATTTTGAAGGCATTTATACTGATGGAATAACTGCTTGCACCAGGAAGTTACTCTACATTTCCATAATTTAAACTCTTCTCCTTTTATTCACCTGTGCACCACCAGACAATGCTACTGTGCTTTATATATAACCATGAGTAACAGACAGCGATTGTATCCTCATGCCCTTTTTCTATTAAGTTCTGAGCAGATTTGGATGGGTAAAAGCTTTATGCTTCAGATTCACCTTTTATTTGTGCCACTTAAATTTTTCATCTATATAAAGTTATTTTCTGTCTTCAGTCCTCCCCTGTCCTCTCCTGCCTCTCAGCATTTTAGTCAATAGGAGCTTCATTTGGTGCAAGCACATTAGGAATTAGCCCACGAGCAAGTGTGTTATGAGAAAGTTTCCTATTATTTCCTAAGAGAAGATAAAAGCAAAGGAAAGAACCAAGTATACTGAGCAAAACAAGGACAACGGGCAAGTACAGGATCAAGGAGGGAAGAGCTATTAAACTTGCATTCAACTCAGTGAAAATAGAAGGGGCCAAGGCATGTAGTGTGTCTGCAATTATCATACAGTGCTTTGGGACAGTGTTTTCCAGTATGCTCTTTCCCATTTTGTTTAATTTTTAATTCAGATTGTGTACTAAAAATAGGGAGCATTTTGGAGCTGAAAAGATGTGAATGGCATAGGAATAAAAACCAGAAACTGCAAGAGGAATGCTGGTGTAGCTGAAACAGCCCTGCTGGGATTTTTAGCTTTGTGTCTCAGTCAGTTAGAGTTACAAAATGCAGATTTGCCTTATCTGGGTCATTTTGTCTGAGAGAACACATGGTAGTCCCTTTGTGAAATAAACAATTAGCCAGAGCAAGTGGTCATCTGTCTAACTCTCTTTCTGTAGCTACTGCTATTCCCTTCTCTTGTGTGCATTTATTTGTACAACTGATTATTAACAGCAAGAAGCTTTTAATTTTTGCAAGTTTTATAAAAAATGCTGGATCCTCTAGTTTTCAGTTTGTATCACTGCAACATAATGGCTTGTTTTTCCAGAACCAGAAGGTCAAAAGACTTTTATCTAGATAAAATTATGAAACCTTATGCTTATGTATTAGCCTTCTCTCCAGAGAAGACTGGAGAATTTTTTGCCTGAAGTCCCAATTCAGCAACTGCTCTGAAAATATCCCTTTTAAAAGCAGAGCTATTCCTTCTCCAGGCTAAGAAAGAGAGAGAGAGAAAAAAAAAAAAAAGAAAGCAACTGAAAAATCAGAAAGTAGTTTCATCTAATTTTTCTTAAGCAGCTCTGCTTCACAAGTCTCAGAAGTCCTCTGCCATGACTGTATGCATGTGGTGTAGACTCCACTCTTTCCAGCAGCCACTGGGTGTCCATTACATTGTGACTGGCATTGGTGACTTTTCATGAAACAGCTGATTTGGTGTGTTAAAGACACAAACCAGGAAACTTTTGACAACTTCAGCTTTTGTTTTTTGTCCAAGTTACATGTTATGTGAATTGTAGTATTGGTAACGTAATCTCATATCTTTGTCTAGATTTCTGTGGACTTCTGTTTGAAGGGTGAAATGCATTTGCATAACTCACCTATTAAATCTTTCACCCTAAGAAAGAATAATTACCCTGAATTTTACAAAATCACATCCGTCTTTCCAGAACTTATCTAAAGTTCTCCAACCATGTCCAACTGGAAGGATTGTTATACCCTAATGAACCGGCTTCTCCTTTGGAAAGTACTGGTTCATCCAGCTAGAGCAGAGGGTATTTTAGAAAAAAAAAATTCAAATGTTTTATTTTCTGCCATTTTAAAATGTAATAATCAATTGTGGTTCAGAATAACAAAGGGCTTTAAGTGCTTAAGTCAAGGTAGGACTGGAGTTTTCTGACTTAAAATGGTGTTGGTAGAAATTGGCTAACAGGAGATACCACTGAATATACCACCTGATGCCTGCTTCCAGATCCTGTTTAGCTTTGTAGAATCTGACTCCTGGAGTGTTAAGAATTAAGGGAATACTTGAAAATCCTCCACTGTCAGTCAAGGAATTTGCTTGCTTCTCCCAGAAATCTTAGAAAAGTGTTGCATTTTGGTTTGGTTTGATTTTTTTTCCCCCCCCCCAATTTTCTTTCATCAAATTCTAGTTCCCAGTTTCTAATAAGCTTTGGAGCTGATAGTTGTTCTGGAGTTATAACCAATGTTAAGAATACAGGAATGAATGAGGATTAATTTAAATTTTAAGAGGAGAATTTCAGCTCAGAAGTGAGCCAGGTCATATTCCAAAAGCAGTGAATTGTATCCAACCCCAATGTGGTGGATGACTTGAATCTGAGCTGCAGCTTACATGTTATAAATAGTTTGTGATTATGTGTATCTATGAAGGGATACTGCAGATAGGTGCCCCTATCATTCTCTGAAGTTTTTATATGTTTTTATAGGTGAATTGTTCCCCAAACCTGAAAATCTCTCATTTTCTGTTGCTTTTGGAAAAAAGATACTAGAGACAACTGAAAGCAAATTACTGTGGTGTGGCATATGGCTGGACCTGAGCAGTAAACCACAAACCAACCTCATTCCCCAGAAGCTGCTTCACAGAGGTGTCTGGACTAATACAGCATGTTGTTGCTGTGGAAAAGGAAGGCAGGGATAGATGTCCTGCATCTGCTTTTCTTGACAACCCAGCACTGTGATTTCTTCTGCAGTAAAGTGTGTTGGAAAGCTTAAATAAGTCTTTTAGGAGCACGGCTCATGACACAGCCTTGGGGCAGTGGGGACATGGCCCTTGTAAATGAGGGGAGCCTGGGGTAAGAAAGAAGACTCTTGCATCTTTTACTGAAATAATTCCCCAAACAAGTTTTAAGCTTGGAACAAGTGGGGAAAAAATAGCTTGTGTGGGATCACCTGAATGACAGAGCCTTGCAGAGCAGGATATCATTGATTTCCTGATGACACATTGAAACAACAGTTCTTTAACACTTACAGAGTATATTTTATCTTCAAAGCTTCACAAACATTAGCTAATTAATCCTCGTAAAGCCTGAGGGAGTTACATACGTATTGTTACAAGCCATGGACCAACAAAAGACTTGACAGTTGTCACCATACCTCAAGCTGTGGCTACTGCTGGCATCATCCAGGGCAGGAATTAAGATCATCTTGCTAAAGAGCATTCCCCTTCCCACCCCCAACAAGTGGCAGTTCATTGAGACTGTCAATAGTGATTTAGAAGTTGTGATTCAAAATGAAGCTGGACTACTTCTATCTACCACAGTGTAATATAGTCTTTAGCTAATGCCTTTAACCAAGCAGGCTGTGGGCTGGGGAACTGGGGCATAGTGCATCCAGGGGTGTGCTCACTCAAAATCCCAGCAAGCCACTGCCAGCTCTTTCACTGCTGGAGGTATGCTATAGCCCTTAATGTTCATCTTCACACCTTAGGCAAATGAAGAAGTGGATCCATAGTAGACATGAAGAGAAAAGGTGAGCAGCTGTGTAACTCTGCACAAACTGTACTATATACATATAGCTGTGTGTATATATATACATATATACATATATATTTTGTCCTGCTTCTCTTGCTGTTTCTTCTAGACCTGTGATACCAGGGGTGAAGCAACTGTCTTGAAGCATCTTGCTGCTTGGATAAAAAAACCACCTGTTCCTCTTTAGCATAGATAAGGCCATCTGTGCACAGCTGAAATGAGATCATATTTAGGAGCCTTCCAGGGTACTAAAGACTGCACTTTCTTTGACATCTTGTGCTGTTTAAGCTCGTGGCAGTGCTCCCTTTGAACTTGCTTACTTGTTATGTAGTTGTCCCCACTTGCATAAATTGAAGTAAAGTGCAATAATGCATGTAAATAATATGGCCCAGGGAGGGCACATGTAACAGAATCCATGCTGGTAGGAGCCAGCTGATGCTTGGACATCACAGCTCTCTGCTATGTTACCAGTGGGTTTGAAATCTGTGTTGTTACATCCATCAGTCAATAAAGCCCACGCTGCCCACCTTTAGAGGGCACGTGAAAAACTGTTTTCTCTGTAGTTACCAGGACTAAAAGAGACCACTGGGATTGTGGGGACCTGCGTGAAAACTGCTGTGGATCTGCCTTATGGAACAGAGGTAGATATGGCTTCAAGGCAGCAGTTTTCTGTTTGACCTAAAGTCAGACTATGCCCCCTGAAGGATGTTTGCTTTTGGCCTGTTGTTAAAGACCTACTTTAATGGCAATTGCACTGCCATCTCAGTGAATCTCTTCTAGTGAGTCTGTATCCTCTTTATGTTTTCCTAAAATCTAACCTAAATCTTTCAAATTGTCACTGTTGCAATTACATTCTCATCTGTTACTTCTCCACAATTACTTCCTGTCTAGTCCATCATGGACATGGAAATAATTTCCTTTCTCTGTGTGACAGCTTGGTTGTACTTAAAGGATGCTGTTGTGTCCCAGCTGGGACTTTTATTTGATTTAAACAACCCTGGTTCATTCAGCCTATACTTGCAGACTGTGGTTTCTAGAGAGCTGATCTATTTTGATCCTTCCATCTGGTATTTCCCTGGTTGTTCTAGGTCTTCCATGGGACATACTGGGGATGTGACCTCACCAGCACTGAACCAACAAGCAAGAATTACTTCATATGTTTTTAATGTTACCCAGTGAGAGAACTCTGCTTTTTGGGTGTGTCAGTGTTTACTGGGGGCCCAGGGTAGGCACAGACCCAGGTGTCGAGGAGGGACAGCATTTCCCACCGGTCCAGAAAACAACTAAATTATTCATTTAGCATCCGATTTTCGCTTCTTCCTTTTTTCATTGTACCAAGAGCACTAGTGAAAGAAACTTACCTCTGTTAAGAAATTTCTTCTCTTGTACCATCCTAATTTTGGATTGCTAAAACGCAGCAGTACTAGTGATATCACAGCTGTACTAGAAAATTCATTGCAAAATTAACATACCCAAAACCCGACCAAGTGAAGCAAACTAATTGTAATGGGTGAGTCATGATAAACTGTAGAAAAAAAGAAGTTCAGAATATTTAGCAGACATACCAAAGGTCAGATGAGAGACACTAAGGTCAGTTTGAGAATTATTATGTTATTAAACATCCTAAGTTTTGCTCCTTCAGAAACTAAGTCCTGTAATCCTAATTGAAAGTGAAGTACAACTATTCTTGTAGAGAAAAGCAAAACAAGCCAACTAGAAGGACACAAGTACACAGAAATACATAATTTTTTACCAAAATACTCAATGTGGCCTAGGGGTGTTGCACAGGCTGCAACTTGACTGATGTTGATTTCCATGTGAAATGGAAGCACATTTTGACTGGAAAATGTAAAAAGGGAAATAAAATCACTGTAAGAGAGAGGGGATTGTATTTCATCAAAAGTGAACTGGTGTTTCGGTGACCAAAAATTTTCTACTTTGGAAACAGTAAAGAGGGGAAGGGGGTTCTTAGCTATAGGTGAATGACCTTTATGTTTCAGCTACTTCTTCCACTCCCCACTCTTGACAAACAGGCTGATGAACAGAGTCACCTTCCTACATTTGTCACTGTGTTGCAGGAAATTAACATAATGAAATTTGGTGCAGGACCTTGTGAAAAGGAAAGGTGATTTTATTTTATACAAATCTGTTTCTAGTCCTTCAAGTTCATTCTTGCATATTGTTCATGAAAGCCCAGGCACACATTTCTTACATGTGTTTATACTCACTGAAGAATTTTGTGCTGTCTGTGCTCGGGGAGGCAGGGACAAGAGATGCTGAGCTTGACTACTTACCACATCTCAGCTTTTTCTTTTCTGGCAGTGACAAACTTCTCTTTGGCTAATCCTTTCATACTCTCTAGGAATTGAGAAATTACTGTCGTGTGATAGATTGACCTCAAATCTTGCTCAGTTCTTCCTCCAAGGATGTAAAGCAGGGTTCATATTTGTTCTGTTCTAAGATTATAATCCTATTTCCTGTTGAGACAAAAGGAAGACAGGGCAAAACAGCTGAGGTACATCCTTGCTCCCATCTTGCTTTTACCAAAGTGTAAGATTTGTGTGGATGAACCATCTCTGATGGGTTTTATTGCAGAGTAGACAACTGGTCTTCATGGGAATGCACTCCCCATCTACAGCTCAATTTTTGCCGTTTGCATCCTTGGTAATCAGCATTTGTTATTCTTTTAAACCTTGCTCTGATTTCTTATAGTGCTCTGACACACAGGAATTTCCATTCATAAATCAGTTAGGTTAATCTTAATAGATATGTTACAAATGTCCACACAGATGATAGTCTACAGCCAGGACATTATAACTTGAGAAGTATTTCTCCAGACTCTCAGAAGCTCCTAACTCAGCAGAGGCTGCCAGATGAAGAGACCAGGCTGATGCACCCCAAACACACCTCTCATCCTGGTGAGGAAGATTATTGCTGCCATAGTAGTCACTGTTAGCCTCTGCATAAGATTGGATAAGAAGGGCATATATTTATTTTATTTAGATAAAGCAGGGGTCAAAAATGTAGATTGGCAACAGTGAAAGCTTTTACTTAAAAAAAAAGAACTATAGGAGAAAAATGCAATTCTTTGTTATCATTGAAGACCTTCTTAAATTGTTTCACCATTTGCTAGTGCAGAAGATCTGCCCCCACAGCAGCCCACGCTGCCCAAGAATGTGTGTATCCTGGGGCTTTCTCAGAGCCACAGTTTTCCCTTCTGCTTCTCAGGGTACCTCATCCCAGGCAGGCAGGTGAAGAGCTGTCCCTCTCTTCTCTTCCCTTCCTGCAAATCAGACTATTTTGTCTTTTCTCTAGACTTCCAGGCTTCTTGTGCTAAGGATACACTGGCAAAACTTTATGAATTGCAGCCCTTGAAAGAAAAGATATTTTATAATCACTTTATTAGAGTTATGCTATCCATTCTACACTGAGCCTTTCTCAAAGATCAAATATGTTGTGGCTGTTGGATTAAGCATTCATCTTTGTATACCTGTATAGTTGGTTTTAGGGTGGCACCCTTAGTCGGGTTCATGAGGAGGAAAAGGATAATACACTAATAAAGTTACAATTAATGTGTCAGGTCTAAAATATAAATCCATGTGCCAGTTGTTACAACCTAGCTAAAGAGGGGGTAGGAATCCATCAACTTATTTTCCTGGAGGTTTATATAGCTACTCATAAGAGTTAAATTAAATGAATGTGTGTGTATGTGTGTGTATGTATGTGTGTGTGCTAGCTAGATTTATAGACTCTCCTTAAAATGTAAGTATTTCAGGTCCTGCTGACAGAGCACAGAAACAGAAGCCATAATTGTTTCACTCACATAGCTGCCTTCAACTCTCATTTATTTGGATGTATTTGGCAGTACTAGAGGGACTCATGTATACTTCACAGTCATTTCTCGTGTGAAAATTTAGGGATTTGAGCCTTGAAACACCTTGAAGCAGGAAGGAAGCTAATGCTGCAAAAAGCATTTCCTTTGGCAAGTGCTACCCCTTCCTATGCCAGGACCCCTCAGTGAACCAGCACCTTCAGGCCACCTCCTAGCTACCACACAAAGCCCTGGTTAATATCTGTGTATTTTTAATGTATTTTCTTTCCACTGTTAGATATTTTTGCTAGATCTCTAGCCAGGCCAAGCTAGTGTAGTTTTCTGGTTTGGGGTACTTGAGGATGTAACCCTCAGTCAACAGGAATTAAGACCCCTATTCAGCTGCCAGTACATTATTCAAGCAGCAGGACAGCGTATACCTGTAAATATGCCCAAAATAAATGAAAAATGCACTAAACTTTATTATCTGGGGTGGCAAAGAGGGAAAGGAGAGATTTTGGCTGGTATCCAGTGTGACCAGGGTCTGCAATGAGTTAGGCACTGCAGAAGCATTTCTGTCTCTGCAGGAATCTCTGGTGGGCTCTGCAGGGCTTGCAGCTCTGGCTCAGACACCACA
>PYHW01010789.1:7870481-7888841 GCA_013186435.1 Turdus rufiventris | reverse complement strand
CAGGAGCCCCTTCCCAGCCTGCACAGACACCCTCTGTGCCAGGAGCCCCTTCCCAGCCTGCACATCACCCTCTCTGGGGGCTGCTGCCTGCAATAGTCCTGTGCACCCTCCCTGCAGGATGTGATGTTGGCTTGGGCTCAGTGACACTGGTGGCAGTGAGCCCCATCCTGAAGGGCTTTTCCTGCCTCCTAGTCATGCAGCCCTGCTGTGTCTGGATTTCTTTACTTCCAGCTTTGACCCATGCAGGACTGATTTACTTTAATATAATGAGTTCTTTTAGCACCTTTGTATTTCACTTCCCTGCTGCATTCATTCCTCCCAGTCTTTCCTTTCTCTAAGCAAAGCAGTTCCTTCTCGGCTGGACTCCCCGTGCAGGACAGGCAGTCCTTTGGGCCTGGCAGAAATCCTTTCCCATCTGTTCAGGTTTGAATTCCTCTCATGTGACACCCGCCACCTGAACGGTACACAGCTCCACAGGGGGCCCTTCTCAGTGGCTGCAATGGTATGGATGGTTCTTCGAGGATGAGAAAAATAATTTCTGAATTCATTTACCACAGTCTAGGAGTGTGTATGATCATCTTTTAGAAGTACTCACCCTGCAGCTGAGTACCCTGTGATTTTATCTTCTTTAATTAATTTTCAGCTCTCCATCTAACAGCAACAGTTTTGTTACCAGCCTTTGCTTTCCAGATAAATTCAGCCTCCTGTTTTTCAAAGTAATCTGGTCTTCCTGCATGACATTCCAATCTTTTCCTGTGCTAGCCTACTTCCTAAATTTGTGGTATCAAAAAATTTATTTATATAAATATATATTTTTAAATTATGTATTAATATATCTTTCTTTTTCATAAATTCCTCTGATGAAATTATTGTACAAGAACAGTCCATGAGCACTGTCAGCAATTTACCTCAGCAGAAACCTCTTCGAGCACAGTCCCTCCTCCTTCAGAAGAATATAATACTCAGTAAGCTCAGGGTATATTTTATCTCATTTACTTTCATGTCCTCAACATTTGTTTTATTTAGAAATTGTTCTAACAAATTGCACAGTCTGATCTCAGAAAAAAATTACATAAAATTGTCTGGATTACTTTTCATTTCCTTTCTAGAGGTGCTGTTAATCCAGGGAGACAGTGTCCCTTCACAGTGTCATTTGGGGTCTGGTTACTCACAACTGGGGAGAAGCATACCCTCCTCTTGTTCCCTCCCTCTGCACTGAACACACCTTCAGGTTTGCAGCCATCCTTAAATTACCTTTAATCTTCGCATCATTCCCATTTCAGAGCAGTTCTGTTTTTTCATTGTTTTATTTTTATTTATATAGCTGAGGACCTATTAGTTATTTTAATTTTCTTTGCAACTGTATTTCTAAACTCTGACCTACAAGTCAGTTTTCTTTGCTGACCTCTTTTTTCATTTCATCTAAGTGCTTAGATTACTTAGACTTCAGGTGATCAACTTTGCTTTGTTTTAAATGGGACATGGGATCTCGTGGCAAGAGACATGTCCCTTGCATTGGGATGTGTGACCTGGCAGGGGGCTGAAGCTGTCCCAGTCTTTCTCTTGCAGTGGTATTGGGAACAGTGTCTCTTGCTGCCTGGAGTGGGGAGAGGGAAAGTCCAGAGCTCCGTAGTGCCTCAGGGATTTTTTGGCAGGATATATATAGGATGATCTCAGTATTTCAGGATGGCTGTGAAAATCTGAGATGTCTGATCTCCCTACGAGAGACAACCATTTTGAAGTTATTATTCATCCTGTCGTGAAGCATTTCATTAGAAGTTGTTTTTCCCCAACTTACTAAATTTCAAACCCTCTCTAAGGTCAAATCTCTGAATTATTTGGTCAGCTTATTTTCACTAGTTGTTTCCTGGTAGTTAGTTCAAGAAATAATAACAGGTCTATTTTTGTTCATTATTTGATTTAATTTTAACTGAGCCAGCCCATGCCAACTCACTGCAAAATTTTGTCTATGATTAGCTCTTGTGTGATGCATTCCCCTGCTCACCACTGCATCTTGACTCAGTGTCTCTTTGAAGAAATCTGGGTCTCCTGATGCACAAGTATTTAGGCCATAATAATGATGGTGATGTTTGTTCTGCAACTGAGGCATGGGATGTGACATTTCTGAGAGAGCATTATTCCTTTCCTGATGCTGTTCCTGGGGGCTGTCAGAGATTCAGTAGACCAACCTTTACAGTCATTCCTCAGATTTCCTTTAGTCCCAGCAGATTGCCTCTCATTCATGCTGCCTATTCTTTTTCCTTTATGAACTACCGCATCATATTAATCTGCCATGATAATCTCTATTTCCATGTTTCCTGAACAGCATGTACCTTCCAAGGACTTGTGAAATTTAAGTGATTAAATCAAGTCCTTTTTAGGATAGCGTTTTCCTTAGGCTTTTCAAGTCCTTTAATCTGCACTAGTAAAGACTAAGTAGCCCTTTCACTAACTTTTCTTAGCCTTATCTTCTGCCTTAGGCTGACAGAGAAAAGAGGCACATACTTTCATCTGTGAATCATGCAGTGTTTGTTACACCCTTTCTTTTTCTTCTTGCACTGAAGTTTACTGGGAGATCTCAACAAAAACAACATTAATCATTCCCCTCACCCCCGCCTCTTTTTAAAGCTTGTTTTACAGATTTCAAAACAAAAAACTCAGTAAAGTCCTCTCCTGGAAACCTGTTTGCCTTGTGTGAGGAACAGGTATTTCTGGGTCTTTATTGGGAATATCTGAGTTTACAAATGCTATGCTAATCACTACCCCTTTGGAGGAAAGGAGTGCTCTTAGCACCTTTACCACATGTCATCCCTGCCTGAGGCATGCCAGAGACACCAGCCTCCTTGGTTTTTCCTTGTCCTTTATTATGTACTCCCCTATCCATCTACTATGAGTCACTCATAAACCTAATCTAATCGTGACAAATGTGAAGAACTAATCTTCAATTCATAAGATGAACTGAAGTGGATTAAATAATGAAGGCATTGATGCCACTTACTTGTTTTGATTTGTATATGTTTAGATACATTTTGAAGTCAACAGGGAAGTATACACAATTTGTTGAGCTCAAATATTTCCTGGTTATTATCTTTTCTTTTTTAATAAACAAATTCATTTGCAAGTAACCACCATCGAGCAACCCAAGAAAAAAAATATTTATACCATGTTGGTAGTTGAAACAGTTACTTAATTTCCAATGGGTGTCTGTTGTCAGGTAGATCCTCAACAGTGTTTCTCATTTTTAGATCTACTTATTTATGTAATCTTTATGATTTGCTGTGTCATAGAGAAGAATTCATTGCAGTTGCTGCAAGTGAGATGCTACATTAGATAACCAAATTTCCTGGAGCTGTTAGCCTGTATATTCTAGATGTTGCTTTTCTTGTGTTGTGAAGTCAAAATAAACCTGCTAGAACAATAGCAGTATATGTCAATATCCTAAATTTCCTATTAAGTTCTCTTTGCTCGTAGCTCCTCCAGCTGGGTTGAATGGCTCAAGAAAGTAACAGTTCTAGCACCCTAATACAAAACAGTGCAGGACCATATTGTGAAAGCAAAGCTCATGTGTCATGAAGGAAGTTTTATTGATCAAGAACTTGATGTCAATTGTGCTTTTCAGTGGTGGAAGCCTGATGTTTATTGCAGCACCACGTTTGTGTTCCTTTCTGATTTACAATAATTCATATTGATAGACTTCTAGACTGACACTGCCACCACAAATTATAATTTACAACAGCTTCAGCTCTGATCTTTCAGTGTTGGTTTTCAAGGACTAGAGCCAAGATCTATTCACCACAAGTAAATCTAGGAGGAAGTTTACTGAATGGTAATGAATGTTTATCTACTATGGGTTAATTTGTTAAGCAGAATTTTTGGGTTTTGATAACAGGTCAGTTTACATGACACCAAGCCTGCTGGCAACAGAGGGAGTACACCTTTCTCAAAGGGGTGAAAGGACAAGAAATACATTGAGTTACTGGAGTGTGTCCAGAGAAGGGCAACAGAGCTAGTGAAGATTCTGGAGCACATGAGGAGTGGCTGAGGGAACTGGGATTGTTTGGCCTGGAGAAAAGGAGGCTCGGGGGAGACCTTATCATTCTCTACAACTTGGAAGGAGGTTGTAGCCAGGTGGGGCTTGGTCTTTTTTCCCTTGTAACAAGTGATAGGACAAGAGAAAATGGCCTCAAATTGGGCTAGGGGAGGTTTAGATTGGACATTAGGAAATATTTCTTTACAGAAAGGGTGGTCAAGCTTTGGAACAGGCTGTCCAAGGAAGTGTGGAGTCACCATCCCTGGAAGTGTTAAAAAAATGTGTAAATGGGGCACTTGGAGTTTTTGTGGCAAACAGTAGTAGTTCAGTTAATGACTGTACTTGAAAATCTTGGAGGCCTTTTCCAACCTTAAGGATTCTATGATTCTATTATCTAATTCAGAACACTGAAAATGGTGCTATATGGATGAAAAAAACCAGTCATGTGCTTAATTAATTTCAGAGATAAACTTGGTTCTTTACAGTGAAACCTGAAAACAAAGGAACATGGCAGAATTGAGAGTGCATAAGCCAATGACAAGTAGTGCTTCTCTGCTTTCTCTAATAATGCAATAAAGAGATGTTCAGCTTCACTTTGAAGTCCTTCTCCTGCATTGCTCTTCCTATGCAATGGAGTGAACCTCTTCAATTTGCTACTTTCTTTTTATTCAGACTGACATGGAGATACTAGTGGAAGTGATTGAGACTAAGGGGTGTAGCAGCCTCTTGTCACTGAAGAGCATTCATGGAAGCTGAGTGCATGACTCCCTAGCAGAATGAGAGAATACACAGCAGAATCGTATTTTTCTTTGAGTGTAAGAAAAACAGGAACAGCTAAGACATTACATTTTGATAACATTTTCCAAGTTACAGCATGTAAATATATTCTTTAATTTTCTATTTTGTTAATACAAATCCTGCACTACTTGTGCTTGTGATCCCTGAAAAATATGTGGCTTGTGAGATTGTCTCTCAAAAGTACTAACATAAATTCATGATATGAGCAGCAACACCATTGGTAGAGTGGTAGCCTCAACAAGTCTCTTTTCTGGCACCAGCTCTTCCCTCCCTGAAAGTATAACCCTGAAGGCCAGTACTTGTCCTTGAAGAGGGCTGAGTGGGAGTGGGTGATGCTGCTACCCCCCTGCACCAGCTGCCTGTGCTGCCTTTGCAGCTGGGTTGTACTCCCCAAACAGCACAGCTGGTGCTTCCCTAACATTCACTATGCAGAGATGTGGCAATGCTGCTGGAGACCCTCCCTCTCTCATGGACCACCAAGTGTGGCTGGCTCTCCCTTTCCTCATGCTGCTCACAGAGTCACCTCCTTGCTGTAACAGCACACAAATTCTGCACTCACACAATGCAAATAAGCTTTCAGTCCAGCACCTGTCCTCCTTCACAAGCCAGCCCCAAGTGCAGAGTCTGGACCAGACACTTCCCAAGACAGGCCAGTCAGTAGAGCCTGTTGGGCTCAGGCCTTCTTCACAAGAGGGTGAAGTAGCTTCCATTCCCAATAGGTGAGGAGTGTTGTGCTGGGATGCCTCTCTTCTCACCAGCCCAGGTGCAGAGCACAGCCTCTCCTCAGCCCTCCCTTTATAACTGGTTTTTCAAAGGGCCTCTTGCTTGGTGCTGCTCTCATGTTGCTGGCTGCTTTCATCCAGCAGGCACAGCAGCCTAGTGAGACCTTTCCTTGCAATTTCCATGCAATGGTGTATGCTAGATAGGCCTTAGATTGCACCTACTTCAGTAAGTAGCTCAAAAGGTTAGCATACCACAGAAAAGAAAACCCTTTTTTCCATTAAATTAGATGTGAGGCATAATGCAAGCAGCTTTCTCCTTCATCTAAACCCAGATTTCATCACTGAAGTCAAATGGAGCTGCACCTTTACAATTAGGAAAATAATTTGACCCAGTTAGGTGTCACAGAACAGACTTCGGTGGATTGCACAGACTGAAGAGAGCAGAATGTTACCCATTGAATTTACTATCATGTTTGTTTTGGGAGCTAAATTATTCTTCCTAATTCTGCTAGCAGTGTAATATGCTGTCTCAGTAATGGAAAGCATATGAAAGCAAGCAGATGGTGAAAGCAGAAAAAAATCCCAGCATGTCTTGATAATGTAGTAAGCAAGTTCATTTTTTTGGCATTAGGCTTTCATAACCAAGGCATGGTGATAACAAGTACAGGCACATTTTTAGAGCACAGTTCATCAAAAAATACAGCCAGTTTCATTGCAGGGCAATGGAAGATTACTTTTCGCGACTTCTATATAGATAAAACCTAGATGTGAATGTTGTTAAATTAGACCCATCATTTATTATTGCTAGAAGATGAGTGACAGAACAGATACTGGTCAGAGTGATTCCATCACAGGTCCTGTGTTGTCTCATAACATTGCAAATGTAGAGTCTTTTGCCATTGATTTGCAAATATGCAGCCATCCTGCATCACAGAAATACCACAGACCCTTCGATATAGATTGTGATCACTAGGGCACTACTGGAAAATAAAATGATTTTATTTTCCTTTAAAAGTATGCACCCTCCAGGTTGACATTTTGAAGTATGGGGATGTTGCTTCTTGGATATTTGTGTATGTCTGCAGTATATGAAGCTCCCAGTCTGACTCTAGCAGCCTCTTGCTTCTCCTACCCACATGTCCCATTCTTTCAGAACAGAAGGCAGAACAGCCTCAGTGGGAAAAACACCCATTTGTTTAGCAAGTCTGAGAATATCGAGACAACCTTGACTCACTGGCTGAGCAAAAGGCCCTGAATGTGGCTTCTGGGGAGGACACTATCCAGCCTGATGACCTTCAGACTATGTTTTTAAGTCTCAGGACAAAACATGGGCAGAAACAATGCCAGATTCACCACTTATGATTTTAAGATTTGTCAAAGAAGGGATAAACTAATCTTTGTTATGATTTTTATTTGAAGCAATGAGGTCGCACCTTCGTGTAGCTGCCACCTGGACCAACCTTCAGCTTCCAGGAGTTTTTCAGACAGAACAAGGAGAAGACATGAAACCCTGCAGTGCTCAAATGCCAGTGTACAATTAAGGGGATAAATCCAGATCTGACCTCACTGATCTCTTCTGTCGAGAAAGGGGGTGAAGAGAGACAGCCCCATTTCTCATTAAAGTATCTAGTTGGTTACAATCATTTTTTTTCCCACCTTGCACTAGTACAGCAAACCGAGTAATGTGAAGGTTTTGTTATTAAAAAATATTTCATATGCACTGGTTCATTCTTGCCTTGAAGAAAAAAAGGCAGAAGTGTGGTTTTGATTGTTTGATCCATTTGAGAACCCTGTGTTTTCTGCTTCCTAAGGAAAGTTTTCTCCCTTTATAATTTTAGTAATGGCTTGCTGATTTAACCTCCCAGGAGGTTTCTTACAGATTGCTTTTAGTATCTTTGGGACATGGTGGCAACATAATTCAGATTTCTTTGATGTCCCTACGTCCCCTTCATTTCATTACTTGGGCACGACATGAAGCAGGGAATAAGTAGAATTGACAATCTTGTCCTCAGGTCACAGCTGTTTTGCTGCTCCTTTGCCTGTGGCACCATTTTCCCTGATGTCACCTCTCCTTTCCAGGTCTTGGACACATGGTAGAGCAGGCAGGTGACCTTTGCTGCCAGGGTCAAGTGGCTTTGACAGCCTGAGCTGGGGCGAAGCCTGAGCATTTCTCCCAGCAGAGCCTTGGGCAGGGACTGACCTGGGGTTGGGCCCAACACATCTACTCAAACCCCCAGGCAGGGCAGTGATGGGCTGGGCAGAGCCCTTGGCTGAAATGGCCACTGGTAGCAGGTCATGTCAGAGCATTGTCTTCCTATGCTGTGCTGCCATTCTGTAATCCCTGCATCTCTTACAGGACAAGAGCCTGAGGTCCCTCCTGCAGAGAATTGAGACCTTGATCCCAAATTGCTGAGGCTGAGCTCAGCAATCCTGTTTTCAAAGCAAAGCCTGCTCTCCGTGAGTAAATTTCCCTTTCAATTTTTCCTTGAGAATCCTGCAGCAAATGGCTTTAAATGCAGTGTCTGTGTGTAACTGCTCTTTTTTGGTGCGTTTCCCGTAATGAGCCATAACATATGTGTGTGTCTTTACACACCTCGGAACAATGCTATGCAAGCATTAGGGGATTTTTCTAACAACTAGTGAATGTGCTGCTTTTCACAGCTCACCCAAACACTCCTGCCTGATAAGCCTGCCTGCAGAGGGATGTTATCTGTATTTCTAGGATCAGTGGAAAAGAGAGAGGGAAAAAAAAAAAAGTGGGAGGCATATCTGAATATTTTAAACCCTTAATTCTGATGCAAGCAAGTTGCATAGAGGACACTTCTTGGATGGGGAAGCCTAAGGAGGTGTGTTTGTGGATCTGTAACGCTGTCCAGAGAAGGAAATTCAGTGAGAAGTGCAGAACCTTGAACTCTCTGCTGTTTCCTATCTCTGTGCATCCTTGAGTGAACTGCTGTTTCTCCTGCTGGCAAGCACAATGCTGGTATATCCTCCAGTATAGCCATCCTCAGACATCCTAATGCACAGTAAGTGCATTAAAACCACAGCAGCACCACATGTACATTGCACATGTGTATAACAGTGCAGGAGCAGTATTTACCCCAGTGATGCCCTGTCTCCATTAGCACAGGGAAGTGCGGCATGAAAGTGGTCAAGAGCCATCATTCCTATGGCACAAGCAGCACCTCCAGAGCTGTGCAGGAGGGGTGCTTTCCCTGAGCCTGACTTCCCCTGAGCCCCTGACTCCTGAACTACCCTAGTCAGAAATGTTCTAGCCCTGGGGCTCAGAAAACATCTTTCTGAAGAGTAGGAATTTTGCTGCGTTTCTACCTGAAGCAACCCAGCCTGCATTACCTAACAGGCATTTTTGAGATGGGTCTTTAGGCCAAGTCCTTCATATTTCAGTATAGAGCTGCACTGTTATTCAACACTTTGCATTTTTCAGGAATAGATATTTCCAGGAAAATGTAGCTGGGTGTTTTTGCCCAGTGGTGGTTCTTCCATCTTTGGTTACTGTCAAAAGCAAAAGATCTTGCTGCAATCCGCCTTCCTGGTGAGAGTAAGCCTCTAAGACAGCAGTGTTCCTGTAGGTGAAGTGAGACAGGAAGCAACACTTGAGAACAGAAGACTGCATGGCTGGAAGGCATGCTTGTTTATGGCAAAATATAATGTGCATCTTTTTTTTGGAAAAATCATTTAAGTCCAATTCTAGCTTCAGCAGGCACACAGCACCAACCTCCTGACCATGCCCAATGCTCCAATGCTAGCACCAACACCACAGCCCTGCCCCACTCTCACCTGGACCATGTTACTCTGTGCAGAGATTTTTGTCTGCACCAAAATCAGAAAATTCAGTTATAGTTCCCACAACAACCATAAATCCAGGTATTCTGAACAAATACTGTAAAACAAGCAGTTACACAAGTGTTTCTCAGTAGATGCATGAGAAATCCAATGGTACAGTGGACTTGGAGATGCTGTCTGCAACCTGCCCACCTGCCCACCTGCCCCTGCAAAACCTGAACATAGCTGAAAAAGGGGCTTGGGCTTATCAAACACCTTTTGATAGCTGATGCCAGGCACCAGATGTTCTGGGGTAGCTGTGAAGTTTCTGGTGACTTGAGGCTATAATCCTGGTGTTGGAGAAAGTGGCAAGCACAATGTATGTCAGAGCCAGTGAGCAGAAGGTGTCTGCTGAACTCCACAGCAATGCAGGCTAACCAGCATCCTCACACAACACTGTGTCTTCTGCTCTATTTACTGCCCTTAAGTGGACTTTATCATTTTAGTAGCTGAGGGCTTCACACTTGTTAACATTTATCTCTGCAGAGGCTCTGTGAAGAACTGTTATCCCCATTTCACAGAAGACTGAACCAGCAAGAGGCCATACATCCCAGGGTCTCAGAGAGTCTGCAGCAGGGTCTATGCCTCCCAAGTCTGAGGATCATAACCTCATTTTCTTGTAGTGACTGAACCAAAATTTCACAAGTAAATAAGTGCCAGGACCCGCTGGCTGGAGTCCACAGGCTGTGGCCTCCTGTCTCCAGCAGCATTCATATTTTCCTCTCTTATTTCAAATATTTTATTGTAACATTATCTTGTCTAGTCTAAAGAATGGTCCCACTTGCTCTTGAGAGTTGTACTCTGTGAGGGAAAATGTTGAAAATTGTTATTATCCCCAGTGTTTGGGCGCAAACACAGAAGGCTGGATACTCCATAGTCAGGACCCTACCATCCCTTTACTACCCCAGCCTCCACTCTCTGTCTGCAGTTGCACAGTGCAAGAACTACCAGCCCCCCAGTCCCTCCCCATCTGTTCCAAGGCTGTGCTCCTTTCCCAAGCACAGGGACACTGATATCTCTCAAGTGACAAGGACATGTATGGCGTCAGTCCAGATACATATTAATGGCAGAAGAGACAAAAAACTGTGTTCCACATTCTGAGATGACCCACCACAGAGAAAGATCCGAGCTGTGATGTTCCTGCCTCTGGATATGCTGTCTCTTAAAGTAGGCAGGAGTTCAAATCTCCAGCTCTGTTTCAGTCCTATCCACTAATAAAAACCCCAGGTGTTACTGGAAGTACTATCAATATCTGCTTTGGCACGTGAAGTGTGCATCACTTGCTTCATTGCGTTAAAAGCAGTAAATCTCTGTTTATCTTGATGGTTACTTAGTAATGAAAACCAGTGGCGAAATCAGTTATCTGAAAGAGGCTGAATGACAACTTGCTCCACACCCTGTATAAGCCAGGCAGATAGCTTCAAAGCCCTTATGGGTTCCACGAGGCTGGGTCTGTCCAGGTGGTTGAAACAGGCCAGCAAACAGTGCTTTGTCATCCTGGCATGTTCATGCTACTGACCAACCAAGGACACATGGGTATTTCTTAAGTTTATACTGTGATTAGACATAGCATCCTTTGACAGTTTATGAACAAACAGCAACTGTATTTAGTCGTGCCTTAAAATTTGGTAAAAATCCTGCCCAGCTAGCTCGAAGCATTTCACAAACCTAGTCCTTCTCTTAACTCAGGAATTTATTGCAGTGGGTAAGATGCCTTCACAGGGATTTGTTTATGTTTTCCATTTTCCACCTGCAGATTGGGAAGAAGGCTATTCAGCCATTTTTGTGAAGGGATTTGGGAACTCTGCAAGAAGGATGCTGTATAGGTATCAGATATCTGCAGCAGCCTGTCACATTGAATTCAGCAAGGGAATGGCTGGCTTTGATGTTGCAGCACTCATGGAGGACTCAACTCCCAGATGAATTAAGACTGTGTGATTGAGTCTTTTTGCATATTCTTGCCTCACCTGTAAAATGGAGACAATAATGTTTCCCTGATTGCATGAATTTCAGGACATTAGTACATTAGTGGTACTGAGACCATCATCACACTGCACCATGCAACAAATAATTCTGCAATAGCCATACTCACAGCATTCATTTGCATTTGTATTCAGCAGACTGGAAGGAACTGGACTATTAAGACATCTACTCTAGGACAAAATGCTTGGAGACCACATCCAGATGTCCAGGTGTCTGCTGAACTTCATGGGGTGTAGTGTCCAAGTTTGGGCTTGAATGTAGGTTGCATAGCTAATTCCTACTTAATTTATACTAGCCTGAACCTCAACATGAATACCAACCACTGACTTACTAGGAACCTGAATCAGCTGCCCATTTTGAGCCTTGGGTCTATGTCTTGAAATTACTCTGTTGCCTGCTGCAATCTACTCTGAAGCTGAGATTTGTTTCTACAGGAGGCAGGGAAGCATTATGTCGCCAAACTACTTCCAGTTTTTTCCACGATTACAAGTCAGAGAATGGTGGGTAGATCTTGTGATTTCCATCCTACAATTTAAACCAGATGGGCTAGCCTTGCAGCATAAACATTTAAGCAAGAAAAGCAAAAAAATTGGCAGAAGATGTTCTGTTTCTGATTAACTGTGTTATTATGACTTACATTTTTTAACAAGATGCAGATAAAGCTAGTTTACAAGATAACTTGATCACTGTCTTTGATTCATCCCAATAAAATGTGGAGGTTTTGTTTTTGCTGTACAATACTCCAGACCTAGAGCTCGTAATAGGTACAGGGGCTAGTATCTGTGAGCCTTCCCTCTTGAGAGAAAACAAGGTGAAGACACAAAATGCAGCAGCTGTTGCATAGCCAGGCCATTGGGATGTGAGTAAGGAGGGAATTGTTACAGGCTATGAGAGGGAGGATTTAACCTGAATCTAACCTCAAGACAAAAACGATGAACCCACAAGTTCACGCTGTATTTTATTGTTTGTTGCCACTATGTTGTTTACTTGCAGTTCCTTCATTTTGATACAGGTATCAATACATGAAAAGTATTGAATGTCTGGCTGGCATACTAATGCCACTAATAGAATAGTGGTAAAAATCTCTTTGCTGTTCATTTACCCTTTACATACATGAAAAACAAGACAGTATCAGAAGCGGAGGCAAAAAAAGAGACCCAGATAATTAGATACCACTCATCTCAGAACTTGAAAGCCAGTGAAATAACTAAGATGCTGTGAAAAAATATCTGCCATGATTAAAATGGCTGATTAATGAGAGCTGCAGTGAAGGCTAGTGTATGGGGCCATGCTAAAAACATTGCTGGAAGAAGCCAGATCTACATACCTGGGGAAACTACCAGATGAAGTTACATGGGAATTTCAAATCCAGGCTTGCAGGAGGAATGCTTTGCTTCAATGGCACACAGCAAATTAGCACACCACCACAGCAGACCTGAAGCTTCTCCTCCACAGCCCTGGGCACCAGCAGAGCTAAAATTAACATCATTTGCCCAAGCCACGTCTTGGGAAGCTGTCAGGAACAGCAATCATGGCAGGTAAAGCCCCAGGTTTTGACAAATCCCGAAGTAATAGAGATTAAGAGATTAATGGTCTGATTTTCACTCTTTTGACTTTAATGCATGTGCTGTTCTACCCAGGTCTGAGGCACTGTGGCAGCCCAAAGCCTCTGAAGCAGATTTGGGGGTGGAGTGGCTGAATTTGCTGACTTGGCAGAGTTCTGGGAGATCTGTCAGGACAGTTGTAGAAGCCACTTGGAGCAACATCATAGCACTTTCTGACTGTTCTTCAGCCATAACAAACTGGGATGCTCTGTATTTTTAATCCATCTCTATACTAAACATTTACTTGAACCACTTGAGGAAGTGATCTGTGCTGAGCAGGGTTACCTTTTGCTGAAGGAGACTGGTGCTGTCACACAGGGCCATGGCAGTGGTTCAGCAGCATCGCTTCAGAGGCAGAGCAGAGCTACACCAGGGAGCAAAATCCTTAACCCTGCCTAAGTCAGACATAGGAAAGTGCAACTGTCTGTGCTGAGCAGCATGGTGGGAGGGCAGCACGGAGGCTGGCACACTGAGAAGGATGAGAAGTGGGAGAACCACAGAGGAGGGAAAACGCCTGGGAAGCAGATGCTGATGTGAATGAGGTATAGTGAGCATCTCTGTGTCTCAGGCTAGATCTGGAACAGCCAGAAAAACTGACTGAATTTTTGTGGTTGCAACCAAAGTAACAACCTGTAACTGCTGAGTAAATTCCAGGATGACCGATCAAAGAATTGAAAAGAAAAACTGATTTTATAAAACATTGAAGACTATGCTTCCTAATGATTCCTTCAGAGAGACAGCTAGGACTAACTTTGGAAGTAGCAGAACAACTTCATAAATGTTTTCAATCCTGCTTCTCAATACTTGTCAGTTGTTTTTTTTTTTTTTTTTTTTCCCCACTGACCATAAAGCATATGCTGTCTTGTATCCTGGTTACATGAGTTTAACAGATAACCTTATTTTTCACAGTCAGTTTTTCAGCATTTCTGCCACTGAAGATCCTCTTCTACAATTTCAAGTTGAAAAAATCTTTGTGGCAGATTTGGCATTGCCTGTAATAATTTATGAATGTGATGTGTTGACATGTTTATTGTGTGCATACATTGAACTACTTCAATAGCTGGATTGTCAAGATGTGTACCCAGGAGAGAGAAGCTGGATCCAGGCATACATTTTTGAGGAAACACTTGGGAAACAAAGCAAGTGCTCCTCACTGTGATGTTTTGGCTGGGCCCCTGTTAGGCTCACTGGAGATATTTCCCTGGGAGAAATGTGGAGGCCTGCAAAGCAAGACATGAAAGACCCCAGAGAATTTACAGAGGACCATTTAAACAGACATTTTTGTGAGCAGGATTCCAAAAGGGGATGAAAGTGCTCAGATCTGTAGACATTTAATTTAATAGATGTTGGCAAGACTACAAGAAAAAGTGCATGTGAAATATTTTTTTAACCAACATGCTTTATTTCATTGGTTAAGTGGCTCTTCTTTTTTAAAAATGTTTCAGTCATGCAGGAAGGCTGAAGATCCCTCTTCTCATGTATGTGTGTGAGCTTGGAAGATGCATGGGGTATGTAGGCTAGAGCTTCTGTTTAGTATAGTATGTTGGAATCAGATTATCCCATGCATGGAAAGGTAAACGTTCAAGGCCTGCTATAAACAGAAGGCAAGCCAGAAAGATCACTGGCAACCAGAGATATAGCAGTAACCATACGAAAACCATCACCTTTCTTATAAGTCCTTACATATAGTTCTACTAATGGTTTTTATTAAACATTTAAGCCTTATCATCCAAGAAATTAATATTTGTTACAAAAAAGCTGTCCCATTAACACAAAGTACAAGCTGAAACAAAGCTAATGAGCCTTAATACTTGAGGATAATTCAAAGTTTAAAGGTGGTATTAACAAAAATAAAATAAGGAAGAGTGGAAAACTCCAGTTTCATTGTCCACTAGAGAACCTGAGTTTTTTTCCTTTTGAATCATAAAATTAAATCTATTGCTCAACTCTTACACTGTTACTAAAGTAGTACAAAACCACATATATATGCATAATTAAGTACCCCTTTGTGACCGTAAAATGTCTCACTTGCTGTTCAAGGGGAAGGCATGTGGGACTTGATTCAGCAGCATGAAAGAGGGAATGGCATTACTTAATTTCACTGTATTTCTTTACTTTGATGGGGCACAGCCTTATGTGGTAGAGTGATGGGGTGTACAGTCGCAACTGTGTTCCAGTGCAGAGTCTGGGCTGTGCCCTGTGCATCTGAGACACAACAGCAAGCTTGCCTGGAATTGCACAGGTATTGATCCTATGGAAATCATACCTCACATCAGACACGCAAAAAACCTGAGGCACTGGGTATATTAGATTTGCCTGAAAAGTTAGGTGAATTTTGTACTTATTTGCCTCTTGGTTTTGCAATGCCAGATATGAATGGTAAATAGGTAAGTGGAAAAAAGTCACTGAGTCCTGCCCTTGAAAAACTGATCTAGCTTAAAGCACTGGCATTTCAATCTTTGTGTTCAAATGAAGAGACCAAACAAGTTCAAGAAACAAACAGGGTAAACAGCACAGCTATAAAATGACATTTTGGAAGTGACAAGTGTGCAGTTGTATGGTGACCAATCTCCTACCACAGTTATGCTCAATTTTATGTGGCCCCATTAGCCACACCACCTGTCTTGGGAGCTCCCCACACAACTCAGTCTTGATTAAAAAAATTTGGAAGCAAAAAAAGGAAATGGGTATCAACACAATGGAGCTGTGGGGAAGGGCACACAGAAGCACCGTTCACATCTCATGCAACACCTAGCTCCACTCCTTGATAAATAATCACATCTTGCTACAGCAAGACCTTGAAGAGGCACAAGGGATTTTATAGACAGAGTTACTCAGTAGATGCAGTCAAGCTCCTTTTGAGCTGCCTCCCCTGTGAGACTGAAGCCTTTCCCAAGACGGATCCCTGTGGCAAGGGGCCTCTCATTGTTTGACCCTGGAGCAAGCACCAGAGCTGGCAGCAGAGAGGAGGCAGCAGAGACTCTTTTCCTGAGGTAGAAGAGTCACCTGTGCCCTGGGGCTGCTCTGGGGGCTGCAAACTCGGACCAAGAGACAGAAATAACTGAGAGCTTGGATTTGCAGACTCTCCAGGAGAGCAAGGCTTAATGAAAAACTCCAAGGAAAATGAGATTAAATGGACTGATGTGGACATCAGAAAACTTCAACAGCATAAATCATAAATTCTCCCCAGTTTGGAGAGAGGTAAGAATTTCATCTCCATTAATTTAATCCGGCAGACAGAGATAACAAAGCAGCCTCTACATGGGAGAGTTAACATTGCTTGGATTGATACAGAGAGACAAGATGCACTTGCAGGCATAGGAAAAATGCATCTCTGAGAAATTTTCCACTATTAATATTTTTCCCTTGCAAATGTGGGTCTTCTAAAACACTCTTTTCTTTTGGAAGGATCTAAATGAGGAGGAGGTGGGAAGTAGAGCTACAAAGCATGTAAGAAAGCCTCAAATACATGAGTGGGAGGAAGGAGGAAGAAATGAAAGAATAATGAAGCTTGCATCACTGAAAGCAAACAACAGAAGAAGGGAAATGCATGTACTTGTGGCTAAATTTTGAAGGAACTTAGGCTGAGGTTTCAAACGGCTGTGGTTAGCATAGATGCAGGCACAGAGTAATTCAGATGATCTGATCAAAGAACAAAGAAATTTTAAAACTGATTTCATTAGGAAAAATACCTGCCTTAGAGTTAATGGGTAAGCACAGGAAAAGATGCCTTGTTTGTGTTGTTGATATGAAGTAGCCCTGAGAGGACTATCAGCACCTGTAGTATGCAGGTTCATTACGAGACTTGGGCATTGCTTCAGTGGGGCCAAGATTTTACCCTTCATGGAATCTCTGTTGGCATCTGTGAGATTTCTGTATGTGATTGATGACAATGCAAACAGGCATCTATATGTTTTAATAAAATTAACAGAAATCTTGTTATTAATATGGTGCCCAAGGTCCCCAGCTCCAGCTGCATCAACAGTTTGAGTCCAAATGTTCAGCTACTCTTGGAGTGTTGCCACTAAAACTAAATCAGGCCTTTCTACTTTGAGAGCTTCTCCAGTGGCCATCACTCCAATTGTTACCCATCTGAACCAGGAAACAAGCCTGGAAAAGGAACCTGGGGTTGGGTTCCTTCCACACCTGATTTTTGTCAGTGCTTTGCTCTAAGGGGATTCAGCAAACCAGGCTAATCTATCCTGACACAGTCTTTGAAAATTTTGCAGCGCTTTTGCAGAGCAGTCAGTAGAAAACTTTCAACTGAACTGAGCTAGTAACCTGTGTGTCTTACATCGGAATCCTGTGGGATGGGATTGTCTCTGTCTCTGTGTCACCAAAACCACCTACAAAATGAAAACTGTAACTTTGCTCAGGAAACCCCAAGGTTTTATATTCACTTTGGAATAAACTGATCCCATCCATCCATTGAAGAGGCGAGATCAGGGAATCAACAGTAGGTTTTGCCATCTGCACAGACAAGCAATGCTCAGAGATCTAAGTAGGACCAAGATGGGGGCAGGGAGAAGTTTACGCCAGCAAGTTTTACAAATGGGAAGACTATGCTGCTATTCCAACCTGGCTTTTCAAAATCAATTTGGAGATAGCAAGAAAAAAGGGCAGAGGAACTTCTATTTCCTAGTAAAGCTATACTTGATACAGATAGAAAACCCCATTCCTTTTCTTTTTTCAAATCTTGTCATCAAAATTCAAAGTGGATACTTTTTGTACATTGTTGTGTAATATGCTGGTGCAAAATCTGGGTCTCCTTGTGTCATGCCTACAGCAAAGCATGTTGATCTAGGGTTGGCAGTCCTGTAGAGTAATGAAGTTTGAGTAGGCAGGAAAAAAAGAGTTGAGAGGATACAGCTGTCATTCTGTCCTATGTCCAAGCAAGCTTTGTGTCCAGGAAAGAATGTATGTTTTATGGGAAAAGAAAAAAATCTCATCCCATCCTGAACCAGCCATTTACATGTTACGATGAAGTAAATCTAAAAGGATAAGCTAGGCTTTTCCTGTAATCACTAGAGCAATCACATATACCTCGAGTTGTCATTCTACAGGGTTGGTTAGAGAAAGCTAACTTAAAATTAATAATTAAATGCCCATTACAGACTTGACAGTCTCCAGGCGTGTGGCAGTGCTGATGGCACCAGCTCCCTCTGAGATCCTGCCAGCCTTTGCGCTTGCCGAGGGGTCTCCGCTCAGCCCAAAGCTCCCCCTCACCTGCTTCCACGGCAGCAAAGCAGGACAAGCAGCAGGAGGCTGGCGGGGAGGGCTGCAGAGGGGCAGAGGAGCGGGCAGGAGGAGACAGGTGCACCCTTGGCATTGCAGGCTCTTCTGGCACGGGAGGTTTCACTGTTTTCAGACGTAAATACCA
>PYHW01010789.1:7823695-7868635 GCA_013186435.1 Turdus rufiventris | reverse complement strand
AAAAAAAAAAAAAAAAGGCAGAAGAAAAAAGTCTGCATATCATCAGAAATGCCTGCAGACCGCCTTGGCTGCTGTTGCCTTTCCCACAGCATCTGTTGAAACCTGAGAACATGCCTGTCAAATCAAGGTCATTTTACAATAAAACCCTGCACCGCCACCTCCCTCTCTCCTCCCTGGACGTTGTCCCACACTTTCCGTCCTAGGAGGAGTTGAGGAGATGCAGCCACCTGCCCCATACCCACTGGTGTCCTGCCCCAGCCTGACCTGCTGCTGGGGAGCCTGAGAACAGGCTCAAAGCAGAAGGATCCTGGGGCTTAAAAGGCAAAAGTAGTAAGGGATGACTTTTTTTATAATTGAACGATCAGGCCATGTTTCTTTCCATGGGCATCTGTGAACCTGGGAAATAAAGTTGGGATTGATCTCTCTCTGTTCCTTTGTATTGTGAAGTCATATTAAAATGTAATGATTTGGACTTGCTTATTAAGGTCGTTTCACAGATCTGCCTCACCTATTAAAAAAAAAAAAAGGTGGTGAATAACTCTGGGAAGCCCTTTGCAGTGCTTTTAAGAAAAAAAAAAAGAAAACAGTTCTGTTATAGCATGCTATGAGGAGAAAAGCAGAGATATGAGAATGAAAATATACTTCATTGCTGCTGAATGCAGCATGAGAAAATCAGACTATTATTGTCATAAATTGAAGTTTTACTTTGCTGGACTATTGAAAGTTTATTGCGTGTGAAAGGAGAGAGCTATTTTGCTTTTGAAGCAGGAAAGAACTATTTCACAGCAAACTCACAAGAAAGGTGTTAATGTTTTTGCTTATTTTCTTGGGCAGCACCCGTTGATTTCAGATGTTTGTTACAGAGATGCCTTTGAGTATTCACTGCATTTTCTCCAAAACATTTCCTTTTGTTGCTTTCTTTAATCTTCATTTTGTAGTGACCAAGCTGAGAAATAGCACTTTAGAGCTTCACCCACTGTATAAATCATCACTTTGAAACCTTAAATGACTGGTTTGGTTGCTTATTACACTTTTTTTGTATTATTATTTCTTCTGAGAGAACCAGACACTGGTGATCAGGTCTTGCAGATCAGGAGGTAAATTGTGCAGGGGACTGAGGTGAAGATATCAGTAACGTCTTTACCCACACCCTTGGATCTTGCTGTCCAAAAAACCCAAGGCCTGACTTTAAAACTTGTTTGCAGGCTGAAGGGATGGTAGAGCCAGAGGGAGCAGTGCCTGCTTCTGATTGAGGAGTCCCTGTTGGCAGCTGGGCTGGCACCAGGGCGCAGGAGGTGGGACCCCCCTCCCTGTGTTGGGCAGAGGCTTAGGGAGTCAGGCAGTGGTTTAATCCAGCTCACTTCTGATTAGACAGATGCTGCTTTTAATTGCTGTGCAAGTTCAGATGGAGAAGGTTCGGCTTGGTAGCGAAAGTGTGCTTTTGCTTCTAGAGGCGAATTTCCTGTTGTTGGGAGCACCCTTATCGGCAGGAAGGTTCACGCGCAGGAAACGTGTCGGTTACTTGTTTTTACACATTGAAGGAAATGAGTTGGATTAGGTGTCTTCTGGTTGACCCTTCATCACCCTCCATGTCTGTGCTACCTTATTTATTTCTAATGATTTTAGTTTGTGAAAGTTTTATAATCTCAGGCATTCCTAAGGGAAATGCAAGAAGTTGAATGCTTGTGCTGTCCTGTCATTTTTTTCTGTTATAAAAAAACATCCCACCAGCCTCTCTGGGCTACATTTTCAGATGTGTCCAATTTGCAGTTTTTACCTTTTGAGCCTCATTGCTGATACTCAACTAGACTTTTCTTTTTCTTCCCCCATTAAAATGAAAGATCAAAAAATGCACCAGTTATTTTACTAATAGGAGCAGTTCTTACAGTTCTGAACTGCCTTTCATCATGAATCATAAATCACTTTACAGAAATTAATGTTCTAATATCCACAGAAGTTGTGGGAGCATAGGAAACTGAAACTTAGCATTTCACATGGACTGCACAAAGTTGCAAGGCAAATTAGGAGCAGAGCTGGAGTCAAATTAATTTCCCCTTAATTAGAAATCGCTAATGGATTAAAACTTTGAAAATATGTTTGCGTTTCCCAAGTGTACTCATGCTAATGCACCAATGTGGTGTGTATGTGTTTGGGATGTGGGCCTGGGAGTGAGAATATAAGTAATGGTTTCAGAAAATGCCAGTCGTTTTCTGGTCTCTGCCCAGCATGGCTGGGATGCCAGGTCGGAGGCTTGTAAGATTAGACGTGGCTTTGGATGAAGGTCCGGAGCAAAGGTGAGGGCTGCAGTTTAGGTCTCTGTGTTCTCATAAGCAGGGAGGCTCAGGGAAATAAACATTTCTCTGATGTCAGCTCACAACAGGGTTTTTATGGTGTTAAGCTTTGCAGAAGGTTTTGAGGGGGAAACATGGAAAAGTTATTTAAACTTGTGAGAAGCTGCCTGGCATGCTGATTAGGTTCAAGTGGTGGTTTTTGGTTGTAGGAGATGTCTCGGTGTTAGGAGCTGCTCCTGGCAGGAGAAGCTATCAGGGCTGTCTGGCAGCCTAAACTGGACTATTGTGGTTGATGCTGGAATTTGCCTGTCCATGACTTCAGATGTAACCACAATACAGTGTGACTTTGGCTATAATTTTGACATATTTGCAGTGAAAGTGCATTTGCCTTGTTACCTTCTCTCAGGACCAAGCCAAAGTAAAATGGTAACAAAATAATAAAAAAAATAAATACTCCACCAGAGCAGCGTTTCAGTTAAATGTAAAATTACAGCTGTGTATTTTCAGAAGTGATCAGCTGATTCTGGGAAACCAGCCTGAAGCTCTGCAAGGCAGGGCAGTTTTTGAGAAGTGATTCTCTCCTAGAGTTTTGGAAATTCTCCTCCATTAAAAATGCTTCAAGTTGAGCTGCCAAGCATGAGAACAACTCAAAACTCCCTAAACTCACTGTAAGACTTTAGGTGCCTTTAGCGTCCTTGGGGACTTAATAATTGTTCTGAGCTGAAGCTGGTTGTGTAGGCAAAAGTTTCTACTTTGGATGTCAGTGTAGAGCATGAAGGAGTTAGGCTGCCTGTGTCCTGTTTGTTTCCCTTGAAGATGGGATAGCCTTGCTCTGGAGGTGGCTGGGGAATGACTGAAACTCACCACAGCTGAATACACAACCTTCAGGTGGGTAGTGTAGGACCACCCTCACATTAGCCCAGGCTCTTGTGACCACTTGCTTGGTCGGGATGACTTTCTCCCCACCACTGCTAAGGAGGTGCATAAGGGACACATCTTACAAAACCCTCTATAAAGTGCATCTATTCCATAATGTCTGCAAAAATCGGACAGGCTAAGTCTACTGGAGGCAAAGCTTCTACTTATTATGTTGCACAGTATTTTGTTGCTCTTTTATTTCTCTTGTCTGTAGTCTAGGAGTCTCTGCTGGAGATGGTTTTCTCTTGTCCACCCTGACAGCAGGACAGACAGATGACAAGGCTGTGGCCTCTGATCAGGCTTGGTAGGTGCTACTGACTGGAAAGATCTGCCTATATGTTTGACATTGGGATTTTTTTGCAACATTAGCAAGAATTTTTATTAATGTTAGCTGATAAAATGAAATTTCCAACACTGAATGTTTTACATTGGACTGAAAATAGATTAAAGCCAAATAAAGACAGGTATTATTCCAGGAGTGGGATGCATTTGGCCTACACCAGTTTCTTCCTTTACCCACCTCCCACTTTCTGAGTTGTGGTGGGACCCTGAACTGAGCTGTTCGTCCAGGCAAAGTATGCGATTCCCTAGTGGGATCCTCATGGCAAACTGCATACCTGCCCCCAGCTTGCTGGTAGAGCCTGCTCACCATGTCTGGGCATGTTTACTTTTGTTGCAAGGACAGCACTCTAGACTTCCTATCGGGGAGACTTAATGTACAAGGCAGTCCAAGATAGACCCTGGAAAGCATTTTACGGAATGGCAGCTTTGTTGGAAATTGCTTCTTAACACTATGTGGCAAAGCCCTTGTTCTTCTTAGTGTGGTTCTCTGCCAGACCTTTGCCTGCCCCACTGAAAGCGGTGTCCTCGTGTCTCCTGTGGCCGTGCCTCTGGACCAAGGCTCCCCTCTCCACCTCCTGGCACCTCTACAGGACCCTGCTGCAGAGCTGCTTTCTGGTTTATCTCTTTGGCTTCATAGTGAGGCCAAACTTTCCCTGGACAAAACTCCTGGCATAGCACACAGACGTGCACTGCCCAGCCCAACCCATCCGTGGAGAGCGCTCTCCCTGTTGCTTCCCTCAGTGAGATCTTCCTGTGGACAATTTAATTGTTGGCTGAGCTTGCTGTGGAGAGGCATTAGAGGGGTTATGAGAGGTTATTAGAAATGGGAGGAAGCTGTAGGCCTGACCCATCTAGATTTAACTGAATTGTGTCTCATTTTACCCCCAACTCCAACTTGTTTTGAACTTGGTTTTACTGTAGATCATTTGTAGAAGCTACTCAATTAATATGTTAATTTTAACACCAGATTTTGTAAAGCTTTTATGTTGGAGGTGCTGAAGGGATCCAAATGTTTTGATCCTATTTTTATCATTATCTTCACTGTGTTTTTCTTACTCTGTGCTTTGCAGAGAGAAGTGAAATTTTAATAATTCACTAATATACTTTCACTTCATTAACATTTTATCATTTTGGCATGGTGCATATGGTGAAGTACTCTCATTAAAGACCTGATCTTGCCTCCACATTCTTGCAGCCCTCCAGGTGTGGAAAACCCTAAATGTAGATGCCTTTTTT
The DNA here is from genome assembly GCA_013186435.1 of Turdus rufiventris. Lineage (NCBI taxonomy): Eukaryota > Metazoa > Chordata > Aves > Passeriformes > Turdidae > Turdus > Turdus rufiventris. The sequence continues at coordinate 7,863,848 of PYHW01010789.1, read as the reverse complement.
TTTTTTTTAAACAGATACTAATCTGAACAAAATGTGTAAGGTGTTTTTTTGTTGATGTTGTTTTTATTTTTTTAATGTTTTTTTTTTTTGTTTTTTTTAATAAACTGGAAACATTTATACAAAGATAGCTGCAGTGGTTAGGTCAGATCCACTAAGTGCCAAGTCTCCAACCATTACAAAACTTCACTGTGTGGTCTAGGGAGTGTGAAGACAAAGGGTGTTATCGTGGTATCCACTGGATCATTTTATACTGTGGCATGTTTGGCTTAAGCAGAGATTTATGCTGGTGTTAAAATGGTTATGAAACTTTGAGCTAACCTGGGATGGCTTAGTGCTTGGTGTTGGGGGTCACAAATAAAATGTAACACTTCATATAATCTTGGTGATTCAGTGCATACATTTGCATATGTGCACACTTTGTGTTAAACGTGCTTTTTAATTGTGTCTGAATTTGAAACTGGTGTTCAGCTTTCATGGCTCTCCTTTCTTTTTAAAAATTCTTTTTTTCCTCTATTTTATCATAAAATAAATCTGTGAATTAGTGAATGATTTGTTGCTGTTAATTAAATATTGTTAGCACACCAGATGATTTCAGGTATATTCAGAAGGCATAAGAAGCCAAGCACTGGCTTAGGAGTAGACAGTGAGTAGATACACAAGGCTGGTGAGTGGAAGGGAATGTTCTGGATTAGGAGCAGTGGAGAGCTAAGGGACATGTAAGAATTTCAGGAGGAGTCATGTTTTGAAAAGAATGTGGCTGTTGGGAGTCCAGAGGGCAAGAGATCAAAGTAATAAATACAAGAGATGTTGAGGGAGCTGGCTGAAGGTTTTTACTTGTCAAATAGAATATATTTGCTTTTAGAGGCACCAGGACAGAAACTCATCTCTTGTAAATTGGTATAATGCCATTTGAGTTAGTAGAATTACTGACATCACCTGATGGCGTGTCAGGTGGTATTACAAGAAGAGTGAGGCTGTGAGGAATGGTAGAACTAGAAGAGGTTATAAGCCTGGGCAACAGGGAAGTTGGAAGTTTGTTCAGAAAGGACAGAGAGGCTGGGTAAGCAAAGGAAGATCACAAGGTCCATTACAGTATATTGGGTTTGATTTGATGATGAGATGCCTAGCAAGAGGTGTCAGCAAGGCAGGCTGAGAGGTGGGCTTGGCTGGAGAGGAGAGTCAGTGACAGAAAGTACATTTCCCATTGGCACAGTTGGAGTTGGTGTCAGAGTGAATAAGATCATGCCCAGGGTGTGGAGAGTGTACTGAACAGACCAAGACTAAAGCTGCAGCAGGAGTAGGGGGAGAGGACACGGAGGTACAGAACGATCCCTAGACAAGGGTGAAGAGGGTCAAAAAGCAGCATCTCACAAAGCCACGATTGGGCGAATGTCTTTCAGTTTGAAAGGAGGAATAGCAGAACAATAAAATATTACTTAGGGTTAAGAATAGAACTAGAATGACACTGACTTCTTTAAAGACATGAGCAATGAATAATCTTTACTAGTTAGTAAACTTTGAAAAGCTGAACTGCAAATCAGCTACATCTTCACTGGCATGTCTAATTTTTCCCTTCCTCACTTCTCTTACTGCAAAGTAGTCTCATGTAGTGGTGCAGCAGACCTTAATGTCCTGGGGGTGGTCACAGCCGCGTCACTAATGGGCGCTGCGCTGTGGTGCTGCTGCAGCTGCGCCGTGCCGAGCTCTGCGCCAGGCTCTTCTGGGGTGACGTGGCCCTGTCAGCCCAGCTTACCCTGGGGATCCCCAGCTGGGCACTGTGCCTGCTGCAGCTGGGATCCTGGGGCAGGCTGCAGTCATGCTGCTCAGGAAATTCAGAGAGGTGCTGGTTAAATACACCAGCGTTGTAGGTGCGGTTGCTGCACCCCAGATATTAGACCCCAGGTGAGGGAGCGGTGCAGCGCTGAATCACCTGTGGGTACAGGGAAGCAGAGGAGGCAACAGATGGGTTCCTGCTGATCTGCCGTGTCAGGCAAGAGCAGGACTGGGTTGTGACGAAGAAGGTCTGAGAGAAACATTGCAGCTTCAGTTTGTGTTGTGGCTGAACAGGAGGTCCCACTTGGGATGTAGTAGCTTTGTGTGGGGACGAAGAAAACACAGACTGAAGAAATGAGGTAAAATGTGGGGAAAATGAGATTAAAATATAGGAAAAAAGGAAAAATGTACAAATTAGGCATATGTATTAAGATGGTCACCCTTGTTCATGAGCCCGTCTTGTTACTGGAGTAACTGTAAGCCATTCAGTCCTGGGACCCAGTGCAACAACTGGAACCAGCCTGACTGGAAATGAGATTGACTTAATTGTACCAAAACAAGAAAAAAAGGCCTTGAACAATCCAGCACAAATTGTGGAAAGTTAAGTGTGTTTTAAAAATCCTTTGGGTGCCATTTCTGACAGGTGAGGAAATCCCCAATCACTCAGTTGTTGACTCTGGTGATCTCCCAAACCACACCTCAGAAGCAGCCAGCCTGGTTGGAAAAGTCAGTGTCTTTAGAAACAGAAAGCATCTTGGCATTTCAAGTGGAATGATTTCTTTGTTTCCTAGTTGTATGGAAAACTGCTATTGCAGCAGTTTAAGAAAAAAGGCTGAGCGTCTTGAAGCCAAAATGGTTGAGAGATGACTCCTGGGGAAAGCAAGGAAAGATGTGGTGGGCTTGGAGGCACAATAACAGATGTGAAGCCTTTCACACCGTGGGCCACTCTTAGGTTTTCCAGTAGTTCCCCTGTTGCAGTGCCTGTCTGAGGTTGGGAATCCAAGGATCTGCTTGTGTTCCAGTGCAGTCCAGGGCTGGTGTGTGCTTCTGCAGCAGCCTTGCTCCTCTTCCTACAGGGCTGACAGAGACCCTCAGCTGTCACCCGGGCTGATTAGAGACTGTGGCTGTAGGATCAGGTTGTCTGGTGGTTTGTGCCTGTTCCATTGAAGGAATGAAGCAGATGAGAGGGCCAGGACAAGTATGTAGCCCCTGAGCCCCTTTTTAAGGATATAATTTTACAATGCTAATGGCAAAGGCTTTTTTTTTTTACCAGAAAAGTGGTGTTCTCTTTCCTCAAAGAGCTGCATGAAACAGCCTTTGCTGTGCTGATGTTCAGAATAGTATTAGTCTTGCCCACTTGCCCTTTTTCCCTCTGAGGGTTGTGTCCCAAGCCAGTGGACTCTGCCCACTCCTGGTATGGTCTGTGCTTGGTTTATTTGATCCGGCTTCCTCCCATCTTGCTTTTTTTGCTCTCTGCTCAAACGACGATGCCTGATCATGGTGTGATGTGTACAGTTCAGGAAATGCTTTGAAATCTGGAGCAGCATTTTTTGATGTAATTTTTATTCTGAGTTTGTGTTCCATCTTGCTTGCTCCTGTTAGCTGCTGCTAGTTCTGTGGGGATACAAGCTGGGACCCCAGAGCAGCAGGGATTCCAAGCACCCTGCTCTCTCAGAGACGTAGCATAGAAAAACAATTTTCTTTCTGACCCCAAAAACTTACAGTTGATATAAGATATTTGGAGCAAAAATTGCTCCAGTATAGAAGTTTTTATACCAATGTAATTATTTGTCCTGCTTTCATGTTTCACATGCTTTATTTAAGCTCCTGTCACCCGCTAATAACTTTGGGACATTGGGGAAATTTGGAAGGTATGCACAGTATTATTGGCATTTCTCAAGCAGCTGCTACTGGCCTGCTTACATTCACTGCATTTCTTACTGTCAAAAACACTTTTAGCACATGAATGAATGGGCAGGAAACCACCTAAATATTGATTAATGTTGACAGAAACCTCCCTCCCACCTTCCTTTCATTCAAAACAACGATGATGAAGGCAGCAGAATTCAGCTCTTGGGCTATTGGAAAGAGGTGGGTTTATATCAAAAACAGAGCTCTGCTTTGATGGGGTCTCTTGAGTGCTAGTGCTGAGAATCGTAGGACATTCTGAGTCAGAAGTGACCCACAAGGATCACTGGAGTTCAGCTCTTGACACTGCACAGAATTAGCTCCGAGAGTCACACCATGTGCTTGAGCTTGTTGTCTAAACACTTCTTGAACTCTGTCAGGCTTAGGTTGTGACCACTTCCCTGAGGAGCCTGTTCCAGTTTTCAGCTACCTCTGGGTGAAGAACCTGTTTTTTGTATCCAACCTAAACCTCCCCTGACACAACTTGAGGCCATTCCTTCAGTCCTGTCACTGTCACAAGAGAGCAGAGATCAGTGTCTGCCCCTTCTCTTCCCCTCACAGGAAGTTGTAACTACCATGAGGTCTCTCCTCGGTCTTCTCTTGGTCTCTTCTCCTCCAGGCTGAGCAGACCGAATGACCTCAGCTACTCCTTGTACAGCTTCCCCTCAAAGCCCTCCACCATTTTCATGGTCCTCCTTTGAATGCTCTGTAACAGCTTGATGGGCTTTTTATATTGTGGTGCCCAAAGCTGCACACAGGACTCAAGATGAGGCCACCCCAGCTCAGAGCAGAGAAGGGACCATCCCTCCCTTGCCTGGCTGCTGGGGCTGTGTCTGGTGCTCCCCAGGACAGGGTTGGCCCTCCTGGCTGCCAGGGCACTGCAGACTCATGCTCAACTTGCCATCAACCAGGACCCCCAGGTCCCTTTTCACAGCACTGCTCTGCAGCCTCTCATTCCCCAGTCCGTACATCTAGGGTTGCCTCATCCCAGGTGCAGAATCCAATATGGATTGATTGTTTCCAAATGTGAGGGGCAAGAGGTTTAGCCTAGGTAGGACATCTGTAGATGAGGAAGTGCCTTGTCTTCTACAAGTTTTGAAGTAAGCAGCATGACACTTTGGAAAATTGTCTGATCTGGTGCTAGTACAGGCATGAACACAGACAGAAATTGAAGCTTGTCCCTTTTCATGCCAATATCTATTGATTGTGATAGTCCTAGCTGATTTCAGTGAAGATTTTACCTCAGCAAATAACTTGGCATTTAGTCATGTAAATAGTTTATATTTCAACTCCACCTTTGTGTATTCAGGGGGAGCTCCCTAGGAATGCAGTGGTTTTATGGATGCAAAATTTGATGCTCCATTGCTGTCGCTGATGTAGTGATGGTGATAACGGTTATCACTAACTTGTATCCCAGTGGTAGGTAAATGTTAGTATTTGGCTGTTCCTCAGACACTTTGCTCTGACAAGTGCATCTTCTGTTGATACCAAAGGTGATTTATGTGGCTGCTCCCATTTTGGCAGTGTGAGTGATGCACATATGGCTCTTTGGAGCCAGTGGATGAGATCTCGTAATACACAGGTTTGCTGCAACATAGATTTTTGTTGTTGTAACTGTGATATCTTTATTTTGTTCTGAACAATGCACAATCCGTTACTTGTTTGTGCAAAATTGCACAAAAAATGCCCAAGTATCAGTCTGAAGAACTGCTTTGTCTATGAGCTTCAAAAGAAGGAATCATGGTTAAGCTATAGAAATGCATATCAGGAGTTTATTACAATATATTAATTACCAATGCTTTTAGTTATAAATTTTTAATAAAGCGATTTCCTTCAAGATAATGAAATGTGCATTTTCATGTATTTTTGTCAGTCAGAAGCACAAGAAGATTCTGTTCTACTTGTATCCTGTTGTATAAAATAATGCAACTCCATTGAAGTCAGAAGTGTATAGGTAGGGAGAAGGCAGCTTCCTTTTTTGCTAGAGAGCTTTAATACAACATTGTTTTATTTCTGCACATTAAAGTTAATAACACAGCTAGTCTATCTTGAAGGTAAGCCTTTCTAGGATCTCTATATGTTAAATATCTGCAAACAAACTTTATAGTTGCTCTGTAGGCCCTCACAATATATCATTTTGAGTTGCCTTCTATCTATTACATTTTATCTGCCTGCAAAATCCATTTCTAATTCTGGCCATATCTCCTTTGCGATCACTTGCCAGAAATCTATTCCCAGGATTCTCCTTATTTTAGTGAAATATCTCTGCTTCAGCACCTTTCCCAAGGTGGCTGATCTAATCAGGGCACTATCAGTTATCATTTCTCATTTCCTTTGCTAGCTCTGTCAAATGCAATGCACAGCCTAACAGAGTGACATTCAAATACTCTCAGTGACCAAGGCTATTTCCCTTTCTTTTACCCTGCAAAACTCAGTTTGTATGTGGCTTCTTAAGCATATGCCCTTTGCTTTCTGCATGTGACTTATAAAATGCACTCTGGGAAGAGTTAATGTTAAGCAGATGAAATAGCTGCCTCTTTATTCATCACAGTTAAGTTATATTGATGGTGACCATCTGGATTTAAAATCCCATATCCACAACTTTGTCTTTTCAGGTAGAGAAGAGCAGTGCTTCATTCCTGCCAGCTGTGTAAGACAGCCCTGCTTTGCCATTAGAGAAATGAAATTTTTTACCTCCCTGTTGCAGGAATTTGTTGCCTCCCTGTTGCTAGCCTCTGTTCCTGTCTTTTTCCATATACATGTTTCTCTTTTAAATAGGAGTGTGACCATGTGCAGAGGTCAGCATACACCAAACAGGATGCTTGTTTTTCTCAATGAGGAGGAACCTGTGTAGCTGGATCCTCTGCTAAGGTTAAATGTGGTTTCTATAGACACAGGTCCAGCAATAGCATTAGGTTTTGGCCTCTATTTTTTTTACCTTGGGTGACAAACCTCTTAGTGTTATCTTAGATTGCTATCACAGACTAATGCTTGTTTTAATAAGTGTGTGGCTGACTATTCCATCTGCTCTGGAAGATGGAGTTACACATGTGTGTCCTCACAGCTCTTCCTTCTTTGCATCATTTACCACTTGCTGTCGCGAGCCCTGCTTTGCTGCAGACTCATTTCTCCAATGTTTTTTGTGAGGATTGAAGCCTAAATCCTGCTTTTCAGGAGGAGAGCAGGGAGCAGGCTTTCAGCAGACTGGCTGGGAATGGGAAGGGAACTTTCCATGCACCTGTCCAGTCTGCAAAACACCATGCAGTGCAACACTTTATGATGCTAGGAGCTTACTGTGAACTCAGCTCTTGATTTCTTTTGAAATTCATAGAACCAGTTTTTGGTCTGTTTTTTCCCTACACGGTGTGAATGAAACAAACCCGTCTTGCAGTCTACAGCAGACCAACACATATATTTCCCCTGTAGCCTGTTGCAGGCTACAGAATTAAATTTATTAGTTTCAGACAGGGAGAGAAAAAAAATTAGGAAGATGGGTTTTAAGCTGACAAAAAGAAACAGTGTGATTTGTTATTTATGGCCCAAGATACAACACCAGCTAGGTGTTCTGTGTTCCAGCTCTTTGGCAAATCTTTTGGTGAGCTGTATCCCAGATGGGGGAGTTTCTGGGGTAGGGTATTTGCAGTTTCTCCAGGCTGTCCCTTGGATACTGTCCCTCTGGTTGGCTGTGGAGCTGCAGACTGGGAAGCATCTGCCCTAGCAGGGGATGGCAGAGCGAGCATCTGGGTGTCCTTGAATGGTAATTTCCAGTGTGGCTAAATAGTAAGTTAATGGCTTAAAAAACTGCTCATAGCGGCATTTTTTTCTAGCTATTTCTTCACTGTAGGAAGGTAGAGAAATCTGTGTTAAAATAATAATTAAATGCTGACAGTACTAAATTTCTACCCAGCGTGAGTTGGCAGCAGTTGCAAACCAAAACATTAGGTCATTAAAGAGAAAAGAAAAACCTGATTAAATACCTCTGAATGTTTTTCTGATTAGGTATTCTTAAACAGAACGTGTGGCTGTAAGAGAAGGGTGTACTTGACAGCAGCAATTTCTTTTGAGGAGAAGGGTAAAATACTCAAGTTTTAATGTGTATATGTGTGTATATTTCGAAGAATTTTTTGCTGATCTTTGCTATGAACCACCACAAAATCTCCCTGCCAGGAAATGTGCAAAATTGCTTCAATGTTATGTTTCTGGAAAGAGCAGTTAACAGTGACTAATATGCTCAGGGTTTTGTTTTGGGTCTTTTTCCTCTTCTCTGGCTAAACAGAGTTGATTTCACACTTGAGAGTCCAGCAGCCATGGTGGACCTTGCCGTAGCATTGGTAATGTTGAAGCACTGTGAGGCTGGCTGCAGTGTGCATCCTGCCGACACAGAGACTTGCTGCCATGGGGTGGTATGTGAAATCAGGTGAGGATTCAGGGGAGAGCAAGAGTGATACTGGGTACAGAAACCCTCCTTTATTTCACTGCCACCTCATGGCCAAAGGTCCACTGCTCTTAGAGGTGAGCTGAAGGCTTTTTTGTCAAAAAACCACTTTTATTTAAAGCACTGTTAGCTGAGGAAACTGCAAAGTAAAACTTGTCAAAAAGTGCAATTGTAGGCTGCCGCTTTCTACTTCCTGTTCCTTGCTTTGATGCACTCTGTTATATATTTGCTCCAGTGTACCCTGTAGGAGCTGATACCTACAGCACATGGCTGGCACTCCTTTCAGGTCCCCTTTAAGAATGTGGGTAGAGATAGCAAGGAAGGGAGTAATCAGAGCTGCTGGGGAGCTTTGGTCGCTGTAGCAGAGTTGTGGCTGCTGGCCCTGTGGGGAGCCCTGGGGCTTGAGAGGAGTCTGTGGGATGCTGAACATCCCCTCTCCAGATGCCAGGAGCATCTCTGAAAGCTGTATGACCTCTGTGGCCAAGCATGTGCTTCCCAAGCATATGCTGAGTGTGAAGGATGTTCTGGCTCTTGTGGTTCTCGCTCCCATTGTATCAGAGCAACTCATTGTCTGGTGTGTGTGTGTATTAAGGTGCCAGCCCTGTGAGACACCACAGCCCATCTTCTGCCTGCCTTCTGGCCTTTCTTTGCATACTTATATTTGAGAAACTGAGGAACACGGGCTAAGAGAGAAGATTCACAGGTTATTTCAAACCGTTCTATTGTTCAAAGATTTAGCATGGGATAATGCAACTTTTTCCTGTATTATTGTACTCTTGCCTGCACCCAGAATATGCATATGAGCAATGGTCTCACAAACAAAATTTCTACCAGCTCCGGGAGGCAGGGCAAAGTTCCTCTGAAGGAGTTTGAAGAGGGCTCAGCATCTTGTGCTTAAAATTTTACTCAGTACTTCTACTGGACTCTTCTAAGGTCAACTGGCATATTCATTTTTCCTTGGGAGCTGTATAAGTTGCACACTTTTTTTTTCTTCACTATGCATCCCAGAAAGCAATTTCTCAGGAAGAGTGGTTCTAGTTTAATCTCCAGATTATCTGTGGTTTATTTTCCCTCCTAGATAAAGGAGCTAAATAATCTAACTGTAATTAAGGCAGAGCTGGGGTTTCTGTATGGGCACGTGTGTGTCCAGATTTGAGAACTACTGCTTTTAGTTGCAGTGTTTCAGCTATATGGTCTGAGCACATAATTTATTTGGAGGTGAGCACAGGTACTCCAGTGAGCCTGTCCTCTGCTCAGGAGGTCCTGGGCCCCCTGGAAATACCCTGGATTTGGAAAGCAAAGGGCATAAATCGGCAAATGTTAGAGCAGTGATTTTTTTGCAGTTAAATGTAGTGACCAAGAAGAATGGAAGATTTTGGCTGTATTTCTCTCCTGTATGAAAATGTGCCAAGCAAAGAGCAGATGGGGTCAGGGGACTGCCTGGTATTGTCTGGGTCTTGGGCTGCCTCCATCCCAGCCCTGGTGGGAGCAGAGTGACCTGCTCTCACATCCACTGCCTTTGCTGCCCTGAAGTTCCTGCCCCACTCAGGATATCTGTCCACAATGTGCTGTGAGGGAATTAAACTGCCCCTGCATAAGGACTTTTTCTCATGAGAATCGGCCACCAATAGACCTTAGTGACAGAAAGTGGCTCTGAGAGCTTGGTCCTCATGTCTCCAAGTTCATGGGTCTTTGTAGTACTAGCACTGGGTTGACACAAACTGTTTCTCTACTGACATTAATGTACTTGACCCTATAGAGTGCAAGGTAACCAAGCAGTTACAGGCCATTAATCTCCAATTGCTCTTGTCAAGTATTATATTCATTAATCTGGGGCCAAACAGTGGTTTAGTTGTTGGCATGGACTGTAATAAGATTTTTTATTTCCTGGTTAGTGCCGAGTTGGTATCTAGTTATGAGCTTTTGCAACCCTGTGTCCAGACACCCTTGAATTTCACCAGTCGCTGCCCCAAAGCTAAAGCTCAGCATTGGTTCTTCTACTAAATGTGCCTTGAGAACCAGCTCCTTTCCCTGTGCTTGCATGGCTGGCTCAGGGAAAGCCAGCTGATGCGCAGGTACCTGTGGATCGGGGCTGCAGGCTTTTAGTTCTACATGGTGCATCACTTAGTCTGAGACACCCAAGAGGCAGCTCCCAGATGGGCTGCTTTTTCACCCTGTGACCTCTTCAGGCACAGCTGCAAGGCAGGTGGGTTGTGTCATTTCTGTACACGTTCGCGCTGTGATTTATTGCTTCACTTAGCAGAGGAGGAGCACTCCAGGCATCCCGCAGCAGATATTCCCCTTATTCTTGGATACTGCCCAAGGGTTACCAGTCAGAACAATAATTGCTAAAAAATAAGGATGCTGAGCAGTAAGACTTGTGAAGTGCTTTGATAAGCCAGGCTGTGATGATTGTGTATAGAGGGGTGTGCTTTTGTTGCTTGAATGGCTATAAAAGGCTTCAATAGCCTTTCTCTGGCAAGCTGCTGGTGAGCGTGGTCAGGAGTTTGTCTGAACAAATTTCGCAAGTACCACCACACACATACTGATCTGTGGCTGCTACTGAGGTGAAAACTGTTTGTGTTTTAATGTATTAAGTTCTGCATCCTTCTGGATAAAAGTCTTGTTTTGAGAGTATACGAAAAACAAGAAGGAAGAATGTGGGGATGTTTTAACATAGCAAAAAGCATTTTCTTCCTACACAGTGCCATTCTGGAGAGGGAACAGCTTCTCCTACAGTTCTGTTTTGGTCTAGGTCTCTGTCTTCAGAGATTTAAACATATGCTTATATCAGTTCCTCAGCTGGTGTGTTCTGTTGACATAGTGTATATGCTGACATAAAGCATGGTCTGCATTTACACCTGATGTGTTTGCCATGACTCTTCAAACTTTGAGTCCTCAGGTTTTAAGCATGGCCTTTAAACAAAGCTGTAGCATGTGGGCTTTGGGGTTTTTTGTTTTTGTGAGAACATTGACATGATTCTCAATAATAAAGGAAAAAAATCAGTAAGTCACTTTTTATCCTGACATCTGTAGGATTTTTTGGGTTTCAGAAAGCAGTTGCCCTTACGCAGCAGATGGGGATCATAATGCTCCAGGTGGAACAGGCTGTGACACACCTGGAGCAAACTCCAGATGTGCTGGGTGTTTGTGAAGAGTTGTCACTGTGAGACTTGTCCTTCCCTCAGGAAGCTGCTTGCAGCTGGAGGCAGCTCCGTGCTGGTGGGGCACATAACATGCTCTGGTTTGCAGCTAGTGCTGCTTCAGATCTGGGTCAAAGCAGGGATTTCCAGAAGTCCATGAGTAAAGCTGGAGCACAAACCCATTGCAAATCCATGTGTGTCCGGGTAAATGGCTGTGATCACAAGCCATCGCTCTACTCAGAAGAATTGGAAAGGACCATATTTAGAAATTGTTGGGACTGCTGTGCCTGGCCATGGGAAGTTTTGCTTTCAGGGTTTTTTTGTCTATGGATTTTTTTCTAGCTGAGGTAGCATTTGAGGAGATAGGGTAGCAATTTAACCTCTGTTCAGGCCATCTGTAAAGAAGATGGTAATTATCAGAAACTGGGATGAAATCCTAGTCCTAATGAAGGATGTCAATGACTTTTGAAGATGGTGAGATCATCTGAGGTAGGTTGGCCTCATCAGCTCTCTTTGATAATCTGTAAAAGACTCTGTCAGGCCACAGGAATGCAGTTCTCTAATTTTTCTCTTCATTGCTCCTGTTGCCCTAGTTTTGTTTCTTGTTTTGTCCCCAAATCTGAACATTTTTATATTTTCATCCTATGTCCCAGGCATGCGTTCTTTTGCTTATGAAAGAAAGGAAATTTTCATGCTCAGATTTCAGTCTTAAAAAAACAAGAGCATCAGTTTGATTCTGTTTTATTTTTGTTCAGGTTACAAGGGATAAAGTTGACGTTATCTGAAGATAAAGCATACTTAAAGTTTACTAAGTGCAAAGTGATTTGGCAATAAGCTTGGGTTTTTTCCTATAAAATTTAAAGGCATCAAATAAGCAGAAATTATTTTGGGATGTGGAGTTTGGGAGGTTTTTTTTCCCTTCAGTTCTTCAAATTTATGCTACAGAAGAGCAGGTTTTTGAAACTGTTTAGTGGAAATAAGTAATGCCTAAACTGTGTTTGGCTGTGAGACTTCAAGCTAGTTCAGCTGTTAGTAGGACCATTCTTAAATAAGTCCTTTAGGCTGATGTAGGTGACTTCCTGCCATAAATACCATGAAATTTCTGTTTTATGTAGTTTGATTTTGTTACAATATTTCCACTCCTTCATCTACTCTGCTATGATTTCTTTGTGTATTGTGAAAGCAACATCTGTTACAGAGTTTTTGTGGGCCTACCTGTTACCATCTTGCTCCCCAAGACCTGCCCTGATGCCACAGTTGTTCCTAGTCACAGGATAAGGCAATCACAAAGTATTCCCATCCCATGGATGTATCCTCTGCTTCTCCAGCTTGGAGACTGCAGTCAAACAAGGTGATTTTGCCTGTCTGGGTCCATTAGAGTCAATGCATTTTGATTGCAGCACTGAGGAGTATGTAATTAGCAATTGTGGCGATGAGACTGAGACTTCAGGTGTTCTGTCAAATCTGACAGGGAGTTGCCTGCTTGCTTTTTGTTTGGCAATTCATTGTAAAACCACAGCTACAAGAGGTTGTACCTTTTTTTTTTTTCCTCTTTTGGTCCTCTCGAAGGGAGAACTTGTTAGAGTGTGCTCCTATCTGTCATCATGCTGTAGACAGACATCCTCTCTTCTATCAAAATATGGAAAATTTCCAGTTAGTTGTGTGGAAACTGGGGACGGGGCAGTATTTTTTCCTAGAGTCTGTTTGTTATTCTCTCACATAAGTTGTTCATTGTTTTCTGTTCATTGTTCATGCTTGAAGCTTTTTAAGAGGCAGATTGGTACTTTGAACCCTTAAAGTACGAAATTAGGCAAAGTGGAAATGGCTTTGATTGCTGATTTGGTCTATGATGTTGTGCTCTTTTCTGTGCACCACAGATAAAAGCCTATGTTTATTCCTAAAAAAAAAATCTGATACTCACCTGAGTTCAGTTGGAGGAAAAAAGTTTCCTTAGACATGAGAAGGCTATTTAAAAAATCTGTATTGGACATTTTAATTGCGGCGAGTGATGAATCCTTTGAAGTTTTATTACCTATTATATACTTGATTCAAAAGTTACCTTTTGCAATAGCTTAAGGTTTTTTATTTGCCTGAGATTATTAACATTTCTGTTTCAAGTTTCTCTTTGAAAACTTTCTGAGCATGATTATGAACATTAGGTTAATGCATAATCCCCACTCAAAGGTTCTCCTAGATTTCAATGTGCTTGTTTAGAGGCCATTCAAAGGTGCTTAGCTTTAATTGCCATTATGTGAGCATACAGAAATAACGACCCAAGAGTCTTATCAATTATTCTGTTCACAAATTCTTTTTTCGGTTGTCTCAGAGCTGTTCTAAGTTAAATTTGCACTGAAGTTACTGGGACTCTTAAAGGTGTTTATCCTGTTGGGTGAATATTCTATTGTCTCCTTATTTAAATGATCAGTGGTTATACCTTTTTTGGTCTTCATGTAATTGCTGAGGATGTTTTTTTTTTTTGTGTGATATTGTTTTAGGAGGTATTTTATCTGAATGCAAACTTTTAGCTGCTGACATAGAAGTAATATGAACCTGTTTAGAAAAGGCACAAGTGTTTGAGTTTTTGTGGTTTTCAATGAGCTGCAAGATCTTAAATACATGAGTTGGAAAGGAAGAAGAACCTTGTCGTTTAATAGCCTTCTCAAATAGTACTTGGAGGACTATAAATGGAAAATGAAACTGAAAGGTAGCTACATCTTCCACCATCCACAGAAGCCTTTTCTGTAGTCACAGCTCCTACTTTAGTGTCTTATCTAAAAAATCTGTGAATTTCACAGGGGAATTCAGAGTGAGTTATTGTCAAGTAAAAAACTGGAAATGCATTTCTAGAATGCAGGAAAGGACTGGTGTGTGGGGAAGTCTCTTTGATGCAACCTGCCCAATACCAGAAGGTCACAATAAGGCTGAGAGAAAAATAAAAAAAAACCATTTGTTACACTGCAAAACAGAGTAGAAAATATACTTTTATGTGCTTATACTGTAAAATCGAGAATAGGCTTGTAGAAATCATACAGAAATAGCCTGTACTTCATGCAGTGTGCTGCCCAAATTATGAACAGCTTTCTAGCACTGGAAATACTAACACCAATGTCAGTAGCAGTAAAACACAAAAGGCTGAATTCTGTCACATCAGAAGATTTCAAGCTGTTGCTGACCTTGCTTGTCCCACCCACATGCATCACTGAGCATGGGGCATTCCAGAAGTTGGGCTCTGTGGGTTTGTGGTCTCTGAGCTATCCATTTTCTCATATGTGTATTGAAACCAATAACATGGGCTGGCGAGGAGTGCAGAAATGCTGCTTTGAGCCCTGTCTCAGCCAGATGTTAGGAGCACAAGAAATGCCCCAATTAATTGGAATTAGTTAGTTGAGCTCAACACCCTGCTGTCAGGCAGGCAGTGGGAGATGCCACCCAGCAGCCTCCATCCCTGTCCCATTGGTGGTCCCAGCCTGGGTGGTGCGTGTTCATGTCCCCCAACACACTCACAGCAGTGCTGTCCCTGCTGCTGACTGGGGGGAGCTTGCACTGCAACTGATGCTGGTCTTGGAGAAATAAATAATGCATATGTGGAAGGGTATCTTCATCAGCTTCCTTCACTGGCCTTGCAAGTCTGAGTTTGTTGTCCTTAAAGCTACCATGTTGTGGCCAGCTCTTTATTTGTACCTGCCCAAAGCCTTGTGTGTCACTGTATCCTCAGCATGGCATTCACACGGTGGCATGGCCTGACACCTTAACCTCGGATTCCCATTCAGCCCGTCAGTTGTTTTCCATTTTGTCTTTTCTTATTTTTTTAAAAGAACACTTTTTAACTCGAGGGTTACTAAAACATTTTATGTTTTGTCTTTTTAACATTGATATTCTTTGCTTAGTAAAAATTCTTCTCTTTCTGACAAAACACTCTGTGTATATTTGGTGAGAGAAGCTTGATCAGTTTTTAATTTAAAAATTTCTGTTAGAACAGAGCTTCTCATTTGCAAAAAATACTGAGATTATGATTTTTTGGATCTCAAGCCCAGTACACGTTTCCAGGTTATCATGGAAAACAGTCTCCCCCAAATTTTCTCCAGGAAAAGCAAGTGCAATTTGTCATGAATCCCAACTAATTTATTCCCTGTTCCATAAATGTTATTCCCTACCAGTCCAAAGCCTGTCATTACACTGCTGTCATTAACCATCTGTTTAGCATGTAAAACTCCTCGGGGCAGGGATCACATCTTTGCTTTGTACTGTGTAAAGCTGAGCCTGTGGCTAACACTTGAGAAACAATTAATGATAATGCAGCTCAGTAGGGTACTGGGATACCAAGCTAATAAGAGTGGTATAAATGCCTGGCTGGATGGGATTAGAGGGAACTTCTGTGTCCCAGTGGTGTCTCCTGCAGGTGAAGGTTTTATCATATGACAAGGAGCAGTGGAAAAATAAACAGTGTTTCTGAAGGATGTAAAAGAGAAAAGAATGCAAGAGAATCCCAGTTGGACCTGTGTTATGCTTCATTATTATTATTTTATTGAGATTTTTACGTAATAAATGTATTTTTCTCCAGCATAAAATAAAGGATCACCTCAGAACGTTGGTATCATTAGTGCCTGTGTTGTCCTTTGCATGGTCTTCTGCATGCATTATAAGTCGATGCTTTATTGTATTTTCCTTTGTATCTTAATGAACCCTGTGTGTCGGGGGAAGAGAGAGAGAGGAGCTCAGTAGATTTTCATCTTATGTTAATCCATCAAAATCAAGTTAGTTGCAGGAGATGGAGGAGGTGCGTGTGCGTGCGGACGTCAGCGCCAGCCGAAAGCTTGCGGGTTGCCCAGCAACCTTCCCGCAGGAAGATGGATGTCCTGCCACCCGCACCCCGGAGCTGAGCTGCAGTGCACGCACAGAACCGCATCCCTGCGCTCGCAGGGCATGGGCACAGCCTCAGCTGCTGCGGGAATGTCGCCTCTCAGTGCTTGGCTCTCGTACCAGGGATGGAGAAAATGCGTTTCGTGCCATCTTCGTTAAAAGTGTTAATTCGGTTGAGTGCATCGCGTTGGTTTGGGAGCAGGTGCTGTGAGCTCGTTCACATTGATGGTATTGCTCTTCCCCTCCGTCAGGGTCTTAAAGCTGTATTGCCAGCAGAATCTCTCCCTCCTTTCCAGAAAGGTTCTTATCTGTAGTAACAAATAAAAACTATGGGCTCTAGGAGCTCAGCAAATGCTGTATGTGTCACTGACTTCTCTCTCCTTGGTAGTTTCTTTTGTCCCTGAATTGGGCTCAGCTGGAATGGCCAGGTCTGACTTCCACATCGGCTGTGCTTCCCTGTCCTGTGGTTGATCAGCATTAGGACACATGGCCACATGCACAGTGGCCCAGGCACTGTTGGGTTGCAACTTAAGAAGCCTTTGGAGGAATCAAAGGGATTTTTCTGTTGAGTGTTGTGCAAGCCAACATTTTAATGCCAAATATGATCATGTCTCCTTAATTTTATGGACTATTTAATTATTATAGGATGCATTTGTTCACTATTTGGGTTCCTTCAGAAGATGTGTCCATCTTGTTCTCAAGGATGAATTTAAAATCCTTGCACATTTACAATGGTTGGACTAAATCCTGCTGAAAACCTCACACAAAATCCTACCTGTGTAATCGCAGATATCTTTCATGGTCTGCCTCTGGTGCCTTTATTTATGTTGACAAGCCTTTTACTTAGGATTTGATTCAGGAAAGCAGTTACGAATGTACTTGACTTTAAATCTTTTTATAGGCCTATTGAAACTAATGAACTTCTCGACAGGTTGAAACTTGACTGTGTGCTCTGCTGGATCTGGATGTGTGTGAGTGATGTTGAGAAAGCAGGACCTGGGAGCCTGAGGAAGGCAAAGAGGGCTATGCTGGTGTGGGTGCTGTTGTATCAGGTTCTTTGACCACTGCAAATTAGCGTTTAGAAACAAAAGGGTATAATAAAGCACCAATTCCTCTAAAGCAAAAACATTCAACTGAGAAAAATCTGCCCCAACCCAAGAAACATTGCTCTGTGTTGCTCCCTCTGTTGCCCTCCCTGCAGCAGCTGTTAGTGGGCATGCAGCTGCTGTGAAGCTGTTTCTTGCACCTGTGTCCTGGGGTGACTTGGTCAATGTGCCTGTGACCTTAGGGGAGCAGGGACTGCCTGAGAGATGGTGTTTGTACGGGCAGGCAGGGAAAACCCGCAGCAGCACTGAGCTGCATGTGGGAGGGCAACACGGCTCTTGCTTACTCTGGGCTTATATGTGTGGCAGTTATGTGTCATTTCAAATGTACTTTCTGGTGGCAAGCTATTTATCAACTGGCTGTTGAACTTGTTATTTCCTAAAGCATATAGCGTGTGGCTCTTGATTGAAAAGCTGCTGTTCTGTCTCTTTGTTCTTCCACCTTGCAAGGATTCTTTCTTATTCATTTTGTTAAAGTCCTTCAATTCTAGATTGATAACTTCCATCGCCTGGATGGTGGAGCTTTGTTCAATGACAGCTATTAGTTTTGTCTGTGCTGTTTCTAAAATGGCTGTGTACAGGGTGGCAAAGGAAGGTACCTGGACGTGGAGCATTGGATGGCTGAAGTTCAAAAGAAGCAATGTTTTCTCAATGCCGATGTACTTGTTGGGAAATGAATAGAGAATATTAAAAACTAACATCATGTTTGCCACACAGGAGCCTGGATAACAGCAAAATGCTACATATTAAGATTTTAATTGAGTAATTCTGGGTTGTTGGAGGGAAATATTTCTTGCAGTTGAAAAGTGTGATTGGGAAACAAGTGGTCCATGTCCCGGTCTGAGCACAATTTCTGTCATATTCATTCCTATTTATGAGGTTTGTGTCTTGTCATGTCTTCAGGTAAATTCAGTAGTTGTTGGACCCACTCCTTTTGACAGAGATAATGGTTTGCTGCTTATGGGTTCCCATTTCAGAACAGGTCACCTTCTCATGGTTAGATCAACTTTCTGCCTTTACTGAGGAGTCAAGTGGGAATGTGCTGCAAGCTGCATGCTGAGAAGAATGGTAGCTGGGGTCTGGGCAGGGAAGCATGCTCACCCTTATCAGTGCTGGTCCTAACGAGTACATCATTAATCTGTACCTGTGATGACTCGTGGTGAACCTGTGATCCTGCCTTTACTCCATGTTCTATAAACACAAAACAAAAGAGACTGTTTCCAGTCTTAAATGGATTCATATTATAAGAAAGTACCTTGTAGTCGGTGCAGGTAAGCTGTTGGCTTAGAGCCTTTATTACAGATGTTGGAAGTGTTCCAGCCTGGCTGTCTGTCCTGTGCAGTGGGACTCACCTGGCTGGTGGCTGTGGGGGCAGGCAAGCAGGCAGCACCCTTCACAGTGCCCAGAAAGAAATGAACACGCAGGATACTGGCTCAACCAAAGGAATGCCTCTGATGAGATAACTGCCTCAAGGAATGCTGCTCTTCCTCTCCCCTGGATCCAGGTGAGCACTGCAGTGATAGGCAGAGGTCAGCACTTTGCAGCATCTTGGATTATGTGATGCAGACCACAGGTGTAACACCAAAACAGGCTCACAGTGTTATTTTACTTAGCTAGGATATGTTCAGAGCTTGATTCTGCTCGATGCTGGGTATGTCTACTGTCCTTTAGGATGGAAAGGAATAGAGAGCACCCAGTACAATCCATGATGTCCTAGAGAAGTGTGGAAGGATAGAGAAGCAAGGTAGCCAATCACAAAGAGCCACTAAAGCAGCAACAAGAATATCTTCTCTTTTTTGAGACCATTTAATCTTTTTCAATGAGTAATACAATATTTATAATATTATATTATCTCTAATAACTTGCTTAAAAATTAAAAATAGTTAATGGGTGAAGTGGAATAAGTGTGGTGAATGCTTCTCACTGATCTGCTGCTATACCTCCTGCTAGAATGATTTTATTTTAATGTGTAATTTTCTCCCATTTTAACAACAATGACTGGAGCAAACATGCTGGCTCTGTATTGCCTTGGATGGAATTTATAAAGCTCTCTCTCTGGTGTGTGTCCCTGCTATCTGGACCACCACATCCTTATGTCAGATGGATTACACTTCAGCAGAGGAGGGCTTTTCAGCAAAATGAATTGATCTGTAAGGTCCTTTTTGAAGATGCAATACTAGGATCTGTTGTGATAGGTGAATTTTGTGTATTATTTTATGTCTTATTAGATGAGAGTCCCTTGATTCCTGGCTAGACTCAGTCCAGCTCTCAGGGAAGTGCTGTTTCCTGAACTGCATTCCCAACTCAATAGAAAGCTGTACTGTGCTTGAAGACTCAAACTGCTGATCACAGTCCTCAGCTGGGCACTAATGGAGATATTGTAGACAGCTTGTACCTGTTGTGTGTGGGCTTGGTGACTTGAAGACGCAAGTCTGGGTTTGATACAGTTGGGTGGTACAAAGCTTGTAGGACAGCTGTGTCTTACATTGCTGAAGACGTGCACCAGGGTGTTTTGTGGAAGTCTCCACAGCACTGAAGGCTTCATGCCTGGTGCATTGCATGGCTGTTGCTAAATGAGAGATGATAAAACACAAAAAGTTGCAGCAAGGTCACCATCTGTTAGAACAGGGTAGAGATTCCTATCCGAAGTTGATGGCAATATTTTCTTTCTCAGAAAGGATTCAAAAGGATTTCTGTGGGGTAGTTTAGTGTTAGTGTGAAATCAAAGCCTGGCTGCAGCTGATAGGGATGGGTTGGTAGCAAGGCAGAGCATTCCTTAAAATAAAGGGACTTGCTCAGTGTGAGCAGACTCCTTGGAGCACTGCCCATTTTCCACCAAACTCCTCTCAGTCTCTGGTCATTCTTTCTCTGGTCAGTCTCTGTCCGTGGTGTGACCCTGCTGTGTGTGGTGAAGTCCAGGGAGAGCTGCGTGTTGTGTCACAGCACCCGCAGTTCAGTCTGTGCAATACAATGAAGTGAGGTAGTGCTTAAACATCTTCTGAGGAGTGACTATACATAACTCATGGTCAAAAATTCTGAAAGAAGTTGATACAGAAGATCTCTGGTCTGTTTCTGTTAACTTCTTAAGCCTCTTGGAAATTCACAATGAGCAAACGTGTGCAAGAGGAAGATCCCGGGTAACTGCCAGCGGCTTAGCCTGACATCAATCCCAGGCAAAAGAATAGAACTGAGAGAGGATTTAGAGAATTAAAGGTAGGGAATATAATTAATGCCATTCAACATTCTTTTTGGAGAATATGTCTTGTCAAACAAACCTGATTTATGTGATAAGATTGCAAGTTTGGGGGATAAGATAACTGTGTAGATATAATATACTTTAACTTCTGTAAGGCGTTTGATTTTATTCCACATGACATTATTATTAAAATATTAGTACTATATACTTTTACTGAAGCATATCTTAAATGTATTAAGAACAAGGTAACTGACAGAGCTCAAAAAGTAGTTGTCAATAGGGAATCTTTACTGAATGTGAACATTTTTTAATGTAACTCTGCAGGGATCAGTCAGAGCCCTCATGCTATTCATCATTTTTGGCAGTGATATGGAAGTAAATATAAAATTATTTCTGATAAAATTTCTGGGTGACACAAAGATTGATGAAGTGAGAACGAGGACAGTAGGATACAGTGTTCTTGGTTAATTGTCCCTACTAAAACAAAATTCCAAAATTCTTTAAATCTAATTAAATAAGCAAGTTTTTGTGCATCCAGAGAGGAATGTAACACAGAGCTGTTGCCCAGCCTAGAAAGCAGAAGGTTTATGAGAAACCTTTCTGTGTCTGGCTTCTGGAGAAATGGGCCTTTTCTAGGGAAGAGGCAACTTGCCTGCAGGATCCCATGGGCCTCCATCTGATGGTGGTGGTGGTCCATTGACAGAGCTGATGTTAGAGGAACCTCACTGAAGAGGCTGCTGAGAGGAAATGACTCTTCATCCTCAGTGCTGTGGAAGGCCTAAGAGAAACATGAATTGGACACTGGTTAAATTTCTGTCTTTGGTTGTGCATCTCTGAGGTCTCCAGTATTCTCATTAACCTTTGTCCATTGTAGGTTTTTGAAGGTGCCTTGCATTTGTATCACAGGAGCCAGACTTGGTGAATGTAGAGCAGGGTCCATATTAGTGAGACTGGCTTGCAGTTCTCTGTTGGCACCTCCAGACTTAAAGCAGGCTGCAGCATCAAAGGGCATCCAGCACTCAAATGAGAACACAGAGGTGTCACATACCCACATCATGGCTATATTACTTTAGAGGCTGTTCTTGACTGCACGAGCTCCTTGCATTCACATTACTTGCTCACCACAGGGATGCAATCTATGATGTGCCAAGGCCTTTCCTGCTGGTGAGATGAAAATTTCTGTACTCAGGTGTCATGCAGTGACCCCATTGACAACAGGGGCATAAGGTACCCCATTATGAGGGCCATACCTGTGCCAAGAGCCTTCAGCTGTGGCCAAGTGTAAGTTCACAGGAATAAGATTCTGAAAACATCTTCGGATTTGTTGCATTTTGTAAAGAGAGATTTTGAAAAGACAATTTTTGGCTACTGCTTTTAGCTTTGACTGAGCCAGGTCTGCTTGTGCGTGCAGTGTCGAAACCTTCCTTGTTCCAAAACCTGGCCACAGCATCACAGCATAATAATTTACACTGGAAAGGACTGCTGGTGATTGTCTGGTCCAATGGCCTGCTAAGGGCCAGCAAAAGCCAGCTGCTCCCAGATGGAGATTTCACAGCCTCTCTGGCTCATCTGCTCAAACACTTCACTACTCTCATTGTAGTTTTTGTGGAATTTTTTTGTTCATAATCCAACTGGAACTTTCTGTACTCAGCTTGTATCTGTTGTCTCTTGCCCTGTTCCTGTAGTCCTCCAAAGGAAATCCACTCAGCCTCTTACACCCTCCTGTACCCAGCTGGTTATAGACAGCTTTCCCTGGATCCTTGTCTTATTTTGACTGAAAAGCCCTGCTCCTTCAGCCTCTCCATCCCTGTCATGTCCTGCAGCCCCCTGACCACTGCACCCCTTCACAGGTCTTGCTGTAGTTCTTCACTGTCTCTGCACTCAAGAGCACTGAGCAGAGACAAATGGCCATTTCTGTCAGCCTGTTGTTAGGCTTTAAAAGGGGAGAAATGAAGGGAAAAAATTGGTTTTATTGCTGTAAAGCTTAACTTTCCTCAGCAAGATCCCAGCATATGTTTTACCATTTATACAGAGAAATTGGGGGGACAGTCAGACCAGAAGAAGGTGCCCTTGAGGCAAACAAACCAGCAGTGAAGTGTCTGCTGGAAAGGTCCTCCTCAGAGTTAGCTATGGCTCAGCCAGCCCTCTGGGATCCTCAGCTGCGTGACTGCCTAGTACCAGAGGTTCAGGGAAGATGGAAAACCCTGTGATGGGACTGACAGGAGCTTCAGGTCCAGATAGCAAAGTGCGCCAGGCCGTGGTCTGTCCTTCCCTGAGCTGCGCTGCTGTTGATGTCCAGTGCACGCAAACAGCTTCTCCATCACTGTGTGAAGGACTGGGGCCATTCATAAACAGACCAGCTTTCAGCATAGCTTTCCAGCCGCAAGTTTTCCTAAGCTAGAAGAAAACAGTGTATCTTACTAAATAAATGATTAGACCTCAATGATTTTCTGCCTTCTAGAGCAGAGTTATTTGGAAGCATGAAAGGAAATAGCTGCAGCTGTATAAAACCGCTGCCCTTTGCACTTGCATCTTTCCCACAGAGTAATCCTTCATTCATTGTTTACTTAATGAGAAAAGAAAGCGGTTAATTTATAAAACCAAATAAAAAACAGACAGACTTTATTTGTGAAACAAAAAACTGAATTAAATGAACAGTCTGTCCATTAATGCTGCTAATTATGCCATGCTCCAATGTGGAAGATACACAGGTCTGCTAGGATTCTGCTCTTGCTAGTGGAGCCCACAATCTGTCTCCAGTGAGGATTCAAGCCAGCACTCCTAAAAACTTTTCATACTTGGAGAATTAATTTCATCTCCCAGTCTGCGACAGGCTCAGCCTCTCATGGGTTTCTTAAATTTAATAGAAGAGTGTAGGAATAATTGGCAGAGCTGATCTTGTTGGTGAATGCTGCTGTCTGAATCATTTGCAGATTCTCATGAACATCCATAGAGAGCTGCAAGGAAGAGAAAGAAGAACTGCTTAATTCATTTCCCCATGTCCAGTGAAGTCTGTAGTACCAATACTAGAATTTAGCAGTTTCTTGGTTATTTCTATTGGCTATAGGATGTTGCAGAGATTGGAATTAAACCCAGGTGGGGGGAAGTTTTGCATTTCATCTGTGTGTTTCCTGGAAGCCACCCCTCTTTTCTAGTCAGTGCATGTCTGAAATCTTCACCATCCCTGCTGGGGTGGACGCAAGGTTGCTGTGCCCTGATGTAGATGGGAGCGTGTTATATCTGCATGGATGAGGGTTACTCGATGCTGAGACTGGCTGGAGGCTGAGGCTGCCCAGTCTCCCTCTGTTTCCTCAGTAAGCTTACAGAGGAGAGAGGGAACTGGGAGACCTGGGCAGAGTGGGTCTGTGATGGAAAGAGGGATCAGTACATGAGGGCATCTACAAATAGTTCATGAAGACTCCTAGGAGTTGATTCTCTTTGGGAAACTGAGGATTACTGTGAAGTGTACATGAGGAAAAACATGTCTGGGAAAAAAAAAAAGTTGTTTTGCTGGAATTCCCTCTGGTGATTTAGAAGATTTTGTGTTGGAAAAGACACTTTCTTTTGGGCTGTAACTGAAATTAAAGGAAATACATAAAGAAGGTTAGTCTATAAACTGAACTGTACCAGCTGCCCTGTGAATGTTGAGGCTTCATGGAGCTTTGAAGTCTCCGCTGCCACCCTGCTGAAAGGAGCTTGGAACAGTTAGTTCTTCACTAACTTCTCATTACCTTTGTCAGCCAGCTTGATCTTCAGGTTGTGATGGCAAGAGTGAAATGCTATTTGTGAAAACAATTAGTGAAAATTTAAACCAAACTGATAGCACAAACCATGTGCAGATTTTAATGCAAAAGAAAGACCTGGAGCAGAAGTTTTTCCCATTCTTACCTCAGGCAGATTAATGACTTAAATTTAATTTGCAGTTTGTTTTATTTCTGACATTATAGAATTCTCCTTCTTAACTTTAAATAAGACTTGTTTCTATATATGTATATTTTATGTGTATATAAAATACATGTGTAAAGTATATGCATTTATGCATATGAATTAGCACATACTTATTGTAAGTGCATGTGTATGAAAAAATATATAGTTGTTGCTCCAGCATATCTTACTGGCACACAGAATTATATGCAGTTTTTGAAAAGTGGATTTTTTGAAATGCCGCCATCTCTTTGTTGACTATTCAAAGAACATTGTAATTATTGCTGTCAATGTATTTTAAATGCTCAGTGGAAAAAGTTGCAAACATTTTTGTTAGAACATGTATTTGTTTGTAACCTGTTCAATACATCACTTATTTGTATGCCAGCTGGCTTCTTTTCAAAAATGTACTATTGAGAAGATATATATATATTTATCATTGTGATATATTTTTATGCTGTTGTCACACATTAATAGAGATCCAACTCCTCCATAATATCATCTGGAAATATCTGGGAGACATAAGACTATCCCTTTTCTGGATATATTGTCAAAATTGCTCTTGGCTTCAGTTTGGGAATGCAAGTGATTTTTTTCAGTTCAAAGTAAACGTAGTTGTGCTTGCCAATGGTTACATCAACATGGCAGTGTTCATTTTGTCTGGAAGGTACTAAGCTGTGATGTCTTCATGTCTGAAACTGTGGTTCTGGAGCAGGTCAGGGTCCTGGGGATGACTGGCTGGGCAGATGGAGTCTGTAGCTGGCAGCAGCTCACACAGGGAGCTTCGGGTTGAGGAGGTGCCTTTAGGCACTGTGTGCTTGCTGGCTTCTTGTTGTCTTCCAGTGGAGCAGCCTGGGGTCATGGTTCTTCATCTGATGATGCCAAGGGCTGCTTGTGCCTTGTGTGGGGTTTTGAGCATTTCACACTGTTATTTTCAATGCTTGTGTTTCAACACAGGGCTGCAAGTTGGGAGGGAAGAGTAATTTTACAGTAATTTTACCAATCGCTGTGCATGAACGTCACCTCAAAGGAAGCCAAGGGTTGTGTTGCTGAAGCTGAGCCTTCCTTCTGGTTGGTGTCAGCTGCAGCTCCTTTAGGCTGGGTCTGGCTGTGTGTAGCCTCTTCCAGCTGGGGCATGAGCCACTGCCTGGGCTGGCTGGGCAAGTCCTTCTTCTGGTGCAGCCCAGGATGAAATTAGGATCTGTAAGAACACTCCCCAGCCTCTAAGTGCAGGCAGTAAGAGAGTTTGTCCACTCAGTTTTGTGGTTTTTTTCTGCTTTCTTTCTGAGAGCTAAGGTGGTACAATTTTTTAGTGGAAGTGGGGACAATCCAGCGCAAGAGGTCATTTGGCTGGTAGATTTTCCCTGCTCACTTAAAAAGTGAAACTGGCAACTCTTGAAAAACGTATTTCCTATGTTGAAAATACCTATGCCTTCATGCTTGTGTTCTTCACAGTTCTTCAGAGCCATGTCTGAACAGAGATGAGAAACCCATCTCTGTGGTGGGCTCTTTCTCTGCTAAACTCTTCTTGGACACTATTGTGGTCTCGAGGGGGAGGCTGTGGTGTTTTATGGACGCATTAAAAGAGGCTCATTTTTTGCTGTCTATTCTGCTTAAATCTCGGAGAAAACTGTTGTAGGCTGAGATAGCTAAACCTGGCTGTCTGTAGTTAGCATGGCGAGGGCTGTGGGCTGGATATCTTTGGCCCCCGCCAGCCAGGCTGCGTCATCCTGCCACAGCAAGCAGCCAGAGGGAGAAGAGAAACCTGAGATGCACAACATGTAAATACTCCAGAAATACTAGGAATTTGGCAAGAAGGCCAGCAGTGGCTTCCTCTCTCCCTGAAGATACCGCCATATGCCCAGAGATAAATCCAGTTATTTCAGCAGTGTTGGCAAAGCTAGTTTTTGACTCCCCACTGCTCCCAGGCTGCCACGAGCGCTGCCCTGGCTTCTCGAGGCCAGGGGGCTGCAGGGTGAGGAGGAGACATGGGAGAGAGGGAAAAGCAGTGCCATGGGAGTGGCAGGACCTGCAATATGACAGAGGGGCTCTCTTGGGCAGGACATCTTCATGCACACCATCCCCCTGACCTGGTTTTGTGGTGCAGGATTGAGGCTGGCATGAGGCGTGAGCGCTGGAGGCAGGACACACACCTGCTGCTTGTGTCCTGTGCTGTCTCCTTTGCGTTTTGAGATCTAGTGGGATTGTGCCACAATATGGAATAGCTGCAGGCAGATCACTTTTATGACATATTACTGCAATAGAAGTACAAATTTATGGCAGTCAGAGATCTAGGCATATGCCCGTAATTTTTCCTTGCAGCTGTGTATTGTCCAGTTAGTTGGCACACGAACTCAGCTGATCCCTGGGGGAAGCAGATGATGCTGAGTGTGCTGTCCCTTCCTGCTTAGCACCCTTAGTCCTGGCATTCTACCGTGGAGTGTGGCACTGCCAGGGTGCAGGGCTGGCAAAACACAGTGAGGGCTTTTGGGCAGGTTTGGACAGTAGGGAACAATGTACCTTGAGAGATCCCCTTTATCAGCTTGTGGCAAACCTTGGGCTCCCGCTCAGCACTGGTACCACTTTTCTGGCCTTGTTACTGCTACAAATGGAAGGTGCGTGGTGGGTTTAGGGTTTGGGGTTTTGTTTGAGTTTTTATGGTTTTTTGGGTTTTTTTGGTGGGTTGTGGGGTTTGTTTTTGATTTTTTTGTTTTGTTTTCTTAGGATTTTTGTGTTTGGGGTTTTATATTTTTTTATTATTATTATTTTCTTCATGTTTAATGGGAGGGGGAGATACTTCACTGTATAGGAATGCCAGGGTGAAGAATTCACACTGGGTTCCTGGTTCTACTCTTCTGTATATAGCCCTTCTCCATCCGTGCCATCTGTCTGTTGAAATTAATGCTTTAATACCCTCTGCAGGGTAGCATTCCTATTTATTTATTCCAATGTTTAAGTTTCTTTCCGACTTTTGGTATTAAGCTGGAGTGCCCAGGCATCATCATGGACTGTGAAAATTCCGAGATACCATGTCACAGGCTTTTGAAAAGGGGGGAAATACGAGAAATGCTGCTTTTGCCTGTGTTTTCCTTGGCTTGTTTTCCTAGCTGTGGCTCCTGGGGCAGGGGAGGGAACCAAAGCTTTAGTTCCTGTGATGTGACCCAAAGCAGAGAACATTTGGCATGCAATGTCCCAGAGTCCTGATGCAGCACCTTGCTGCTCCTCTGCTCCTTGGAGCCTGTCCCTACCCTAGACTGTACCCTGGAATTCAAGCACAGTCTCCTTGGAATAGCCTTGGAACTGCCAGACTTCTGACTTGCATGGCTTTTTTTTCCCTTCAGAGGCAGCCAGAGCCCTAGACCATCCCACAACAGTACTTTAACAGAAGAAAGATTAGAAGTGTAGCCTAATTAGCAAGCCTGCATTTCTCATCTTTATCTGCCACCGGGAGCATCTCCCAGGGTGGGTTCAGAGTTGTTTAGATCCCACCTGAACCTGCAGCACATCCTGGGAACCCTGTTCCTTTCTGTTGCCTTCCTTTGTTATATTCTCCTTGCTGTCTGTGCTTGGGGGTGTTGTTTGGGTTCTGTTTGACTCCAGTTTGACGTGTGACTCAGCATTGCTGTCTGTTTTGTTCTGCTGCTGGTTTCTGCATTCTCCAAAACCTCCTGGTGCTTTCAGCTGATAACACCTAAGTGTCTTACCCTAATTTTGTGGCTGTGGTCTCCCTACCAGCCTCCTCCCTCCTTTTCTTGCTGAGGTCTTCCCTTGGCCATGCCATCCTATGGTGGAGAGCATGTTTACCTGGAGATAGCATGCACATTAGCCAGTAATTGTCACAATAATTGTTTTGTGGTAACTCCATGGTATCAAGCAGGGTCCATGCAGACAGATTCCCCTGCTTACCCCATGGCCTGGCTGCCCTGGCCCTCTGTGAGTGCTGGGGAGCTCACTCCTGCCAGTAGTATCTGGAGATGGTGCTTTCTTTCCCGTGTGCCTGGATAGGATATGTCCTTTTTATTTTGCATCCTGGAGCCTTTAATTACTCTCAACAAGTCCCTTTCACACTTTGAAAATCCTGTAGCAATTTCAGTTTGAATTGCTTTCTCTGAAGCTTTGGTTTAGATGAGTGCACCTGCTCTGGGCTTCCAGTGGTAATTGGGCTGTAATAGTTATGATCCTTTAAATGCACTTAAGGTACCCTGAGCTTTAAGAACTGATAACGATGCAATCTGGCATCTCAGCACTAGTTTTGTCTTGTCTCTGAATATTTTGGTTTAAATTGTATTGTTTTGCCATTTGTGACGATTACAAATATTCACAGATTTTGGAACTTGGATGTATTTAATCAAATCCTGCCCTGTGTTCACGTACCCATCCCACAGATCTGGGTCCTGGGCTGCTCCTCATTTCCCACTCTGCCAAACCCCTGCTGAGCTCAGTGGGAGTTTTGCCAGAACAAGGCCCTAAAAAAGAAGTATGACTCATTTGAGCAGTTGTGCTCATTTGTGCACCAGTCCAGGCTCACGTTAAAAGGATATTAAACAAAAAATGCTAAAGAATCTACTTGCCTTGTCCTTGCCTAGAGCAAACATTTATCCTGGGACTGGTCCAGCATGTTAGAGATGGCCTTTCCTCTGGTTCGTGTGTTACTTAGGATTTTGTGGTATGGACACCATCAGAGCTTTTTACAGTTCTCTGCTGCCTTAATTCCCTTCTAGGGAGGCAGAACAAGGAGGGGGATGAAGAAAAAAGAAAGTCATCTCTCAGGCATGTACAGTGGCAAGAGGTGTGCAGCCTGTAGCCTGCTGCTGAACTCAGAATATAAAATTCCCAAAATTACCACTTGTGAGTGTGATAATGAACTGACAGTAAATATGGTTCAGTTTGCTGTGAGTCATTCTTGGGGGGTTTAATTGGACTTGGATGAGCTGGCATTGTTGTGGTGCAAGACTAGAGTTGTTTCAGAATTAGACAGGCATATCTACTTGGCAGTGCAGAGGTGCAGGATCCCAATGGTACTGGGGGAAATTTGCCCTCAAAGAGGCTTCCTAGGATGGCTTGAGGAGGTTCTCTGGGTGGGGAAGGAGCCAGCTACTCCCACAAGGCCCCAGGACCTGGGAATTCAGCTGTTGCTACCAAACACTGTCTTCTCTCTTTGAACTGCCCTCAGATGAACACTTAGAGTTAAGATAGTCCCTGTGAGTTGGAAGATTTTCCTTCACCAAAAAAGCCCTCTACGCTCTCCTAGCAGGGAAGAGGGGCCATGAAATTATGATAATGGTAACTGCTATAATGAGATGCTACTGTAAACAAAAATAAGCATTTTGTGCTCTTCCTTCCAGCAGGAATTTAAATTCCCAAAGCAGAACCACCTGTTCAAAATGGCTCAGACAATGTTCTACATCCAGGCAAGGAAAATACTTCCCTTAGGAAAGTGATTGCAGTTTAGCTCCATGAGAAGTACAGGTGTGGGGTGATGCCCTAACTTTGTGTTTGACTGCTATAGCTCGACTAACCTGTGATGTACAGAGAACTTGAAAATGGGAACTGCCCTGTCCTGTAGTGGGGAGACACAGAAATTGCATATCGCCCTCCTTAAAGCCATGATCGTGATTATGGGATGAGGCAAAGAGATTTATATAAGCCATTCTCATTAATGCCAGTGGGAATTACCCAGAGCTATACAAGTGCATCACAGTAAGAAATGTGCCTTGGCAGTTCACTATTAATATTTGAAGATAGTGGAAGCAAAGTCTGGTTCTCTGAGTCAAGTGGGCAAAAACTAGAGATTTGGCAGGGGGCGGGGGGAAGGGAGGGGGAAATTCTGTTATTTTAGTCTTTGGAGAGGTTGTAGACAGGTGAACCATTCATACATTCAGATCCTCAAATCCAAGGAGTTGCACATGTATGTGGCTTGTTAACTGTTCACATTATTATAACTGTAGGTATTTAGCTAGTGTCTGCTGGTTACTGATGGGCAAGAGCCCAGCTCTTTTCAGGAGATGCTGACCATCTTTGCTGACCCACTCAGTGCTGGTGCCCACCATGGGGCAAGAAAGGCTGCTGCCATTCTGCTTGCAGTTACATGCTGTGCTTAAACAGGATGGGGAAACTGTTGGCAGCAGAAACAGTGCATAAGCAAAATCAGAATTTGTGATTGTAGTCTAGTGAACTATCTCAAAAAGCTTGGTTTGTTTGAAGTGGCCCTCGAAGTGGGTAGAAAGGACTGTGTATTTATGTGAGGTACAGTGAAAGGCAGACATTGACCTCTACTTGATGCGTCTGAGTTAGTCATTATTCCTCTGTTTGGTTTGTATCAGTGACAAGCTTTCAAGCTGGTTTCTTCATATTTTGCCCTTTGGGGTTTTTTGAGGTTTTTGTTTGGGTTTTTTTTGTTTCGGTTTGGTTTTTTTGGCTTGAGTTGGCATGTAGTTTAAGTTTTAAAATGTGATTCCCTGTAGGAAGGGTTATTATATTTATGGGTCCTATCCTGCAGTTTACCCAGTACAGCCATGCAGCTTTCTTCTCCAATTCGCCCTCCTTTCATGTATGGCAGAGCTGGGGCTGCAGCTGGTAGCAGTGTGGTGCTGTGGTGCTTGTCCAGTCCCTGCGAGAACTGTGGCTAATTGCTGCCATGCTGTTTAAACTAATTTTCTTTCTTGTTCTTAGCATTATTTACATAATTTTTTATGGAAACCCATTCCACTCAAACAAGATAAAGTAAAATTTACTATTCCTAACAGATGTTGACAGCTTTGGAACAATGCAGGACACGCTGATTGCATCCGTGCAGTGCCACTGGCGTGGAAGAAGGTTCACCAAAGCAGATGAGTCCTGCCTCTCACCCTGTGGATGATAAATGACAGAGGTAACCTTTTTAGCAGCACGTTTCAGGTGACAGTCCAGCCCTAGCCCAGGGTTCCTTACTGACAGGTCCTTGCTCATGGCTGCACAAGTTGAAATTCATCAGTTTTCACATTCTTGGCAAATGAACCGGTGAGGTAAAGTTGGTGCTGTGGATGCTTGGTGCAAACTGTCTTCAGGACTTTTAGGAAAAAGTCCAGGGAGATCATCAGCTGCTACACATAACACTGAAGATGGCTGTGTGTACCCTCAAAGTAGAAAGGAGAGGATTTAACTAGAGGATAGCCACAAAGTACATTTCTCTTTCAGCTCAGCAGTGGCCAAATCCTGACCCAATGTCTATTCCTCTTATCACCCCTATATGGCAGGAACTCTGATAGGGTTTAGCAGCACAATGATATGTGCTGTTTTGATACTTCAACAGAGATAACAGAATGCCTAAATAAATCCTGTTTGATGCTTAAATAAGGATTTAATCCTGCTATGTATATAGGCAGATACCAGAGTTTATAATTCACTGTCCAATAATTTGATCCTTTCTTTCATTTTTTTGCATTCCAAATTGGAGTATTTTAACTAGGTAGTAATTATGGAAAGAAAACAAAAAATGTAGTCACATAGTAGTCATATGGAATAAAGTTAGCAGATAATTACATGTTGGAAACTGTGGACCTAGGAAGGTCTAGTTGCTTCCTTAATACTGATATTTAATTGGGCATTAAAAAGTAGAAATTCTTGAACGTTCACTGCTATCCTGTTATTAAAAAACAGTCAGGCATGTGAGGGTGCGTGTCTCCTGTGCCTTTCTGTGTCGCAACAGTTCCAGGGTAGAACTGCTTGGACACCCTGCCACTGTTACCACATGTGCTGTTAGCACCAGCTGGGCCCAGCCAGGAGCACCACACTTCTAAGGCCAGAGCAGCTTTTAGACTACAGCTAAAACTTCTGCTTTTACTATTCCTCCTCCTCATAGTTGGTGTGACTGAAGCTGAGCCTAGCTGCAGGATGGGTAAGGCTGCAGGAGGTTGGCTGAAGTGTGGTTCCCTCCTGAGTGCAGGCATGGGCCAGTGGTGGGAGCTGGGGACAGCTGGGAGCACCTGGGAGAGAACCCAGGTGAGGGCAGCTTGGTGGTTGTTGGAAAAGGAAAAAGATGTTTTTATTCCAGCAGCTAAAGCCCTTTTGTATTTTGGTTTCTTTTAGCAGCTATTTATCCAAAACATTTGGGAGAAAAGCTGTCTCTCTATTAAATATTTAACACCCTTGCCTTCAGCTGTGGGCTGAGAAAGCTCCCAATCCACATGTGAGTCACCAAGAACTCCTCCGACAGAAGCAGAGGAATTCCAGACTGGAGATTGCTAGAGGGAAAAAAAAAAAGTTTGCTGATTTGGAAAAAGTCCAAAATGGTTCACATCTCTCATATATCATAAAGCAAGCATTGCAGTCAGTCTGCTGGGTGTGTGGACAAGGAATCACAGAACCCCAGATCTGAAGTGGAGAAGCTCTCATAATGCTAGGGAGCATCACACCGTATATAATACAGATGAGAAGTACACCCACTAACTGGTCTTTTATTAAATGCTTGTC
The DNA here is from genome assembly GCA_013186435.1 of Turdus rufiventris. Taxonomy (NCBI): domain Eukaryota; kingdom Metazoa; phylum Chordata; class Aves; order Passeriformes; family Turdidae; genus Turdus; species Turdus rufiventris. The sequence goes on along the minus strand of PYHW01010789.1, from coordinate 7,831,055 downwards.
TGCATTTGGATCCTGACATGTCAGAGGTGAAGAAGATCACTGCTTCCTGTAGTAGTTTGTTCCATTGGTGAATTAGTCTAGTTTTAATCCGTTCAGCTTTTACCTTAGCCATCCATTAGCAGGCATCTCTTGGCAAAACCAGGAGATCCATGACTTGGAGGTGCCCTGCTCTCTCAGGATGGCAGTCTGGGATTCATGTTCAGAGAGCAGGAGTGCAGGCTCCTGCAAAAAGACTGTATGGCAACAAATGGTGCGATAAGAATGAATTGTGATAACAAAAAAGGTCACGGCTATCCTAGCACTGCTGGTGGTGAGCGCTGTGTTTACATGTGCTGTGCAGGCATGGAGCGTGTGATCTACTCTTTTTATTTCTATTAAAGTGACAGGAACTGAATTAATAAAATAAGATGAAACTTTTTTGGCATGTTTCTCCCTTTGGCCAAATTATTTTATCAACATCCCAAAGAGTTTTTCAGCTGCAGAGGTATATGTCAATCTCTGTCCCGTAGCCAATTACAGAGGCCTCTCCAGCGGTGGTTTTACACCTCTTTCCACTGGGGACCACTTAAAAAGTTTTACTGGTGATGAGGGTTCCTCGTATAGCAAACTTACACTTCCTGACAAGAGGTTTACTTCTCCCATTACTATTTGTAGATACTTAAACGGGGTTCACAGTATATAACAGTATTTTCACTGGTTGAAAACCATTGGTCTGTGACACAGGTAGTTTCTGTGCACTCTGAGATCACTCCTACAGGGAAGTCATGGCCATCAAACATCTTTTTAGGCTATGTGCTCTGAGCACTTCAAAGGAACTTCTGGTGCCTGATTCTGATTTCGAAGCAATGTGTATGTATTGCTTTGTTTTGAGCTTATTCTGGATTTAAGATTATGAAAGCAAGGTCCTTTTTCTTCTGGCTCTTGAGCTTAGAAGTGCCTCACCACCTAGCTGTACATGGTTCCTATTGGAAGGTGAGGGGTGACACCAGTAGCACATGTTAATAGCATGTCCTCAGTTGGGCATGACTGGCCAGCATATTCTGGTACAAGTCACTTGGCTCCCTTGACCAGGAACCTCTGCCTTGTGCAGGTGGGACCTGCTCAGCTGCCTTTTGTGTGTGCCTGCCTTTTGGGTAGAAAGGGTTAACAAATATGACTCTTTCTGGCCTGTGCTCTGCCACCCTAGCTAGGAGGAGTAAATGAGGTTGTCAAAAGTCAATTTGACTTTTGATTGGCAGATTAGATGGACATTCTGCGAATAACTGGAGGCAAGATGACTGGAAGATAGTTCGTACCAGCATTATGGGAAATATTAAGACCCTTTTTAAAACTCATTGACCAGATGTGGTGCAATGTGTACTTGGATGAATATGTGTGTAAGGACTCCTTACCAGAGGAACTGGTGTGGCCATCCTCCTGTGCCTGAGCTGGCTGACACAGCTGGCAGCCCCATTCCCTACCCATTGCTCAGATTACCCAATACTGCAATCACCAGCTCTTTGATGAAAGGCAGGTTCATGTATCAGATTGTTGAGCATTAGGGATAGGGGATTAGATTTGCAGTGTAATCTTTCTGTAACATCCCTCTTGATCCAGAGACTGTGCTTTATAAAAGAGCTCTTTTCTCTCTGACATTGGGGAGGCCTGCTCAGGGACGACTATCTTCTACCTTCATTTGGAGATAGTAAGGCTGCTACTGACCTGATGTTTGTGAAGGTCACAGCTGCACCAGGCAAAATTAGTTCTGTGCAGGACAGTTAAGTAGATTGGATTTTCTCAGTTGTAGCTGATTTGCTTTCATCTGGGTTCCTCTTGCAAAACCATTTAAAGTCCATTCCCCTCTGCCCCCCACTGTCTATTTATGGGAAAAGACTGGAAGGGGGATATTCCTGCCTGGGGTCCATTTCTGCTTCAAGCCCTATTCTTACATCTTTCCAGAAAAGTGTCTACAGAGGCTGAGGCAGGCTGTATAATCACTCTGGAGCCTTGGGTTGTATTTCATCCCATCATGAATGTTGTAGAGCCAGTTGGGTTGGTCCTCCCCTGTAGCTGACTGTCTGCTTTGGATCCAAAACCCTTTTGGGACTCTACTGCGGATTCTTGGTAATGTCGCTGCAATTTTTACTGAGCCCCTTTCCAGTCCAGCTTTGTTCTTTGTTTCTGGAGCCAGATGAAACCAGTTAATCTGGGTCAAAATGCATCAAAGCCCATGCCTTCTAATCAAGGAAAAAAAACTTTTGATTTGAGTAACAGATTTGGCTGGTTATATTCTGGCCACTAGGAAACTTGTCAGCTACCTGGCTGTGCTGGCAAAGCAGGACATATGGTTGTGCGTGGGAAGCCTGCTCCTTGCAAGCATGGTGAGGTACAAGAGGGAGAAGTGATTTTCACCTGGCTGCTTTTTACTTCAGTGGCTTTGCCAATGGGATGTAACTATGGTGAATCTTTGCCTGCTGCCTCAGGTTGCAAAGCAACCATCAATGAAAAGACTTCTTGTTTCTAGACATCCTCCTGTTTTCAATCCCTTTTATTTTAAGGTGTAGTGAAACCTGAAGTCTGCAGAAATTGTTGCCTGGTGCACTTGGGAGGAGAGAACTGGAATTTGTGGCAGACAGCTGAGAGTGAGGGCTCTGTGACACTGGTGATAGACTGTGTGATCCCAGTTCATCTCTATGGTGTGAATGAGGAATATTTGTAGGTAGATGTGCTTGAGGGCCTGGGAGGGGCATCCCTGGTGCGTGAAGGGGATATTTCCTTCTTTGCAAAGTCACCTTCAGCTTATCAAAAATCTTTGCTGCCTGGGACTGTGTGGAAAAAGGGAGTATGGAGATAACTGAAGCAAAGGAGAGCTGTTCTATGGTGTGTTCCCATCTCCCCAAACCTGTAGCTGATCAGAGTTTGAAGGAGATGAGTTTTAATTGCTCCCAGAGCTTCATGTCTCTCCTCTCTGGATACCAGAATAGTGCTGGCAGCACTTCTGGGTCCTGAGGAGTAGGGTTCAGCCTGCCTGAGGGAACCAAGAGGGCCACAGGGAGCAGGTTTGTCTCCCAGTCCATGTGTGCCAAGGGGGCCCCCTTGAGCTGGTAGCTCTGATCAGCTGTATTAGCACAGAGCCTGTGTAACTCTGGGACTTGGCATTCTGCAGACTGGCCTGGAACTAATGCTGGAATGTCCCAGTGTAGAAACTGTTGGAAAAGAGAAGCACTCAAACAAGATGTTTGTATTTCATTTTCTCCTCTAAAAGCTTTCCTAACTACCCTTGTCTGTACTGCACTGAAAACGTGCAATAATTCCCATTTGTCTTCGGCATTTTCTCTTGCTTTTTATGGTATCTCCTCTGATGTTGTGACAGCATGTCCTGTGCTGGATTACAGGTATAAATACTGCTTTGGGGTTGGGGTTTTTAGTCAACATGCATTTGGGAAAGGTGCTATCAGCTGTCAAGGGGACAATGCGCAGCCTGTGAACGTGCAGTAGTTGGAAACATCAGCATCCTTTGTGTCTGGGTTTCAGAATAAGTCTGAGGCATGAGGATTTTAGGTTTTCTATTCAGACAGTATTAGTTTAGGAATATGAAGTATTTGACAGTTCTCTTATATTTAATCTTTTAATGTCAGAATGTGTCACATCTGGTATTAATTGGTGGAAAATTATGGCTCTAATTTACCAATTTGATTGTCTGGGAAAACTGAAGAGAGTGTAACATAATAAATGAATGCCTATTAATCTTTAAAATTTGTCTGTTTACTGTCTGCTAAAACGACCTATTATGTGGTGCTGTAAACAGCTTTCTGGAAATATTATTATCCATGGAGTGGAATTGCTACCTGGGAGGGCCATGGCCAAAGTGTTTCAGAGTCACTGAGGACAGGATGTGGCCTGCAGAAGCCCTGGGTCAGTGATGGCTTGGACACCCATGTGAGGAAGGGTCTCCTCCAGGGAGGAAGGAGGCTGCCATTGGTTAATAACCCTATGGGGTGCAGGCACAGTGTCCCCATTCCCTTGTGTGTGCCAGCCTGTTCCACGCTGTCCTGGCTGTGGGGCAGGAGGAGCAGCACATGGACATGGCTTTGGCTCTTCTCTTTTCCTTCACCTGTGGCTGTTACCCTATGGGTTTCTTAGTCCAGGACACATTGATGCCCAACACAAATAAACATATTTGTCCACAGTAATTGTTTTAATCATTATTAATGAACATTAATTTCCAACCAGAGCTCTCCAAAAGCCTGGATTTTTTTCAAACTTGCTGACACAGGAGCATAGGCAGAAGAAGTCCGGTTGTTCTTCCTGGGGTAGAAAATGAAACAGTTTGTCTGGTTGGCATTGTGTGGATCAAACTCAGAGCACAGATACACTTTGGCCAGGCACTGTCGCTCTGTCCTGACAGCCCCATCTCTAACGAGACAGGCCTCCCCTGCCCCTGAACCGACAGGCAGGCAAAGCAGAGGATGCTGGTGGCAGCACACTGTTACTCTGGTACTGTGTGTGGATGGTGACAGGCTCAATAGCTTTTCTATCCAAAGACACGCATGTGTTTGTGAAAATACGTTTTTGGAGGATCAAGTACCAGGTGCTTATTTTAGTAGCAGAAAGCCCTGAAACATGCCAACTCTGGAATAAGCTGATTCTGAAAGCTGAAATATTCTGTATGATTATTCCAGTATATGCCATCTGTCACTAGCATATCCAAATATTTATGTATTTTGATTATTATAACTGTTATGAGTGTACTGAAGCTCATAAATAATTTCATTTTCAGCAATCATTTTTATTCCTCTTCCATGGTTTGATACTGACATTTTGCACGTGCCTGTTCAGGCTCTGACACAAGGAAGAGTCACATCATGGCTGTGCAAGTGACATCCTTCTGACAAAAAGCCTGTGGCCAGGGGATGCCTGAGTCTGTGTCCTGCCTGGGTCTGCGCCAGTTCCCACTCCCTTCATCTCCTTGGGCTTCAGACTGCACTGCGCTTTCATTCAACTCCATGCTGCCTTGTCAAGTGACTGCGCTTAGATTGGCAAATGGTATAATATGACTAATTATGTTTAATACAGATAATGTCTTATAATCAAAATAAAGAGTGGATTGCAAACAGATCCTTAAAGGGCACCAGGCGCAGAATTGACGCTGTATTTATTACCAATAACATCGCTGAAGTGCTAACAGCTGCTCGGCTCCAGCAAGCGCGGCCCCTTTGTGGAGTTTTCCAGAAGAAGGGCTAAGTGTATCAGAAGCACATTACTGCTGATAATAGTAATTAGTTCAGTAGAGCTTAAAATGTTTTGTAAAATATTATTATCTTGATTTTGCTACTCTGCAAACCGTGGCAGAGAAACAGCCTCCTTGGCTCAGAGGAGTCACTGCTGTCTGTGGGGATGGTCCTGGCTTTGGTGCAGGGCTGCTGCCCTCTCCTTGGACCATATTGCTGTTTCCAGCTGAGTCTAGAAATCTAAGGGATGTGCCCTCTCTGCCTTCATTTTCACCAGCGTTAGCAAAGAGACTTCAGTAGATGGAGAAGTGCACTGATGTGGGAGTAGATTTGGGTGTTAGATTTTTGAAAAGCCATTGTTAAGCTGAAAAAGGAAACCACAAGCTGTAAAGGTTGACAAAGCTCCTCTGTAAGGGACTCTTATTTTGCTGTGTACATTTGTTTTCTCTTGCTTACTAAAGGGATAAAGTGCAATCTAGGTTTCAGAGAGAGATGGCTGATTAATCTGTCTGCCAGGTACATATGGAAATAAATTAGCAAATGGTGCATCTGGGATTAGAGTACAGCAGAGATGATAAATTATTGCCATCTTCTATGGCTGTATTACTGAAGCATCACTGGGTTCCCAGTACTCAGTTACTTGCTATTCACACAGAATTATCATGGCTGTGGGATGGAAAGCCTCTGTATTTGATGCCATTTTCTGTGATATGCCAGTTTGAGAACTGATTTGGCCAGACCCACAAGGATGCTGTATACTTAGATTAAGTAAAAGCAAAGAGAGTTGATTTGGTTCTTCTGCTCTGCATGAAATTCTGCTGGTTTCTGAGTACAGGAATGCTTAGGAAGGAGAAAAGCAAGGACCTACAAGAGGTTTTTACACTATCTGCAGTTACCCTCCACCCTTTATCCCAAATAGCAGAGTTATTTATCTATGCTAACACAAAGTTGTGAGGCCCTGGAAGAGAGCATTCTCTGACCTAAACCTCTCCCACACTCCTGGCTTGACCCAGATGTAGTTCCAGATTGCGCAACTCTATCTTATCTCTGAGATCAAGAGTGAAACTCTACAAGGGCAGGTGGTATTGAATGCTGATACAGACTTCTCAGCTGTGTCTCTGCTGCTGCTGCATTTTCCATGTCTGTTTAAACTGATGTGTAGCTGATGGGCTGGCAGCTGAGACACACCAGACTGCCTGCAACAGGACATGCAACTGGAGTAAATGTGACAGTAGACATGTTCTGCCTTTTGGAGGAACAGGAGTCATGCAGAAGAAAGAAGACAGGGGGTTTGCAGCCTGGTGTGGAGACCTGGTGTCTCCAGGTCAACCTGCACGGGCCTTCTCAAAACCAGTGCTCGTGCAGGGAACTGTGCTGGGGGGGTTCCTGCAGGCTGACTGCAGGACACAGGGAGGAGATGAGCAGGGCAGGATTCTTGTAGAGCTGCTGGGTGCTGGTTGTTACTCAGCTCCCACCTGTGGCACTGGCGAGTAGACCCGAGCCTGGCACAGGGCACAGCCTGGCACAGGGCACAGCCTGGCACAGGGCACAGCCAGCCACGTGCTGCTGCACCTTCAGGCTCAGCAAGGTGAAGTGCTGGGCTCGAGGGGCAGTTCCTGGGTGACTTGGGACCACTGGTTTTCTTCTCCAACCACTCCTTGCAGTCCGTGAGTCAAGTACGATTAGGATGTGTGTGTTTGTAATTGAGTAAGGCTAACGAGAACGGTGCCTTTCGTTACAAGATGCATGGGTGGGTGCCGAGCTGTAAATCTGAGCTAGCGAGGACTCTGAGAGCTCTGTTCAATTAATCCAAACACAGAAATGTTTACTAGAAATAGATTTATTTTCCAGTGACTTCATTTGCGAATTTTGGTTAACAACAACAGTTTACTCCTAATACGATCATGTCAAGCAGCAAGTGGGACTTACTGTTGTTCCTGGCCTTTCCCACAAAGTGTTTTGAGCAGAATGTGGAGTGAGTCAAAGGAAGCACTGGCTGATGGATGAACAGATTGCAGCACAGCCATCTATTCTGTTGCACACTTCCAGCAAATTAGATGTGCAGTTTTTAACTATACGGAGAAAATTAAAGAAATTACATTATGAATGAAAAATTAAGTGGAAATGTCTACTGTCTCATAAACAATTCA